>CAUYUJ010011503.1:0-67500 GCA_963575745.1 Prorocentrum cordatum | reverse complement strand
GAGGAGGAGGAGAGGAGGAGGAGGAGGAGGAGGAGGAGGGAGAGAGGAGGAGGAGGAGGAGGCGGAGGAGGAGGAGGAGGAGGAGGAGGAGGAGGAGGAGGGGGTTTCCGAGGGAAGCGGGTCCTGGACGCGTGCCCTCGCCCTCGAGGGGGGGAGGGGCAGGGTTCGCGTGTGGCCCCCTAGTCAGCAGCGTGGCGCCTCGCGACTCGACGGCGGGAGCAGGGCCTCGCACGGCCACCAGCATCCTCGGCCCGCTGCCGGGCTCTCCGGGGCGGCCGTCGGCAGGGACCGACCGTCCCCGGCATTCCTGTAGTCCTACCACGAAATGTTCTTAGAACCCAAAAATGTTCTAAGAACAAAAACAATGTTCGGGGATGGACAGGCCCCCCTTTCGTAAAACGTGGTTTAGTGAAAACGACCTGAGGCCCAAACCTGGCGGGCGCAAGCCTGGAAAATGACGGC
Organism: Prorocentrum cordatum; assembly: GCA_963575745.1. Lineage (NCBI taxonomy): Eukaryota > Dinophyceae > Prorocentrales > Prorocentraceae > Prorocentrum > Prorocentrum cordatum. Next base: position 67,038 of record CAUYUJ010011503.1, on the reverse strand, counting down.
CACGGCGCCCTCTCGAGAACCGAAAACGGACAATTCACTAATCGACGTGTCACTGTTGGGGGTTCTGTCCACCCCCGAAGTGTTCAGTAATTGCTTCCCTCTGCCGGATCACGGCTCTCCGACAGCGCAGATCGGTCGATGCCGGCCAGCTCCGGACCATCGGCGGCGCTCCACCTGGAACGACCGGGCGCTGGAGCCGCCCCGCCGCGCCACCGCGGCGCGAGCACGCCGTGCCGGAACGCGGCGGGGCGGACGACGAGGGGGCTGGTGACGAGCGGGGCACGGCAGAGGGAAGTCAATGACTGAACACTCCCGCTCCCCCCCACACTCGGGATCGGCACGCGCGGGGGAGGAGCCGCCGTCGAGGTGCACACCTCATCAGACCCACCGCCAAAGTTGAACACACATTGGGGGGAGCCCTGACTCCAGATCCGCCCTACTTTGGGGAAATTCGTAAGTAGGGCTTGGAATTTCCGCCTTACTTTTCAAGCCCCACTGATGCCAATTTCCGCCCTACTTTCTGCTGCTGTTTCTGCCCTACTTCTGTGGATTTCCGCCCTACTTTATGCTGGGTGCAGGAATTTCCGCCCTACTTTTTCGGCCTCATATAGGTGGATTTCCGACGCAATTTTAAGTTGGAAAAAAAGCCAAAGTAGGGCGGATCCGGAGTCAGGGTGGACGGATGAGTGTGGCACGAGTGCTCGCTATCTTTTGTTTCCGAGGCCTGTGGCAGGTCGGCTCACGCGGCCGGTGGCCCTGGCATCTCCGGGCGCGGGGAGGCGCTGGGTGGGCAGAGGAGGGGCGCCGGTGCGGCGAGGCACGCAGCGCACAGCAGGCACCAGCTCTCGGGTGCCCGCGCAGGCGTCTGGGATCGGCGCGTGGCACCCCCCTCCCTGGCGCGCGGAGCGTGCCAGGGGCCACAAGTGGAGGTTTCTCTGTGTGGGCGAGTCTTCCTCGACGGCGCCTCTGCCAGGAAGCTGGGGACACAACGCGCGTGGCAGGATTCACACGTTCGGGGGCCACGCGCGTGTGGGCTACACCTGCGGCAAGCGCCTGCAGACATGGCCACGGAGGGGCCGAGCGCTGCAGAGGCATCTGGCCGATCGTGTGTCCGGCTCTCGCCCAGGCCGGCCGTGTCAACATGCAGTTCCAGATTCCTGGCGCTGTCCTGCTGCTGCCCCAGCTGTGCCTTTCCCTTAACTGCAGCCTTGCGCGGCGGTCCCTTGGGCCTCGCATTCGGCGAGCGGGGCCTCTCGCGAACAAGGATCTCGCGACAAGACGAGCACGGGCTGACCTACAGCCTGATCCCGATCCCGATCCAGCTGGTCGGACCACGCGTGGAACACTCCATTGATCGAAGTCAGATCGACGGGCTTTGACGAAGGATTCATCGAATTCCATGTGTACCTATACCCGTCTCGCCTTGGCAACATGAGGCAACAATCTACTGATCGTTCCGCGGAAACCATCAGCCGCGGGCATTCAATGCCGCTCCCGCGCCCATTAACACCCCGCCTCTGCGGGCGGTAACGGCGCGCCCCAGCCATCCTGATTGTGTGCAAAGATCTGTACCCACACCAACGGTTTATTGGTTTCCAAAGAGAGGCTGAAACTTGTGTTGCGCCCACACGCTCTCAATAGAGGAATCGACAATCAACTCGAGGTTCGTGCGATGTACATGCTGTCCCGACACCGTGGTCCACGCGAGACACAGTTTGCCCACACCCAGATGTCAAGAAAAAACGCGCATTGTTATACAGATGCCGCATTCGTGACTCTTGCCCAAAACCCGATCGAAAGATTCGCGCTACCAATGACCACGGGCAGAGCCGACAACCACGAGTCTGAGGCTTCCGGGCCCACTGCCATGATCACGGTATTGCTCTTTGAGCCGGGCTTGTCGTTCCCCGGCGCATCTTTCGCCGCTCCTGGGCTCCATCTTTCGTATGCTGGGCAGCAGCCGGAATCGCCTAAGGGCAGTCTCTCCTCCTGTTGGTACCGCCGCACATCCGAAGGCGACTGGAGACCCCTCGCGACACTGTCATACGAGGGGGGGCGGGGCGGGGACAATTCTACGCCCAGCCCACGAACCCCGCTGCCTGTGAACGATGACTACAACCGCCACGTGATCTACGATTCCACTGTGCACCAACTCACTAAGACGATAAGTCGGGCCCACCGCCACCCTGTTCGTCCTACTGGGCTTGTCGTGCTAATCTTAGGTCGGGCACGTCCTCCTACAGGGTTGAACGAAAATCAAAAATACTCAAAAACATTCAAAAAGAATCAGAAATGGTAAAAAAAGATCGTCCCCATACTATTTTATGGCTATTGTTGAATCTTCCTCCTCTAGTGGGACAAGCCAGACTTAATTCTAACCTGTGCCCCATCCTCAAACGCCCTGCGGGGCCTTCGATCAGACTTCTCGGAAGGTTCCCAATCCAGAGGCCAGACGCCTTCAAGGGTCGTTTTGTAGTCCCCAGGAAGTCCCCAGACGTCCCGGGGGGACGCTCGAAAGCTCAGAGAAACGATCCGCTCCCGATCCGTTTCTGTTGGCCACGGGGCCCGAAAAGGCGTCCCCCCTGGACGCCGAAACCATGAATCAGTAAGAAATCCGCTGCTTTACATTCGCTTGCTTTGCTTGGCATTGCTTGGCATTGCTTGGCGTTGCTTGGCGTTGCTTGGCTTTGCTTTGCGTTAAGTTGTATTGCTTGGCGTTGCTTGGTATTGCCTTGCTCTGAGCTGAATTGCTTGGCCTTGCTTCGCATTGCCTGGCATTTCTTTGCGTTGCTCTCCGTTACTTGGCACTGGTTTGCTTGGCATTGTTTTACTTTACATTGCAATGCTTTGCATTGTTTGGTTTGACTGCCGTTGCTGCGCGCTGCTTGGCATTGTTTGGCGTTGTTTGCCTTGCTTGGCATTGTTGGACACTGCTTGGCATTGCCTGGCGCTACTTGCTTTTGAGTTCTCTGCTTGGCGAACCTTTGCGTTGTTTCGCGTTGCGTTGCGTTTCCTGGCATAGTTCTGCGTTGCTTTGCGCTGCTGGACGTGCTTGACATTGCTTGGCGTTGCGAGGAATCGTTCGGCGTCGCTTGAATTTTCCTAGCGCTGCTTCCACAGCAGGGAAACAGCGCCAAAAGACCCGATGACAACAGCCAGGAAACAACAACACACAACCCAAGGAACGCCTCTTCCAAAATTATCCTGGCGAAGGACCCAACCATATGCAATTGTGAATACTGCAATTGTGAATATCTTCTCGGTGGAGCCCCCTACGGGGCCACGAAACGTACGAGGGGTGTGCCGAAATGGGTATGCGGGACGCATGCGGGCACACCCACTGGGGCCTTCAATGGAACGCCTCTTCCAAAATTATGGCGGGACCCAACCATATGCATACTGCAATTGTGCGGTGGAGCCCCCTACGGGGCCACGAAACGTACGAGGGGTGTGCCGAAATGGGTATGCGGGACGCATGCGGGCACACCCACTGGGGCCTTCGGTGGAGCTCCCTATGGGGCCAAGAAGCGTGTGAGGGGTGTGCCGAAATGGGTGTGCGGGACGCATGCGGGCACACCCACTGGGACCTTCGGCGGAGCTCCCTATGGGGCCACGGAACGCGTGAGGGGCGTGCCGAAATGGGTGTGGCTGACGCATGCGGGCGCGGGCACTGGGGCCTTCGGTGGAGCTCCCTATGGAGCCACGAAACGTGTGAGGGGTGTGCCGAAATGGGTGTGGGTGACGCATGCGGGCGCGGGCACTGGGGCCTTCGGTGGAGCTCCCTATGGAGCCACGAAACGTGTGAGGGGTGTGCGAAATGGGTGTGGTGACGCATGCGGGCGCGGGCACTGGGGCCTTCGGTGGAGCTCCCTATGGAGCCACGAAACGTGTGAGGGGTGTGCCGAAATGGGTGTGGGTGACGCATGCGGGCGCGGGCACTGGGGCCTTCGGTGGAGCTCCCTATGGAGCCACGAAACGTGTGAGGGGTGTGCCGAAATGGGTGTGGGTGACGCATGCGGGCGCGGGCACTGGGGGGTGGAGTGCCACGAAACGTGTGGTGTGCCGTGGGTGGGTGACGCATGCGGGCGCGGGCACTGGGGCGCCTTCGGTGTGAGCCACATGGGGCGATGGGTCACCACGAAAGCCGACAGGTGTGGGTGTGGGTGCACGCGGGGCGCGGGCACTGGGGCCTTCGGTGGAGCTCCCTATGGAGCCACGAACGTGTGAGGGGTGTGCCGAAATGGGTGTGGGTGACGCATGCGGGCGCGGGCACTGGGGCCTTCGGTGGAGCTCCCTATGGAGCCACGAAACGTGTGAGGGGTGTGCCGAAATGGGTGTGGGTGACGCATGCGGGCGCGGGCACTGGGGCCTTCGGTGGAGCTCCCTATGGAGCCACGAAACGTGTGAGGGGTGTGCCGAAATGGGTGTGGGTGACGCATGCGGGCGCGGGCACTGGGGCCTTCGGTGGAGCTCCCTATGGAGCCACGAAACGTGTGAGGGGTGTGCCGAAATGGGTGTGGGTGACGCATGCGGGCGCGGGCATTGGGGCCTTCGGTGGAGCTCCCTATGGAGCCACGAAACGTGTGAGGGGTGTGCCGAAATGGGTGTGGGTGACGCATGCGGGCGCGGGCACTGGGGCCTTCGGTGGAGCTCCCTATGGAGCCACGAAAGCGTGTGAGGGGTGTGCCGAATTGGGTGTGGGTGACGCATGCGGGCGCGGGTACTGGGGCCTTCGGTGGAGCTCCTATGGGGCTACGAAACGCTGTACTGGGTGGGTGAAACGCAGGGAAGAGGGGGGATGGATGATGATGATGATGATGATGATGATGATGATGATGATGATGATGATGATGATGATGATGATGATGATGATGATGATGATGATGATGATGATGATGATGATGATGATGATGATGGTGATGATGATGATGATGATGATGATGATGATGGCAGGAGGGAGGGGGCAGCGGGAGGAGGGAACGCGGGGCACCGTCTCTTCAAAACGAGGACCCAACACCACAGGATGGTTGGGAACAATATCTAGGACATTGTCTTGCCGGAGAAACAAACCATATGTATGCAATTGTGAATACAATGGTTGTGAATATCGTCTTCGGTGAAGCTCCCTACGGAGCGACGAACCGTGTGAAGGGTGTGGCGACATGGGTGCGAAGGACGCATGCAGCACTGCCACTGGGGCCTTCGGTGGGTGGAGCTCCCTATGGGGCCAAGAAGCGTGTGAAGGGTGTGACAGTGCGCCGTGATGGATGCGGGGGGCGCATGCGAGAAACGCCCCTTGGGTGGAGCTTCCCATGGGGCCACGAAACGTGTGAGGGGTGCGCCGACATGGGTGGCGGGGTCGCATACGAACGGCGCCATTGGGACCTTCGGTGGAGCTCCCCATGGGACCAGGAAACGTGTGAGGGGTGTACCGACATGAGTGGCGGGGGCGCATGCGACAGGTGTCACTGGGACCTCGGGTGGGACCCCCCTGTGGGGCCACGCAACGTGGGAGGGCTGTGCCAGAATCGGTGGCGGGGACGCCTGCATCCTCTTCATGCTTCGCCGTCTCACTGCTGCTGTCGTGCTAAATTTTCGACCCCACTTCCTTGCCATCGCTCTGACGTCCATTCCCTGTGTTTTTTGGTGGGAGGGGTCGTGCGTGGCTTTTTCGCCAAATGATCAAGGATGCTCCTCGATGGTCCTCGCCGAAGGAAAAATGCACACGTCCGAGCGATGCCAGGCGTCTGCCCCTGTCCTGCCCCTCGCGCGCTTCCAATACAGCGTGCACAACCGATGACAGATCCTTTATTGGAGCGCAGAAAATCCACCCCAATAATAAGCACCCCGACAAGCGAAGCCGTTTAGTGAACGCATCCAAGGAAGGAGCCGAACAGGGCAGGGCCGTTTAGTAAACGCCCAGGGCCGTTTAGTAGACGCCAATTGTCGGGGTCGGGGTGGTTTTACCTCCCCTGATTTACTCTCATCTGCCAAACTATTCTGGACCAACTCCTCGTGTCACTTTCTGCAGACGGGTTCAGGACGTCGCAGGGTCATTCTTCGAAGGATTGGCCAAATCCGTTCGCCGCGCCCGATCCGCCCCGCCCGGGGCCCAGACGTCCGACGACAGCATGATTTCAAGCCGCGCCCCCAGAACTCCTGGCACCTCCCGGGGTATTTTCCCGCGTCGACTCCGGTTCGAGGGCCCCCGAGGCCGCAATCTTCAACAAACCCGCCACCTGAACAGTTCCAGCGGCGGAGATCTGGGCCCACCCACCCCACCCGAAGTCCCGGGCTGGGCCTCTTGCGATCCTCTTCCTCCTGGGGCTGCCCGCCCGCCCTGATGGGGGCGCCCCGCCCCGCCAGCGTCTGGGGAACCGCGCGTCGGGTCTCGGGCAACACCCGCCGCTCCCTCCTCCCGGCATGGCGCAGCAAGTCTGTGCGCTTCTGCGATCCTCTGACTGACTACCTGCCAGGCCACCCCATCCCAACCCGAAGGCTCGAATTGCGGGTCGGGGGGGGGTACAAGCTTCATACGTGTACTTGTTTCCATGCTCCCGACCACCCCCCTACTGGAAATGGAGGGCAAATCGGTTGGCGGGATGCAAATGGGGGGATAAGTCCAGAGAGAGGCGCAACCGAGGTACAAATTGTACCTACGCCCCACGGAGAAGGTACAAGTTGTACCGACGCCACGCAAACAAGGTACAAATTGTACTTTTGACAACGTCCGCGACATGTGTGAGGATGTTAACGGGGGGGGAGAAGGTACAATTTGTACTTGCAACCCGAAGAGAAGGTACAAATTGTACCCCAACAAAACGGTACCGGATACTCATCCCCCCATGTCCTGATCCCCTCATCGCCATCCGGCCGAATCGGGGCCTTCGGGTTGGGTTGGGGTAGTTTGGTGGTCGGTGGTGATTCACATGCCCTACAACCCTCGTCAAAATTAACCTCAAAAATGTCTTACGTGGCTGAACTGTTTGTGGGGAGGTACTGGACAGAGTTGCGGCGACTGCAAGGTACTTGCATGCGCCGCCCTTCCAATGTCGGTCATCATCGAACCTCCGAGCCGTTCCCGGTTAGACACCACTCTTGCCTTGGCCCCGACATTGAAGGGCGCGCCGACATCGCGGGGGCGTGGTCGCCATTTGTGATGCTAATTTTGACGAGGGCAGCAGGACGGCGAGCTCGGTCTCGACCAGCGCAAGAAGCCGGCGGCTCGCCCCCGCCGCCCGCCCAGGCCGCCCCCGCTGGCGCGCCCAGCGCGCCAGCTCGCCCGCTGGCTACTGCTGGGTCGGGCATGTCCTCCTCCAGGGTGCAGGATCGCAGGAGTCGCGCCCTTGGGGTCACGATCCCTCGCAGCCAGCGCCCGGCCCGCGCTCCCGAGGCCGCTCGCGCCCCCGAGGCCATGATCCCTTGGAAACTGCCTCCGATGCGCGCCCCCGAGGCAGAGACTTCTGGCACGTCGGGCACGAAGCGCACCCCCGAGGCCACGACCTTGTTTAACGTGGCGCAGGGTTCGTTCCCCTGGAGCCACGAAGCCTTCCCAACTTACGCCATGGTCTCGGACACCCGAAGCCACAAGCCCTCATAAACTGTGCGCGACTCGCGCCACCCACGCTCATGTAACCCCTCGTAAACTACATCGCGTTCGCGCCCCCGAGGCAATGATCTGTAGTAATTTTTGTGCCAGATTCGCGTCCCCGAGGCCATGGTCCATTCTGGATTGCACTAGATCCGCGCCCCCCAAGCGACAACCCATGTACATTGCACCAGAGTCGCGCCCCCGAGGCGAAGATGCTTTGCACATTACGGACTCGCGCCCCCCGAAGCCACTCCCTTTCAAGTGTGGCATGTTGGCGTCCCCGAGGCCACGATCCCACGTAAATCACGCCAGGTCCGCGTCCCCACAATCACAACCTTCGCAACTCACACCAGATTCGGGCCTCGGAGGCGACGATCCCTGGCAAATTACTTCAGATTCGCGCCCCCGAGGCCACGAGTTCGTGCCAGTGACGTCACGCTTGCCAGAGGCTGCGATATTGCTTCAAGTCGGCGCCCAGGCACCCCCCACACAGCTTCGTGGCAGATCCCACTCTGATAGGGAGGGGGCCAATGCGAACCCTTACGGATAAACAGGACACCATGAACATCGGCTTTCGGAGGTCCTCGCGGACCTTCGAGAATTGATGTCTTTGCCGAGCTGTCTTTGCCGACCCATATTTTCATATATATATATATATATATATATATATATAAAGTCATATATATATATACACTCTCATACGCACCTCTCCGAGGGAGTAGAGCTCAGAAGCGATTAATGCGCACGCGTCCGCGATTTGTCTGGGCGTTTCGCTCGGGACATCCTCGAAATTCTGAAAATCGGTGGCACCCCTCACGCAGATCGCGACGTCAGGGTCCGAAAACACATGGGAAATTCAACATTTTAACATAAAACCTTCAAACACACATGGTAATTTCAATAATTGTGACCCCGATTCTCAGTGAATGGCGGTTTCGCTTGAAAGATCCTTCCAAAATCGAGACCCAGACCCCGCCTCGGAGCCTCCTGGGGGCCTCCTGGAACCTCCTGGGGCCTCCTGGGCCTTCTGAACCTTCTGGCACCCCAGACCCCGCCTCGGAGCCTCCTGGGGGTGTCCTGAAACCTCCTGGGGCCTCCTGGGGCCTCCTGCGGCCTCCTGGAGCCTCTTGGGGCCTCCTGAAGCCTCCTGGGGTCTCCTGGGGCCTCCTGAGGCCGCCTGGGGCCTCCTGGGGCCTCCTGGGGCTTCAGAACTACATGCACACAGAGACACAAATCACGCCCAACACATCACACGCTAGACAAACATAACACACACACACAACACCTACAACACACAAAAAGCACGCACCACACGAAGCATACATCACAAACACACACACACACACACACACACACACACACACACACGCGCACAACACTCACAATCCTGGGGCCTCCTGGAGCCTCTTCTGGTATCCAAGTCGGGCCTCCTACGGCTTCCTGGGGGCCCTGATACACACATCGCAAGGTGTGGCAACCCCACTTGCGCTCGAGTGCGACTTCGATGTTGCATTTCACTCCTGCTTCAAACGCCCCTTCAGTTTTTTGTATGAGCCTGGGCACACACGTGCCACTTGTGTGTATATATATATATATATTCTGGGTATTCGTATTCCTCCCCATTGTCCGTATTTTCTCGCATTTTCTTGGGAATCAACGATTAATTGTGTCTGTGTTTTTTCTCCTTCTGAGATTTGGCATGGAACATCTTGCGTGTCAGCACGGGCGTCCCAGGGGCGGCCATGGTCGAAACCGCGCCACAACAAAACGCGGTCTGGAATACGAGCCTCTGCGCAGAAGGCCCGCTGCCCCATGGCAGCCCCCCCACGAAAGGATTCCAGGGCGGAGAGCTCAAAACACCCAGAACAGAAAGGGGAACCCTCCAAAGCCGGCGGTGCTTTGCAACCCTCGTGCGAGCTGTGAGCTCCCTCCCGGTGGGGGGCCGCACGGCCGGGCGTGGACTCTTATCTAGCTCAGAGCAACCCCGGCTCGGCCGATCCAGAAGAAAACACTGCGCTGCGGTTGTCTCGGGACTCCCCTGAACAAAGCCCAGCCCAACCAGCGTGGTGCAAGGCCACCTTCAGGGCCGCGAGGAATGGGCAGCGGCATCGGCATCGCTTCCTCCTCCTCCTCCTCGATCCTCCTCCTCCTCCTCCTCGATCCTCCTCCTCCGGCTCCCAGATCCGGCTCCTCGATCCTCCTCCTCCTCCTCCGCCTCCTCCTCCTCCTCCTCCTCCTCTTCCTCCTCCGCCTCCTCCTCCTCCTCGTCCCTCCTCCTCCTCCTCCTCCTCCTCCTCCTCCTCCTCCTCCTCCTCCTCGATCCTCCTCCTCCGGCTCCCAGATCCGACGCAACCCGGAGCGGCGCTCGGGCCGAGCCCCGGGTGCGCTGGGCCCCGCCGCCACCATGCCGCTGCCCACGGCGGAGGTCCTTCCAGCTCCTGCAACATCGCCGTGAGCCGCTCCGGCGGCAGCGTGCTGCGGATCTCAGCCGCCTGCGCCGGAGGGGGGGAGCAGTAATACAGCACAGTCAACCAGTGTAGTAAGGATACGCGCTGAGGATATGAGGGCCTTGGGCGCCCATTTTCGAAGCTTTTCGAGCGGGGCGCGGCCAACGAAAGTGTCCAAGGATGGACCCAGGAGGCAAGGATGCACGGGCACCTTCGGGAGGGATGCCTATCCTTCCTATGTGGGTCGACTGTAGGAGCTCGACCTCAAAGAAGCCTTCCACAAGAAACCCGAGCCTGCGACCAGGACGTCCATTGATTTTTGGGGTGGGAACGCCACGACTTCCATGGGAAACCTGCCCAAACCCAAGAAACCCAGGGCACCCTGGAGGTAAGCAGGGCGTTCGTTGACATGGGTTTCCACTGTCCTCTGGCACAGGGGCGCGCCGTGTTTCGGGTTTCTCTCCAAGTCCAGGGCGAGCAGCACTGCGAACATAGGCCTACGACAAACATCGAAGCGTAGGCAGTCTAGGAGTGTATAGGGACCCGCGAAGCGGAGGGAGGAAGAGGGGGAGGGAGGGAGGGAGGGAGGGAAAGGAGAGAACGGATGGAGGGGGTAAGGGCAGGGCGGGAGGGAAGAAGGAGGGAGGGTGCTGGAGCAGAAGGAGGAGGGCATGGATGATCATGAGGAGGAGGAGGAGGAGGAGGAGGAGGAGGAGGAGGAGGGGAGGAGGAGGAGGAGAGGAGGAGGGAGGAGGAGGAGGAGGAGGAGGATAAATCGGCGGCAGCTCCTCCTCCTCCTCCTCCTCCTCCTCCTCCTCCTCCTCCTCCTCGATCCTCCTTCTCCTCCTCGATCCTCCTCCTCCTCCTCCTCGGCTCCCAGACCCGGCTCCCAGATCCGGCTTCTCGATCCTCCTCCTCCTCCTCCTCCTCCTCCTCCTCCTCCTCCTCCTCCTCCTCCTCCTCCTTCCCCCTCCGCGCCTCCTCCTCCTTCTACTCGTCCTCCTCGTCCTCGTCCTCCTCCTCCTCCTCCTCCTCCTCCTCCATCCCTTCCTCCCACCCCGAGGAAGACCTCCTCATGAGGAGGACACCCTCTCGCACTGGGCCCGAAGGAGCTCCTCCCCCCTCCAACGGACGGTTGCTCTTGCGCGGCTCTGGTGGACTCCGCGGCAGGCGGCCAGTCGCCATGTGCACATCTCCATCGGCTAGGCGGCAAGAGACTCCGCCAAGGTCTAGTACAAGATCGGGGTGCCTCTGGCGCGTGTGCCTCCTGGCCCTTCGCTCTCGTGTGTGGTAGGTTATGTCATGGAAGGCCTTATCAACAGACTGAGGCCCTTCGCACTCGTTGTGCCGCTGACGTCGCTGGTTCCTGTGATACGTTGCCCTGCAATGTCTGTGGTTCCAATAGCGCACGTAAACATCCTAAGTGGACAGCGCGATGTGGTATCATCCGGTGATTGAGGTTTCGTCGTTGTCTCGTGATGCAGCTTGGGCCCACATGCACGCCACACTGCTTGGGCCCAACAATGCCTGAACACGACTGGATTGCGAACACCATGACGCCTGTGGACACCGCATCACCTGTGAACACCAAAGCCTTTGAGCAGCGCAAGCAAAAACGCAGCGTGCAAAATGGTCAGTCAGTCCTGGATTGGTGTCCACAATGCAAGCACAATTTCATCCCTCCGTCCATCCTCGATCCTCCCGCATTGTCCCTCCCACCTCCTCCCTCTAACGGTCCGTCCCCCATCGATGTTTCCTGTCTTGCATCCTTCATCCTTCCACCCGTCCTCCCTCTATGCATCTCGCCATCACTCCTGATCCCGTGTGCCTGCGTCCCTCATTTATCGGTCCCTCGATCTTTCTACCCATCCATCCCTCCTCGCTCCCTCCCTCATGCATCGCTCGTTGCGCCAGTCCCTCCAGCCATCAACTCATCCCTCCTGCCTCCTCCCTTCATTAGACCGTCATCCTACATCCTTCATTTTTCATGAATCATCCTCCAATCCCTCTTCCCTTCATCCCTCCTTTCGCAATTCATGCTGTATCCTCCCTGCTCCCTCACCTCTCCATCCCTCATCCCTCCCTCCTGCCTCCGCCAACTCTTTCACCCATTAACAATTCCTCGTTCCTCACTCCGTGCTTCCTCCCTCGCCTTCAATTCCTCTACCAATCCATAATTCCTTGCTCATCCCGGCTCATCCCTCCTTCCTCCCTCCATCTGACCCTCCATCCCCCAATCCTTCCGTGTGATCCCCCCTCTTCCTCCTCCTCCTCCTCCTCCTCCTCCTCCTCCTCCTCCTCCTCCTCCTCCTCCTCCTGCAGCTCTTCCACCTCCTCCTTCTCCTCCCCCCTCCTCCTCCTCCTCCTTCTCCTCCTCCTCCTCCTCCTCCTTGTCCTTGGAAGGATCCGTGAGGACATATGCGGTGCTGGCTGGACTATATGCTCTGGCTCTTCCCTCATCAATGCAACTGGCATGGGGATCGTTTCTGGATGGGTCGGTGGGGGGGCCGCGAGGCGTCACTGCAATTTCGGGGGGCCGTTCTGAACATGCTGCAAAGTAGCCCACAACATTGCCACGGAGGTTCGACCGTCTGGCCGAATGCAGAAAAATGCAGAGAAGAGGAGGATGATGAGGAGGACAAGAATGAGGAGGGGGAGTAGAGAGGCGGAGGGATGAGTGGGAAGGAAGGGGAGGACAGAAGGGGGAGGAGACGTAGCAGGGAAAGGCATGCGGAGGAGGGCGAGAGACCGTCTCCTGTGTCCATTTCGCTTGCGCAGCATTTACAGTAAGCCTCTCACATTCCAAGCCCCTTCCCCCCCCCCTCCTCCATGGACGCGGCCTCCACTCCCCCGCCGGCGAGAACCTTCTCCCACCCACCTCACTCACCTCCGAGACTTGGGGTGGGGCGGGCCAAGGGGTTTGAATCCCCCCTCAGCGCCGGCAATCGACGACGACGAAGTGCAGGACACGTCGCCGTCGTCGTCGTCGTCGTCGCGGTCAGGTCCTCGTCGTTGTTGCCGTCGTCGTTTGCCTGCGCCGGGGGGGGGCGGACCCCCCTTCCGCCGACGTCTTCCCAGCATGGTCAGGAGACACGCCTTTCGGAGGAGGGGGAGGAGGAGGAGGAGGGAAGGGGAGGAGCAGGAGAAGAATCAGGAGGAAAAGGGGAGGAGCAGGAGAAGAATCTGGATGGAAGGGGAATGAAGAAGAGGCGGAAGAGGATCAGGAGGATGCGGAGGAGGTGGAGAAGCAGCATGGGGAGGAGCGTTGTAGAGGAAGGAGTAGGAGGGACTGGGAGGAGGAGGAGGAGGAGCAGGAGGAGGAGGATGAGGGAACAGTGGGAGGACAAGGGGGAGGAGGAGGAGGATGAGGAGGAGGACGAGGAGGAGGTGTAGGAGGAGAAGGAGGAGGAGGCGGAGAGAGAAAACGAGTAGAAGGAATGGGAGGTGGAGGAGAAGGGAATAAGGAGGAGAGTGAGAGGGAGGAAGATGATGATGAGAGTGGGAGGGCGGAGGAGGAGGAAGAGGAGGGACTGGCAGGGGGAGGAGGGAGATGAGGTGGAGACGATGAATTTTCGGCTCTGATGAACCAAGGTGTCTCGAAGCTCTCTGATCACCGAATCGGTCATATGTTTTGTTTGTCCGGCTGCGCTGGATATTTATGCTACGATAATGCTGATGATGAGGATGAGGATGAGGAGGTGGGGGGAGGAGGGACTGGCAGGGGGAGGACGGACATGAGAACGACGAGGGAAGGGGATGCGGATGGTGCTGCTGATGATGCTTCTGATGATGATGATGACGATGACGATGACGATGACGATGATGATGATGATCATGATGATGATGATGACGATGATGATGATCATGATCATGATCATGATCATGATGATGATGATGATGATGATGATGCTGATGCTGATGCTGGTGCTGATGCTGATGCTGATGCTGATGCTGATGCTGATGCTGATGCTGATGCTGATGCTGCTGCTGATGATGATGCTGATGATGATAATGATGATGGATGATGATGATGATGATGATGATGATGATGATGATGATGATGGCGATGATGACGGGAGGAGGGTGGGAAGAGGATAGGAGGTGGATGGGAGGAGGAGGAGGAGGAGGAGGAGGAGGAGGAGGAGAAGCAGGAGGAGGCGGAGGAGGAGGAGGAGGAGGAGGAGGAGGAGGAGAGGAGGAGGAGGAGGAGGAGGGGGGGGGCTCGTGGCCTGAAGACAAGGAGAGGAGGATGTGCGGCCTCGATGACGGCGCCGAGGCCCACCAAAACGGGCTTCAGGCCCTTGCTCCTGCAGGCGGTGGCGGCACGCGCGTTTTCGACGCGGGGACGCAGACATGGAACGATATGGCGAGAGAGAGAGAGGGAGAGAGAGATTCGCCAATGCATCTAGAACCACGTACATGTGCATGTGCACAATTGCGTGCACATATCCGCGTGTTCATGTGTATGTGGGCATGTATGCATGTTTACATGTATACATGTACATATGTAGCAAGGCGATTGCCGTGTGTTTATGTATAACTGTAGATATGCATATGTGTATACAAAGATACACATATGCACATTTGCATGTACTGGGACACGTGGGCGTGTCCAGGCATGTTTGCATACAGCTATATGCAGATAGCGATTGTAAGCACCTGATCTGGATCGAACAAGAACGGGAAGCACCGAGGTTGTCCATTGGGCTCGTATGTAAAGGTGATGGCGACGACAAGGCGGCAGATGACGGTGACGACAGCGTGGATGACGGGCAGGGTAGCGATGGGAGCAAGAGGACAGCGAGTAGTAGGAAGACAAGCGCGAGGACGAATAAGAAGAGATGGAGGAGGACGAATACAAGGAGGAACGAAACGCAAGACCATGCGAATAAGGAGGCGGTGAGGAACAACAACGACAAAGGAGGGCGGTAATGAGCCCGAGGAAAAGGACGTCGAAGAACGGGGCAAGAATGGAAAGCGCAGATGTTGTCCATTGGGCTCGCAGGTGGGAAGAAAGAGAAGGACGAGGGCGACGGCAAGGCGTCGGATGACAAGGATGACAGCGTGGATGACTGGGAGGGCAGCGAGGGAGCAGAAGAACAACGAGTAGGAAGACAAGCACGAGGACGGGGAGGGAGAGACGGAGGATGACGAGCACGAGGAATAACGAAGTGGAGGAGAAGGAGGAAGAGGAGGAGGAGGAGGAGGAGAAGACGGAGGAGGAGAAGGAGGAGGAGGAGAAGGAGGCGGAGGAGGAGGAGAAGAACGACGACGATAACAAAGGAGGGCGGTAAGAACCCCGAAGAAAAGGACGTTGAAAAAGGGGGGGCCTCGTGATCTTTCAAGGCTACCCTGGAGGCTGTTGGGGCCGTCTGGGGCTATCCTGGGGGGCATCCTGGGCGCCTCCTGGGGGCCTGTCGGGGTCCGCTTGGGGGCCACTGGGGTCTTCTTGGGCTGCCGGGGCGCGCCTTAGGGCTCTGTGGGGGCTGTCTCAGGCCGTCTTGGCGTCATCTTGGGCTGTCTTGGGCCGTCTGGGGGCCTCCTGGGGGCCTCCTGGGGGCCTCCTGGGGGCCCTGGTTAGGTCTTTTTGGGGGCCTCCTGGGGCTCTTTGGAGCCACGGTGGGCCCCTCCAACACGGTGTAGATTCGGAGCCCCCTCCAGAGCTACCTCTCCGAGGATGCCCCGAGCGACGCGGCCGTGTTTCAGGAGCCTGACCGGGCAAGAGCGGGAAGCGTCGCCTTTTTGGTCCGCGAGACCTGTCAAAAGGCATCCTACTGAGAACCTCAGAGGAGCTCGGGAATGGCGCACAAACGACCAGCAGAGCTGCTGTCGGTTCATTGTGCTGGTCTGCGGTGCTCCTGTGGTCCGCCGTGCTCCTGTGGTCTGCCGTAATCTTAAGGTCTGTCGCCCTGGTCCGCAATTCTGCTGTGGTCTGCCGTGCTGTTGTGGTCTGCCGTGCTGTTGTGATCTGCTGGATTAATATGCCGTGCTGCTGTGTTCCGCCGTGCTCCTATGGTCTGCCGTGCAAGAGAGCCCCAGGACGGCCCAAGAGGGCCCCGAAGACGGCCCAAGAGCGCCTCGAGACAGCCTAAAGGGGCCCCCAAATGGCCCCCAGACGGGCCTAAGAGGGGCAACGCTAACCGACAATTCGAGGTTTCCGCCCCAAGAGGCCTCCAGGAGGTCCCGAGAGGCTCCCGAGAGGCCCCAAGTGGCCCCTAAGAGGCAGAAAAGAAGTCCCAAGAGGCCCCAACACAGCCCACCCAGAGGCCTCCAAACTGCCTCCAGGAGGCCCCCGAGAGACCCCCAAGAGGCCCTAAAGAGGCCCCAGGAGATAATTACCACAACATCACCCCGGAGCCAGAGGCTTCTAAACTGCCTCCAGGGAACTCGAAATGCCCCCCGGGATGCTGCAAGAAGCCCCAGGAATCCCCCCAAAGGCCAGAGGTCCCCAAAGGCCAAAAACGGCGAAATAGGCCCCTACGAACCTTCAAACTGCGTCCATATTGCTCCCGAGAGGCCTCCCAAGAGACACCAACAGGCATCCAAGAGGTCATTGTCCCAAACCCAACCACGGTGGCGGGATGGGTCGAAGGTCAGTCCATCCGCCGCCTCCCTGTTGATTTAACAGGAGTGCCCGGCGTGCCAGATTTCGTGGGAGGTTGTTGGTTCTTTTTAAAACTCCCCCCTGGGGTTGCGGCTCATTGCGCCGGTCACCTGGAAAGCTGCGGGCGGGGTGGTTGGCAAGGCCTTTTCCACTTCGGATGGCTCCAAGATGCCACAAGATGGCCTCCAAGACGGCGAAGATGGCCTCCAAGACGGCCCAAGGGAGTCCAAAATATTCAAAGGTCGCCCAAGAAGCATCCAAGACGGCCCAAGACGGTCCAAGAGGTCCCCTAGAAGCCTTCAAGACCACTCAAGACGCCTCCAAGCGGTCCTTCAGAAGGGTCCGAAGAGGCCCAAATCATCAATTGACCTCAGGTTTTAAAACATTTGGACATTTGCATCTCTTCGGCCGTCCGGCGGCCCAACACGGCCCACGAGGGCCCCAAGATCGCACCAAGATGGCCCCAAAGGCCTCCAAGATGGAACCCTAAAGGCCCAAGAAGCCTCCAAGACGGCCCAACGAGGGCCTCCAAGACGGCCTCTTGGCCTCAAGACGGCCCAAGAAGCCTCCAAGACGACCGCCCCCAAGACGGCCCTGAAACGCCCCAAGGGGATCCCAAATCGGTTCAGAAGTGGTCCCCAAGACGGCTTCCGACGGCGCCTGACGGGCCAGGAACGCCCTCAGACGGCCAAAGATGCCCCTCCAAAAGCCCCCAAAGGCCCCCAAGAGGCCAAGGGAGGCCCCCAAGAGGCCTCCAAGAGGCCCCCAGGAAGCTCCAGGAGGCCCCAAGAATGACCCAAGAAGATCCAAAGAAACTCTCCTCATCCTCCTTTTCCCCCCCCACGTGTTCCCCGAAGGGTGTCCACAGCGGCTGGGGGAACGCATGGTCCAGTAGCGTGGCCACGCGCGCGCTTCGCGCGCATAGGTTCTAGCGCAGTCCAAGCCAACCGCAAAAGATCGGATGAAGGTGGACATCACCTGTAAATATCACCATATGGGACCGTGCTTCCTGATGAACGCTTCAAGAGTCGCTGAATAAGGCTCCAGGAAGTCGCGCAAGGCAGCCACGAGGAGGACCCTAAGCAACCCAAGGGGGGAATGCCCGACAACTCCCGCGAGCCCAGCAACACCGTGCTGGGAGTCTCTTTGGACACCTTTGGGGGGACGTTCTCGGAGGGCTCTTAAGGGGGTTTCGAGGGGGTGGGGCCTCTCCAGTCTCCGAGTGGCCTCTTGGGACTTCTTAGGGGCGCCTCGGGGGCTCCCCAGGACTCGTAGCGTCTGGGCTCGACGTGTCGCTTTGGATCCCCGCTCTTGCCCGCGTCTCGGGGCCGCTTTGAGGGCCTCCTGGGCCGTCTCGGCGGCCTCGTGGGCCGGCTTGGCGCTCCCTCGGGTCGTATTCGGGTCGTCGCGGGGACCTCGTGGGCTGTCTGGGTGCTGTCTTGTGGACCTCTTGGGCCGTCTTGGAGCTTTGGAGAGCCGAGAACGCATGAGGGAGGCGGAGAGAGGACGGCGTGAAGGAGAGACGAGGAGGGGGGAGGGAACATGACGCAGCGGGGAGGAGGGGGGAGGAGAGGAAGGAGAAGGATGTGGAACGGGCGACGGAGGAGAACCAATAACAAGAAATAGAGATCAAAAAGAACTGACAACGAAGGATTGGGGAAACAGAAACGCACTCTGGGGCACGCCGACGCCTGGGACAGGAGGGAACGGATGGGGGGGGATGGGCCGACCTTGAACAAAAAGATGTCATGGAATTCCCTTTTTCAAATTGGCCCTGGAGGCCCCTAACAGCACTTCCCAAGTGGTCCCCAAGTGGTCCCCAAGAGCTTCCCAAGAGCTCTGGGGAATCCCTCGAGAGGCCAAACTCATGGAACAACCAGGAGTGAAGGCGAAACGAGGAGGAAGGAAGAGGAACAATGACGCAGCGGGGGGGAAGGAGGGGAAGAGGAAGGAGAAGGACGTGGAACGGAAGACGCATGATAACCACGAGCATGGAAGAGACCAAGGAGAACGAACAGTGAGGGGTGGGGCAGACGGAAACGCATGATGGAAGCAGAGAGATGAAGACGTGAAGGAGAGATGAGGAACATAGAGGAGGGAACATGAAGCAGCGGGGAGCAAGGAGGAGAGGAATGACAAGGATGTGGAACGGGACGCGGAGGAGAACCAAGAGCAATAGAGAGAGAGAGAGAGATCAGGGAAACCGGGCAGCGAGGGATGGAGAAACCAGAAAAGCACTCGGGAGCACGCCAAAGCCTTGGAAGGGAGGAAACGAAGGGGGTGGTAGACCCTGAACAAACATGAATTTGAGGGAATTCGTCGCTTTTTTCCAAGCTAGGTCTCCCACCACACAGTGGAGCAGGGTGCTGGGTGAGGGAGGCGGAGGGAGGAAGGAGTGAAGAAGAGATGAGGATGAGGGATGGGGGAGGTGGAAACGCTGGTGGAGGCGGAGAGAGGAAGACGTGAATGAGAGACGGGAAAATGACGCAGCGGGAAGGAGGGAGGAGGAGAGGAAGGAGAAGGATGTGGAACAAGAGACGGAGGAGAACCAAGAGCAGGATAGAGAGAGTGAGAGAGAGAACAGGGAGAACGGACAGCGAGGAATAGGGAAACCGGAACTGCACTCTGGGGCACGCCAAAGCCTGAGACGGGAGGAAACGAAGGCCCCAACGGCAGGGTCCGCATGGGCCCCCCCGCCAATTTCGGCAAATCTCTCACGAGGGTCGCGGCCCCATGGGGAGCTCCACCGAAGGCCCCAGCCGCAGGGTCCGCGCGCGCCCTCCCGCCAATTTCGGCACACCCCTCACGAGGCTCATGGCCCAATACGGAGCTCCACCGAAGACCCCAGCGGCAAGGTCCGCATGCGTCCCCCCGCCCATTTCGGCACCCCTCGCGAGGATCGCGGATCGAAGGCCCTATAGTGACAGGGTCCGCATGCGTCCCCCCGCCCCGTTCGGCACACCCCTCGCGAGGATCGTGGCCCCATCATGAGCTCCACCGAGGGTCCCGGTGGCATGGTCCACATGCGTCCCTCGCCCCGCCCATTACGGCACACCCCTCGTCTAATCCCTTCCGCCTGCCACTGACATCATCGAGGCCTCCGAAGGCTCCCTCCGTGCTCCGCCAACTCCGCGACAATGTTTGGCACATACATGGTACCACCCTCCCGGGCGTCCAAGAGAGCCCCAAGAGAGCCTGAAGACGGCCCAGGACGTCCCCGGGACAGCCCAAGAGTGCTCCAAGGCTGTCAAAGTCGGCCCCCCGACGGCTCTGGAAGCCCCCAAGACATTCAATATCGCCCCAAGAGGCTTCCAAAAGTCCCCCCAGAGCTCCAGGGAAGCCCTCGAGATGCCAAAATCATGTAAAAACCGATGGGAACTCAATGAGATGTTGTTTTCTCGCACTTCTGCCTGCGACACGCTTCCGAGGCTTGCGCAAGCCCCTCAATAGAGCTCCAATAGGCCCCCAAGAGGCGTCCCGAGCAGCGCGAAGTGGCCCCAAGAGGCCCATTGAGACGCTCCGAGCAGGCCCCAACGAGCTCTCAGGAGCCGCCCATGAGGCATCCAGTGCCGAAGGGCATGCGCAAGCCTCGGAAGCGCACCGGAGGCGGAAATGCGAGAACACAAACATCATACACGTTCTCGTGGTGTTCCACTGATTTCGGCATCTCGAGGGCTTCCCCGGCGCTCTTGGGGGACTCTTGGATCCCTCTTGGAGCGATCATGGGTGCCTTTTGGGAGCCTCCAGAACCAAACTGAAAAAGGGACGTCCCTCAAATTTTTTTTTTCAACTTCGACCCCCCCCCTCCGTTCCCTACTTTTCCAAACTTTGGCGTGCCCCAGAGTGCGTTTCCGTTTTCCCCATACCTCGCTGTCCGTTCTCCTTGCTCGTGTTCCTGCTCTTGGTTCTCTTCCGTCTCCCGTTCCTCACCCTTCTCCTCCCTCTCTTCCCGCTGCGTCATGTTCCCGTCTCTCCTTCACCCTTTCCTTTCTCAGCCTCCCTCATGCATTTCCGTCTCCCCCTCACCTCATCTCCATAGCTTTCGGTCGGGCATGTCCCCCTACAGGCGGATTTTGGACGAAAAATAAAAGTACCCCCAAATCCGCCGGCCCCCTTGTGGGGCCATCAGACTGTAGGCCCAGGGTTTGCTGTTCTCTGCGCCAGTTCCAGTTTCCAATTTCCACTGTTACAATTCTGCTTCTTGCTGCTTGCTGTTCCTTGTTGATGGACCGCGCGAGGGGGGGGGGAGCCGAGAAGGAACCTAGCTACCACGCCCGAATCGCGCTTGACATTCGCGCCCCCGAGGCCATAAACCTTTTTGCAAATTACACAAGGTTCGCGTCCACGAGGCCATAGACCCCCGTGAATTACACAATATTCGCGTCCCCGAAGCCATAGTCCCTCGCAAAATACGGCGTATTCGTGTCCCCGAAGCCACAAACCCTTGTAAAGTATGCAATGCTTGCGTCCCCGAGGCCACAAACGCTTGCAAATCACACAATGTTTGCGTCCCCGAAGCCATGAACCTATGTAAAGTATGCGATGTTCGCGTCTCCGAAGCCAGAAACCTGCGTACATGACGCAATCGCTGCGACCCCGAAGTCATAAGCCCTCTTAATGTATACAATAATCGCGTGTGCGAAGCCATACCCCCTGGTAAATTAGGCGATATTCGCGTCTCCGAAGCCATAAACCTGCGTACATTATGGTATATCTGCGAGCCCGAAGCCATGCACCCTCGTCAATTACACGCTGTTCGCGTATTCAAAACCATCAACCCTCAAAATGCAACACAGAATTCAACAATATCATCCGAATCTCAATTTGTCTTGCCGATTACTCATCGTCTTCGCGTGAAGTCCCGACGCTGCTTCACGGCGGCGCCAAGGCCTCATGATTTCGCTCTTGCATTGCTCATTATCCGAGAGAGAGGGGGCCAGCGGCAGGGGGCGAAGCCCTTACGGATATTCAAAAATAGCAACAAAAATGAAACACAAAAAACATAATCCACTGACTATCGTTTTGACTATTTTGAATACTCCCCCTGCAGAGGGACAGGCCCGACTTAACCATAACTCCTTCATTCCGTCTTCCCCCGCCTCCCTCGCCCAGCACCCTGCTCCAACCGGTGGCGGGAGGCCCAACTTGGAAAAGTCATCCAGGCGACGGGCCCAACCATGTGCAGCTGTGAGCACTGCTCTGTGGGCACCGCTTTCGGTGGGGCTCCCCATGTGGCCACGACCCTCGTGAAGGGGGAGGTCGAAGCGCGAGGAGAGCCACCGGGGGGGATGGGGAGACCAGCGTACCCAGAGGTCCGCTCCCCGCGCCTAGCACGGCGCCTGAGGCAGCATGGGCACGCCTCCTGTCGAAGCTGTTGTAGCTGAGGCCGCCGACGCTGCAGCCCATGATGTGCAGCGGATAGCCGTCGAATTTATATCATTCTTATTCAGAGGATGCTGAGTGCAGGGGGGAGCGATCGAAAAGGAAAGGGACGAGAGAGAGACCCTCATCCAACACGGGGCACTCTCCGCGCCGTGCGCGGGGCCGGGGAGCAACGGTGCGAGGGTCACTAACGGCGCAACGCCGGGCAGTCCCCACTCGCACCGCGCCCCCCGTTGGGAAGACAACCTACGCCTGTACTTCCGCCCACTATGCAGGTGCCTCGGGCTCGGGCGCCTGAGGAAAATGGGCAACAGGAGCCTTTTCCGACGGCACTCACACACATAGGGCAATCTGAGGGTGCCCCCAACTCCTGTACCAGGACTCGTACCAATAGAAGAAGATAGAGTAGCACTGCATGACCATGACGACGAAATTCTCGTCAGAGGCGAAATCGAAGAGGAGGGTCCCGCCATCAGCGACGGACAGGGCGCAAACGAAGGGGCGGCAGCCGTCGAACACGGCCAGGTCGGGGAAAACGAGCACGGGGTAGTAGCGAAGAGAGAGGCGATCCGTGTCCACAACGGAGAAGCTCGTGATGACGGCGTAACTCTCCGAGACGGCGCAACTCTCGAGGATGGCGTGCAGCTCTCGAAGACGGCGCAACTCTCGTTGACGGCGACACTCTCGAAGACGGACCGGGGGGGATGGGGAGGAGGAGGAAAAAGAGGAGGAGCAGGACGAGCAAGAGGTCGACGAAGATGCTCCCAGAGGCGTCGTCGGGAGAGTCTGCATCAGGACGACGTCGGCGACGATTGCACTGGACGCCGCTGGTGCTGGTGGAAGCGTCTTCTCTGCGGGGCACCTCACGAGCGCACAACCTACCCACGGCTGCCGTCCGGCGGACGCGGGGGAGCCTCGCTCAATGCAGGTTGGGAGCGCCTGGGGAGCTCCCCGGAAGCCTCTGGAGGGGTCTGTTCGGAGCCCGTCGGGGAGTCCTGGGGACTCCTGGGGAGGGCTGGTCGGAGCTTCGGCTCGCGCTCCCCCTCGTCGTGAACTCCTTTTGGGGGCCGTCTTGGGAGCATCTGGGGCCGCCTGGGGGCCCCTTTTGAGCCATCTTGGGGCGCTCGTGGGGACCTCTCTGTGCCTGCTTGAGGCGGTCTTGGGGGCTTCTTGGGATGCCTTGGAGCGCAGGTGAGAAGGAAAAGCGAGATCGCTAACATTCGTGATCAAAAAACCCAAAGAAGATTAATGATTCAGAGGCCTCTCGGGGCTCTCTCGCGCAGACTCTTGGAGGTCTCTTGGGCCTTCCTGGCCGCTTCCTGGGCAGGCTGGGAGCCATCTTGGACGTCGTGGAACGATCGTTTCGCGATCCAGGCCGCGTGATGATCAAGGCCCGACAGAAGAATATGACCAAGGCTGGGAAGCGCGAAGTGTTCGGCAAATTTGTCATGGTGAAAGCGAAGCCGGCCAAAGCCCTCGTGAAGGCCCTCCTGGCCAAGGCCCTCAAGGGCGAGTTCTGAGGGCCGCGGCCTGACACCTGTGCTGAACAGGCCTGGAAGCCCACGGCCCGTCCGCAGCGTGCTTTTCTGTCTGTGCGGCTGCTGCACAGCGACGAACCCCCCCCCCCACCCCCCACCCCCCCCACACACACGCACACACACACACAAACACACACACACACCCATACCCATAGGGGGGTCGGAAAGGGCTGTGGGTGCGTGCTGTGGGATGGGGGTTCCCGCTCGAACAGGAGCGAACCCGCACGCCGCAAATCTGTTGCAACCCACAGATATACCCAGACATGCGACGTCCTGATTTTTTCAGGACGGCGTCCCCGGAAGTCCAGACCCTTTCCCCGGGACCGGTTTGTCGTCCTGAATCGTTTTTTGACGGTCCCGAAGCCTGGCGAGGGCCTCCCGGGGCCGAACATGGCTAGAAACCTCCCGTCCGGATTTTGTTTAATACGACGCGAACAGGTCCGCCTTCCAACGACCCCCCTGGGGGCGCCTACCTTTTTTTTGTTGTTGTTTCGATCCTATTTGCACATGTATCTAAATACAGAATATGATGTTTCTATATATATACATTTAAATTTGAAAAGATACATATAAAAAACATATTCCTCTTCCTATATCTTTATAAGCCCGGGCGGGGGGACCCCCCCCCCCTAAAACCGGACCCCCGGGATCTGCAGCTTTGGGACCCTCCGGACGGGCCTCGAAGCGGCCCCCTGGGCCTCGCAGGGCGTTTTGCCAAGCCTTCGCAGCACACCCAGGGCGATCAGGGGGGTCCCCAGAGACGTCCCAGAGACCCCCAAGACAGCACAAGAGCGCTCCAAGAAGCCGTCATACCCCGAAAGATCGCTCCAAAACGTACCAAGAGGCCTCCAAGAGCACCCCCAAGAAGGCCCCAAGAGGGACAATTCATTGATTCTATCTAAGTTTTTGGTGCATTTGGGGTTCTCCTCTTTTCGGCTTGCCGACGCTCCAGGACGGCGGTCTCCTAGGCGTCCGAAGACGCCTGGGAGGCTCCCAAATCACCCAACAACCATCCGAAAGGGCTTCCAGGCAGTCCAAGAGAGCCCCAAAAAGGGCACAACAGGGGTCCAAAATGGCCCTAAGAGAGCACCATGGCGGCCCAAGATGGCCCCAAGACACCCTCCGAAGCATTCCAAATCGTGACCGGGGCGTTCAGGGAGACCTCGGTTAGAGGCAGGTTGGCCTGAGGAAGCCCCAGGGGCCCCCAGAACACACCCAGGAGGCCTCCAGAAGGCTTTAAGAAAGCCTGAGAACTTTGGTGAGGCCCCCAGAAGCTCTCCAAGGAGGAGCTTCCGCAAAAAGAGCAGAGGAGGATGGGGAGAATGCCCAGGGTATGGCGAGAATGAGGAAAAATAAGCATGGAGGAAGCACAACGAACAACATTAGTATAACGACGATGCCAGAAAAGGCAGAACAAATTATCGCTAAATAGTCGGCTTGACCTTCCTGCCATTTCCGCCTGCATACCAAACTTCAAGGACCAAGGTGCATGACGCGAAGCGCCACTGCAGTCTTGTATACATACATATATATAGATATATGTATACAAGACTGCAGTGGCGCTTCGCGCCATGAACCTTGGTCCTTGAGATTTGGTATGCAGGCGGAATAGCAGGAAAGTCAAGCCGACAATTTAGCGATGACTCCTTGTTGCCTTTTCCGGCATCGCCGCTATAATAATGTTCTTCGTTCGTTATCCTTCCTCCATGCTTCTGTTCCCTTATTTTCGCCATACCCTGCGCATTCTCCCCATCCTCCTCAGCTCTTTTTTGCGGAGGTCTAGAGGCCTCCTGGGAGTATTCTGGGGGCCTCTGGGGGCTTCCTCGGCCACCCTGCCTCCAACCGCGGTCTCCCTGAACGACCAGGTCACGAGTTGGAATGCTTCGGAGGGTGTCTTGGGGCCATCTTGGGCCGCCATGGGGCTCTCTGAGGGCCATCTTGGACCCGTGTTGTGCCGTTTTGGGGCTCTCTTGGACTGCCTGGAAGCCCTTTCGGATGGTTGTGGGGCGATTTTGGAGCCTCCCAGGCGGATTCGGACGCCCAGAAGACCGCCATCCTGGAGCGTCGGGAAGCCGAAAAGAGGAAAACCCAAAATTCACCAAAAACCTACATAAAATCAATGATGTTTGCCTCTTGGGGCCTTCTTGGGAGTGAGGTCTCTTTGGGGCCGTCCTGGAGGCCTCTTGGGCCACCTTGAGGTCACGTCGGTCACTTTTCGAGCGCTCGTGTGCTGTCCTGGGGATCTCTGGGGCGTCTCCGATGACCCCCCTGATCGCCCTAGGTGTGCTGGGAAGGCTTGGCAAAACGCCCTGCGAGGCCCGGGGGGCCGCTTCGAGGCCCGTCCGGAGGGTCCCAAAACCTCAGATCTCGGGAGTCCGGTTTTTGGGGGGGGGGGGACGGGTTTTCCCCCCGCCCAGGCTTATAAACATATAGGAAGAGGAATATATGTGTACACAAAAATGGGTGGAACAGAAACGAGAGAGAGAGAGAGAGAAAAACAAAACAACAAAAGAAATAAAGAGAGAGAGAGAGAGGGAGAGGAGAGCCAGCGACACGGATGCTCGTGCAGGATTTCCAGAGAGGCAACGCCCGCGCCTTCGCTAGGCCCCCCCTTTGTGCAAGGAAGCTTGTGCAAGGGCACAGACTCGACGTCGCAGACCGGGTGCGGCAGACCACGGTGATGGCGGCGGCCAGAATCGCGGTCAAGACGCGGCCGAGCACGACACCAACGAGGTGGAAGAGAAGGCGAGGATGGGGTGGCAACGTCGCCGCCATGCTGAAGACCACGGGGTGGGCGCTGACGGGGGATTGGGCCTGGCACCACGCAGGGCGCGACGAACGAATTAGCCTGGACAGGGGCAGCGACGAACTGGCTGAGGCCGAAGGCGCTGGCCCACGTGCTCCGGGAAGGGTGGCAGCACGCGTGCTTCGTGCAGCGGCAGCGCGCAAACAGGATCGACTCGGGGCTCTGCAGGTGGGAGAGCTACGACCCCCGCAGGATCGAGGCCGTGCAGACGGCGGCGGCGAGCAGCAGGAAGGCGGCAGCTTTCCTGGCAGGCGCCTTCGTGTCCCACGTTGCACTGGACAGCAGCAGGGCGCAGCGGGCCGCACAGGCGGCCGCTGAGGCGCAGCCGCAGCCGAGGGCGGAGGGCCTCAGGAGGGAGCTGGCGCTCTGCCGGTGGTGCGGCGCGCCAGTGCTAGACACCGACCACTTGCTGTGGACTTGCACGGGCCTCCAGGGCAGGCCCCGGCACAGGCCGCGAGACCCGCTTCAGAGGCGGCTCGCCTGGCCCACGGGCGAGAGACGCCTCGCCGACGGGGACAGGCGCATCCTCGAGTGGGCGATCCATGTCCAGGACGTGGTGCTGAAGGACAGGTACGCGGCGCCCGGCGCCGACGAGGACGAGGAAGGAGGTGGAGGTGGAGGCGACGGCGAGGCCGAGGGCCGACAGGAAGGGCGCCGAGACGCAGGCGACCGCGGCACAGGCGCAGCGCGGCTGCGACCGCGAGGAGGAGGGACGCAGGAGAGGGAGAGGAGGAGGGAAGGGCACCCACTGCAGAAGCCAGGAGAGAGGTCGAAGAGGAGGAGGGAAGATGCCCCGCCGCAGAAGCCGGGAGGAGGGGGCTGAGGAGGAAGAAGAGGGAAGGGCGCCCGCCGCCAAAGGCAGGAGGGAGGCCAGGGAGGTAGGAGGAAGAGCGCCCGTTGCCCAAGGCAGTCGGGCGGCAAGGAAGGTAAAGCAACTGTTGCAAAAGGCAGGAGTGCTGCAAGAAAGGGAAGGCACCTGATGCAGAAGACAGAAGGGAAGACACCTACTACTACCACAGCCGGGTCATCTCGACGGCCCTCTTGTTTCACCGTTCCCCCCGCCCCCCCCCTGTTCAGTCAAGCTGCTTCCACAAGTAACGCAAAACAAGGAGCGACGCCCCTTGCTGGCCCCCACTGTGCCTGGGTGTACGAGGAGTGCTAGAGGAACAGCCATGAAAGGACCTAAGAAGCGGCGAGCCCCTTCGGTACATGAACTGTCCATTATTTCGGCAGATTGGCCGAATGGCCTCGCCACCGCTCCTGAAGCTTTGCTGTGCCAGGGACGTGCCACCTCCCTCGGCAGCTTTGTTGAGCGCCGCGATGGCCCGCGTGAGCATGTCGGCTGCATCCACCAGCTTGCTCTCGGACGCCTGGAACTCCTTGTCTCACAGGGGGGGGGGCGATAAAGAGATAGGGAGAGAGGGAGATCGAGAAAGGGAGAGAGAAACTGCCAGCAGACGGTGCGCTAGTGGAGAAGGGGAGGAGATGGGCTTCTTCTCTCTGCCCTCCTTCTCCTTAGCCTCCCTTCCCCTTCTTCGCACCCTCGCGAACAACACTGCAGCCATTCGCTGGCTTTTCAAGCCACAATTTGCTTGCCCTGTCCTTTGAGCAGGGACCGACCGTCCTGGCATTCCTATAGGCCACTACGAAATGTTCGTAGAACTCCAAGCTGTTCCCATAACAGACACAATGTTCTTAGAGCATAAACCGATGTGCTAACACAAGGCAGTCTCAGCCAGAAATGTTTTAAGAACATTTCGTGCAGACCACAACAGGTTCGCATAACATTCTCTGGTGGCCTGCAGGCGAGCCAGGGCGCTTCGCCGCTGCTGAAGTCCTCTGCGAAACACTGCTCCATCGCTCCCAGATCTTGCTATCCCTCGGGTCCTCCTTTATCCGGCTAGACGTAAGAGTGACCCTGGGTAAGAATGACCTTTGGTGCGCAGCTTTTGGGGGCGCGAGGCAGCCAAACCCAAGGGCGCAGGCCGCTTACATCGCATCGCGCTCGGCGATCGGGGGGAGCCCGATGAGCCCGCACAAAATGTCACTCCGGCGAAGGGTCACTCTTACGCGTAGTCGATTTTGACTGCCTACCAGACCACCCCAACCCAACCCGAAGACCCGAATTTGACCCGAATTTCGGGTTGGGGGGGGGTTCGGATTCCATGTGTTTTTTCAACGTTCCCGACCCCCCCCAATGGAAATCGAGGATAAATTTGGGCGTTCGGGTTGGGTTGGGGTGGTCTGGTGGGTGGCGAAATTTATCGGCGCATGAGATGCTCCACGTGGCCGCTCGTGGAAGCCCTGCGCCCAAACATGCTGACGCCCCGCGCTGACCTCCGCCCGCCTCCGACGGCGGACCGGCCCGCCGTCCACTCCCCTCCGCCGAGGGCCCGACGCGCCCCAGCGGGGCGCACGGGGGCATCCCTGGAGGCGCGCGTCCGACCCGAACATGTAGTAGGCCCACCTTGTAGCATATCGTTTCCCGAGCGGTGCGGCCAGAAAGCGCCCGCCACGACGCATAGACTGCAAGATTTCTCGGTGCGCGCGTCGCCCCTGGGGGGGGGGGGGGCGGCGCACACATAGTCCTAGTACGTTGGGATGACGCCGACCCAAGGCGAGGCCCTTTCTGGACGAGCGCGTTTCACTACTCGCACAATAACTACTCGCAAAGGGTCTGGATCCGCCGCGGGGGATGTTTCGCTACTCTCAAACAGCCAACTATAGTCAAAAAACTAACCCCCAGACTACTTCTTGAACATTCTCGAATACTCCTCCTGTAGAGGGACACGCCCGCACGCTGGCGCTGACATGGCCACTCCGCCGAAGGGCCACTCCGCCGAAGGGGCGGGGTGGAGGCCTTTCGGCGGAGTGGCCCTGTCAGCGCCAGCGTGCGGGCGTGTCCCTCTACAGGAGGAGTATTCGAGAATGGTCAAGGAGTAGTCTGGGGACGTGTTTTTCGACTATAGTTGGCTGGATCCATTACATATGTTTTTTGGTCGGCGGCTCCAGGGCGAAAGACATGGAGCGGGTCAACGTCCGGGGTGCGGAACGAAGATAATTGGCCGCAGTGGCGTATGCACATGCCAGGGACAAAATGACCCTCATTGAGACGCCAGCGGCGTCGGCAGGTGACCGGCACAGACATCCCAGCGGGTGGGGACGCCAAGGCGCGGCGACCGGCGGCGGAACGGAGGGGAGAAGTCGCCCTTTCGGCGCAAAGCTCCAGCCGAACCACAAAGGAAGACGCATACTGCGCCAACATGTGACCGATCCATACATCCCGACAGGTGGGGACGCAGGCGCGGCGACCGGCGGCAAAACGGGGGGGAAAAGTCGCCCTTTCGGCGCCAGGCTCCGGCCGATCCACATTCGGAGGCGAGGCCAGGACGCGGGGGGGAGGGGAAAGGGGGCAAAAGCGAGCGCCAGCCCAGGCTCACTGCAGCACCACGAGGAAACGATGGTGCGGCAAAAAGAAGAGGGCCTGACTCATCATGGCTCACTGACGCAGAGGTGTGGCTGAAGCCCGTCAATGCGCCACCAGAAAGGGACGACCACGGTCTGCGTTCACGAGGTCGAGCCACCTCCAGCCTGTAGCCAGTGCGTGCACATCGTATCCGACTCTGGCGGTTCGGGGGCACAACGATGCAAAGTACTGACGGGGGCTGGTAGCAGACTGATCTGCTAGGGGAGCGACCACGAACTGCGGAAGGCTGAACCACTCGGTGCAGGGCCACTCCCTGGCGAAGCCAAACATCGGGCATCACCGGAAGTATGGCAGGATCCATTACATACAGGAAGACACGTTTCTGCTCGGACGCCTGCGAGCAGGCGCTCCGCGAGTGGCGGAGCGCGCTCGGTGCCTCTCTCTGGAGCGCCCGGCCGGGAGCGCCACGGCATATACAGCCCCCGCGCCCCTGCCGCGGGGCGGGGCGCCGAGCAGATCTCGCCGCGGAGCTCCGGCGGCCCGACATCATTGGGGGGGCCCCAGGACACACAAATACATACACACAAATAAAAATATTCTCCATATTTCCTAATATTTTCTGGGTTTCTGTCTTCCCCCCCACTTCCCATATTTTCCAATATTTTCTGGGGAATCGACGATTCATTGTGTCTGTGTGTTTCTTTTCCTCTTGAATCATTTGTGGCAGCCCATTCTGGCGAAGCCGTCCCGTCGTGCCTGCCACGGGGAGCGCGAGGTAGGGAACGCACGGTGGGTTTCCTGGCCGCACGCGCCTGTGCAACGAACGTGGGTCCCCGGCTCTGGTCCGAGGAGCAGCCCGAAGACCAGAGCCCGCCCTGACCCAAGAGCGATCCTTCCTTCAGCGCCTTGGCTGTGCCACCCTCGGTGCTGGCATCGCGAGATTGCCCTACCCAAATGTTGCGTCCAACCGCCTCGGAGCTGCATGTGTCACGCAAGTCCATGCTTGGACGAGAGGGCGCCCTTCCTCGGAAACGCAGGAGGCATGCAAACCGCCTGGTGATGCATTGGCAATACCATCCAGTGCTTGCTTGATCAAAGTGCGCGTTTCTTGGCCCTGGATGCGATGTGTACAACTGGTCCGTACAATGGCAACGTGACACCGCTTGCGTACATCGACCTGTCGGAGCCGAATCGAAGAGTTTCACCGGTGCCCAACGTCGCTGTCTTGAACAAATCTTGCCAGCGATCGCCTTCATATCGGTGTCAGGCCTGAGCGTGAAGATCACTGGCCTCCCCACATGCGTTTCTAATGATGTTGCTTGTGCTACCGCAAACAGCATCCAAACCTGCTACGAGATAACCGCTGGCCAGTCCGAGCAAAGCAAGCGGCGAAGGCGAATGCGACGTCCTGCATGCCGTCCGACGCTTGGCCTGTGAATGTGCTGACACCTGTGGCAGCCTTTCCCCAAACATTGACGGTTGGACGCAAAGGTGCGGTAATTTTAGAAGTAGAGGCGAGGTCAAAGGAACTTCGGTCTGAACGACCCCTGGAAAAAAGAACTCGGGGCATCGGGCTGGATTCGCTCCCTGACCCCACCTTGGGATAACGCCCCTTCTACGTACTGTCGGACCTAGGACAGAAGAACCCTCTCCAAGAACATGAGGCCCTCCGCTGGCCAAAGCACAGAACGTCCAAGGGTGTCCAAGAACATCCAACAAACACGAAGAACATCAGGATACCCTCCCCGAACCGACCTCGATTTTATACATCGGTCCGACTGTACCCCCAACATTGCCCCGGATCCACTGTGCGACTGGCTCAGCGTCACTGCGCCGACCTTGCAGACGTGCTGCAGCGGATTTTTGTTGGTGGATTTCTGCCAATGCGAAGTCCCCTAAGCGGCGAGCGACAAACGAAGTGAATTTCACGTGGATGTGTTTTACATAGGTCTTCACTCCTGGCCACAAAGAGTCCGCGCGAAGTTCACTTCAAAATCCGGGGCGAAGTTCTCCAGGATTCTCCAGGCCCATCCTACAAGGTCGACGATCTCGAATCGCGCTCGTTTCGAATTGTTCCTGGCCCCTCTAGTGGCCAGGAAGAGGCGCAGGAAGTCTTGGCCCCCCCCGAAAATCAGAGACCTTTCGAAGCAAATGAGACGTGATCCACGCGTATCCTCTTCCGAACGAGATCCGGTCTGCGATGCCTGCCCTCGACGCCAGCCTCGGGGATCTTCTGACCCGGGTCAATCCAGACCCGGGTCCGTCAAGACTGCAAGCTCCTGCAAGCTCCTGCAAGATCCTGCACCCGAACCCGGGTCAGCGCGAAGGATCCTGCAGGCTCCTGCACCCAAACCTGGGTCAATGCGACCCTGGCCCTGCAGGGTCCTGCAAGATCGGGCGCTCTGGCTGACCCCCGTTTGCATTGACCCCCCCCTGACTCCGGATCCGCCCTACTTTGGGGAAATCCGTAAGTGGGGCTTGGAATTTCCGCCTTACTTTTCAAGCCCCGCTGATGCCAATTTCCGCCCTACCTTTCTGTTGTTGTTTCCGCCCTACTTCTGTGGATTTCCGCCCCATCTTATGTTGGGTACAGAAATTTCCGCCCTACCTTTTCGGCTCCTTGTTGGCGGATTTCCGACGCAATTTTAAGTTGGAAAAAAAGCCAAAGTAGGGCGGATCTGGAGTCAGGGCCCCGTTTGCATTGACCCCCGTCTCAAGGCTCCCGACAGCCGTGCGCACCTCTCGCCCCAGCGCCGCACGCCGCACGCCCTGCAACGCCGCAGCGCTGCGCCTCGCCGGCGGCGGGGCCCGCCGCGCGCCCGGCAGGCGGCACAGCTGCCCCCGCCGAGCCCGCTGCGGGAGCGCTGCCTCGCACCAGCGTCAGGTCGGGCATCCCTGACTCCGGATCCGCCCTACTTTTGGGAAGTTCGTAGGTAGGGCTTGGAATTTCCGCCCTACTTTCCAAGCCCCGCTGATGCCAATTTCCGCCCTACTTTTCTGTTGTTGTTTCCGCCCTACTTCTGGGGATTTTCGTTCCATTTTATGTTGGGTGCAGAAATTTCCGCCCTACTGTTTCGGCTCCTTATAGGTGGATTTCCGACGGAATTTTAAGTTGGAAAAAAAAGCCAAAGTAGGGTGGATCTGGAGTCAGGGATGTCATACATGAAGGGGCCCCAGGACCCACAAATAAATACCAATAAAATCACCCCCCATATTTTCCCATATCTTCTGGGTTTCTGTCTTCCAACCCCCACTTCCCATAGTTTCCCATCTTTTCTGGGGAATCGACGACTCATTGTGTCTGTGTGTCTTTTTCCCTACTGAATACAGGCGGAGTCTGGATGGGAAAATGTGCTTCAAAAATACCCCAGAAAGATTCAAAACTCGTCAAACAGAGGATCGAAAACTCTACCCCTGACCAGTTTTGACTATGTTGGAATCTTCCTCCCAAGCCAGGGGGGCAAACGATTGCGAAAATGACCCCCCCCGGTCCCGGGAGCCCCCAAAGAAATCAGTGGGGCAGACTAAGAGAACTCAGCCGCCGGAAACTGTTTTTCTAATCGTCTGCCCCCTGGCGTTTTGTTTTGCCGCCTTGCGAGAACTAATTTTCTATTCGTCCTCCTGCGTTCGTTTGATCACCCGCGGCCGCGGGAGGAGGATTGCGGAGAGGGGGCGCCAGAAGCGTCGCTAAGGAGTTCTCAACTTTTGCTGCTTGCCCCGCTCTGACTTGACACCCCGCCCTCCCCCTGAATTGTCAGCCCGCGCTCCCCCCCGGGCCTCCAGACAACCCGGGATTGTCCGCCCTCCGTCTGCCTGCCCCGCAACCCTGCTATTGTGGTGGCGCGAAGGCCCACGAAACTATTTGTTTTATCGTCCTCCCCAGAAAATTGACATATTCGTTTGCTCCAGCGTGGTGGGGCGGTGCGGAGTGGACCTCCCCGTGAAGCGAGACGCCGAGGAGGCGGGCGGGGCAGGGCGGCTCGCCATCCACCCGCCCTCCCCCCTCCGGGAACCCCTCCCGGCTGGTCCTTTCTCGGGACACCAAAAGGTACTGCTACCGCTGCCCCCTGGACCATCCTCCTCCTCCTCCTCCTCCTCCTCCTCCTCCTCCTCCTCCTCCTCCTCCTCCTCCTCCTCCTCCTCCTCCTCCTCCTCCTCCTCCTCCTCCTCCTTTCGGGGAACTCAAAAGGTACCGATCCCGCTACTCCCCGGACCTCTCCCGGGGTGCGCTCTGACCAGGATTTCGGGGCGAGGCCAGCGGTGGCGACGCAGGCGTCCCCGGGAACCCCCGAAGAGAGGAACACGGCCGACGGGTAGAGAGGTAGGGGTACCTCGTCCTCCTCTGACTTCGAGCCGCGTCCAGCCGCGGTGACGAGGTCCTCCCAGAAGCACGAACAACGAGCGGCATACAAGCGACCTGTATCATAAGGACGCTCGATGAGGATGCAAGGGCCTCGGAAGGCCAATGTCGACACTTTTCGAGCGGGGCGCGGCCGACGACAGTGGTCGAGGATGGACCGAGGATGCAAGGATGCAAGGGTATCCTTGGGAAGGTTGCCCATCCCTACTATGTGGGCTGACTGTGAACATACACGTTCGTCGGTGCGCGCGGGCTCTTCCAGTCGGCGCGGGCCGCCGTCCCTGGCGCGCGGAGTGCGCCAGGCTGGCGCCGCCAAGGCTGTCGAAGCGCAGGCCTAAGACATCCGCGCGATGCTCCAAACGCTTATGCTTGAGTCGGGCCTGTCCCCCTACGGGCGGAACATTCAAGAATGGTCAAAAAGTAGTCTGGGGCCTGGGGGCGATTGTTCGATTATTGTTCGACTATTTTTGAATACCTTTGACTATTCTCTGTTTTTATTCCAAAATCCGCCTGTAGGAGGACATGCCCGACCTAAGCTTATGCTTATACCTTTGTTCTTCTTCGAACATCGGAAACGAAAACGTCGACGTCGCCGTCCTGGATTGAGCAGGGGCCGACCGTCCCGGCAGTCCGATATGCTTACCACGAAATGATCCCAGAGTAAAAAAAGTTCTCATAACCGAACGTGCTCTTAACACATCAAAGCGATGCATTCAACCAAGACCGTCTGAGCCAGAGCTGTTCCAAGAACACGTCGTGCAAACCACGAAAGGATCTTAGAACACTTCGGTAGGGCCTAGAAGCCAGTCAGGACGCATCGCCACAGGAGGAGGATGATGCTTGAGTGGAGGGGATGCTTCCCGCGCCGATGGGGCACAGGGGGCAAGCGGGGGGGCGGTGCGGGTAGGCTGGTCCTTCTCCTCCTCGCTCCGCACCGCGGTCGCGTCCTTCAGCTTCTGGTCGTTCTGCGCCAGCTGGTCGGTGATCTCCTGCAGGCCTCCTCCCTATCTCCCTCCTCCGCCAGCTGGATGAAGGAGGAGGACGGAGACGAGGAGGGAGGAAGGTCCTCCTGGCTCCTCCCTCCTCCCTCCTATCCCCCCCTCCCTCCGCCCTCCTCCCATCTCCCTCCTCCCTCCCTCGTCATTCCTCGTCCTTCCACTCTCGAAGTGCTGTACTCTGGGGCGCTGCACAGAAAGCAATAATTGAAACGACATCGCTGGCCCATGGCAATTTGCAAACATATGCTTCATGAAAGACTGCGCAATTTCTACGTATGCATCGTGCACGTCCCCGAAGTACATCTAGTGCTCAGAATGGATTGGAGGTGTCGCATACCGTCGCGGTACAGGCCGCAAGAAGAAGACCGCATGCGTGAAGAATACATTCGCGGACGCGTTGCTGCTTACAATGCTCGTGGTCGCCGCCGACTCCGCCGTGCGTCTGCGGGCCCTGTGGCCACAAAGAGCACGACCGCTACGTCAACTGGTGCTGCAGCATCTGCGGCGGCGACCAATTACGTGGACGCCGCCGCCGCCGCTGCTGTGCAGAACGGAGGCGGAGGTAGAGGAAAAACAACTGCATGAACGAAAACATTTGACGGTCCGCGCGGATTTATTGGATCTGCGCTGGAACCCCCTCCCTGGCGCGCGGAGCGCGCCAGGGGCGGTGCCGGAGGTGCCGCCATGGGGGGGCCCGCGTAGATCCGAGAAATCCTCGCGGACCGTCCACAGCTACTCTGGGTTTTCTTAACAAGCGTGGGGGGGATACCCCCCCGACAGCGGTCAACCTCGCCTCGTCGTCGCGCTGCGACGGGTGTCGGAGCGCCTTCGGCGCGCGGTGGCTGCCCGCGACGGGGGTCGATGTGGGGTTGCCGGCGGGGGTGACGCCCCCCCGACGGTTATTAAGAAACTCGGAGTAATGTTCATGCAGTTTTTCTTCTTCGAGGAGGGGGGCTCGCCAAACAGTCGGCGGCTTTGGCGCGACGATTCCCTGCCCCTGCGGGCGTCCTGGGCGAGGTCGGCAAGCTGGCCGTTTTTCTGCAGCGCCTCCCACCGTGCCGGAGCGACCTGGCCTCAAAGCACGACGTCGAGAAGGAGACTGGCACCGAGCTCACTCGGGGCCTTCCAAATTGAAGGGGCCCTGGGACACACAAATAGATAGACACAAACACCAGGATTCCCAATCTTTTCCAATATTCCTAGGTGTTTTGTATGTTTTTGTCTACCCCCCACTTCCGATATTTTCCTATATGTTCTGGGGAGTCGGCGATTAATGTGTCTGTGTGTTTTTTCCCTCATTCCAGATGGGGTCAGAGTTGATGGAGTCGGAGGATCGCGCCGCATCTCCGAGGTATCTGCGATGCATCTGCGATGCCTCGGCGATGCATCGGCGATGTCGGCGACGCGGCGGCGACGTCCGCGTGGAGAAGATCGGGCTCCACATCGAGCCGCATCGCCGATGCATCGGCGACGCGGCGCGATCCTCCGAACCCATCTACTCGGACCCCGCCTGGGGGTCCTCGGATAACAACATCGATCAGAAGACTGCCACCAAGCTCACGGCCTTGTCCGAGGAAGGGGAGAGACGGCGTGTTGGCGGCGGCCGGGGTGCTCGAACTGGTGGGGGCCCCAGGGAAAAAATCGGTCAGGAGGGGGCTGGAGCCAGTGCTGGGCCAACTCGGACCCCCAGACGGCTCCAAGCTGCCGCCAAGCTCACCGCCGAGCCTGAGGAAAGGGGGGCTGAGTGGCGTGCCCCAAAGGCGTGGCACGAGGCGAGGCTGCAGTGCGCATGGCTGCTGCCGCGTAGCGTCGTGGAGCCTCTGGGGCAGGCTGGGGCCATCGCGGCGCGCAGCGGTGCCCCTCCCAACGAAAGGGACGGAGTACAACAGCGCGTCAACCGGGGACGAGGAATACGACGAGTGAGAAAATATTGCCACTCCGCTGGGATAATGCAGTCACCGCCGCGAGCGTGCAGCAGAGGCGGCCCAAAGACACGCCGGCGCCCCCGCAAACACGGTAGATTACCTCCTCCTCCTCCTCCTCCTCCTCCTCCTCCTCCTCCTACTCCTCCTCCTCCTCCTCCTCCTCCTCCTCCTCCTCCCCCTCGTCCTCGTGCAAAGAACCAGGCCCTGACGAAAACGGGTCCTGGACTCGAGGGCCTTCCACTGGGACCAACTCTTCATCCTGAGCACATGTCTGTGAGCCCCAAAGCCCCAGAACGGCGCCGGGAGCCCAGCAAGCGAAGACAGGACTCATGACCCGTTTCCCTCTGGACTTAGGTCGGGCATGTCCTCCCACAGACGGATTATGAGAAACAGCATCGAAAACAGTTCAAACAATTCAAAAGTGGCCAAACATATAGACAAAACACGTATCCAGACTATTTCAATACTTATTCCTGGTTCTGCCTACTGTAGAGGGACGTGCCCGACTTATCTCTAGATCCCAATCCTTCCATGTCTGTCCTTTCGCAACCCCCTTTAGCGAGCCGCTTGGGTGAATCCAACTTTCGTTCTCACGCTATGCGCGCGACAAGAACATCGGCCTTCGACTGCGATGCTTCCGTGCCGATCTTACCTCTTACCGTTACGCGTGAGCACATGCCATCGTATTGCAACGAGGGGCACATCACTGCATCCACCAATACACCATCCCGATCCCGAGTGCTCCCAGCTCCTCCTGGTACCGCTTACCCCTCTCCTTCATGGCGGTATTCCCCCTCCAACTCCTCGTCGAAGCCTCGCACCTGCGGACAAACTCGCCCCGATGCGCCGATGCCCTCCTCGGCCAACTCCTCCTCCGTGCTCCCGACTCTGCCTGGTACCGCTCACCCCTTTCATTCACGGCGATCTTCCCCTCCAACCTCTCCTCCTCTTCCTCCTCCTCCTCCTCCTCCCCCTCCTCCTCCTCCTCCTGGCCAGCGCTCTCCTGGATCTTTGCGCGGGCGTCCTCCACGTCCGTGGAGGCCTCCTGGGCGGTGGCCTGCAGCATGTCCTCGCCACGGGCGGGAGGGCCACCGCCACTCCCGGCATCCTCCGCCCGCCAGGGCTGGTCCTAAACGTTGCTCTTTGTTTTCCGTTTTGCTTTTCGTCTTGCTCTACCTGTTTTCCCGGTGCACCCCTGCCAAAACGAAAAACAAAGCACAGCCCGAGTCCAACAGAACAGCGGTTAGGCCCAGCCCTGTCGCCCCCCCCCTCCCCAGACCTCCGGCTGCCTCCATTTTTGTTCGATGCGCGGGCCCCGGAGGTCTGGACCACCTCCCCAGGGCCGGTTTTTCACCCCAGGCCGTGTTTGACGCTCCCGAGGCCCGGCGAGGGCCCCTGGAGGCTGAACACAGCCCCAGCACCGCCCGCTCCAGTCTTCCTGGAGCGGCGGAGCTCTGGGCCTTCT
The DNA here is from genome assembly GCA_963575745.1 of Prorocentrum cordatum. NCBI lineage: Eukaryota > Dinophyceae > Prorocentrales > Prorocentraceae > Prorocentrum > Prorocentrum cordatum. The sequence continues at coordinate 28,495 of CAUYUJ010011503.1, read as the reverse complement.
CCCGACGCCCTGGCCTCAACAGCCCGTGGCACACGTGGCGCGCGAGGGAGCACTCTGCGCACCTGCCGCGCCGGGCGCGCCATTGGCACGCCCGGGCCCCTGCGGGGCACCTGGCGACGCCTGGCCCGCGCGGCGCACCTGGCACCCCGCGAGCGCCGCGCACCTGGCGTCTGTGTTGGATCCCAGGTGCTGTCTGTCCTCCTCCTCCTCCTCCTCCTGCCCCTCCGCCTCGTCCTCCTTCTCCTCTTCCTCCTCCTCCACAATTACTCAATATGAATACTACTCTCCCTCTTCCCCCGATGGCGGCCTGAAAGTATTAGACCCCCCCCGCGTACCGTTTTTTGACACACAGGATTCCCGGGAGTTGGGTTTTCGCCTGCGTTTTTTTTCAAAATGCTGCTCTCGCTGAGGCGCCGGCCTCATTTCTGCTCCCGAATCGTTCCGAATCGTGCTCCCGCTGCAGCGTGGGCCTCATTTTCAGATCGGTGTTTGGCCTCCGTCGTTCAGGATGGCGTTCTCGCCCAGCGCGGGCCTCTTTCTCGCGCGCCCATCCGCCCGCCACCACCGCGCCGCACCACCACCACCACCACCACCACACCACCACCACCACCACCACCACCACCAGCACCACCACCACCACCACCACCACCACCACCACCACCACCACAACCACGCACACACGCACGCACGCACGCACGCACGCGCACCACCACCCACTACGCACGCGCGCGCGGAGCCACAGGTCCGCTACGACACGCGTCCGCGGATAGAGAAAATCAGCGCCATGGTAAGGGATGGGAGGGAGGGGTAGGACGTCAGATATGACGCGAGCGCACCTAGCTTGTGTTCCTCCCCCTCCCCCTCCCCCTCCCCCCTCCCCCCCTCCTCCTCCTCCTCCTCCTCCTCCTCCTCCTCCTCCTCCTCCTCCTCCTCCTCCTCCTCCTCCTCTCCCTCCTCCTCTCCCTCCTCCTCCTCCTCGTCCTCCTCCTTCCTCCTCCTCCTCCTCCTCCTTTCCCTCCCTATCCCCCTCCTCCATGGGTGCTGCGTGCTTGCATGGCAGGAGGGCGGGCGGGGGTGAGCGAGGCAGCCTGCGGAGTTCCGGTTGGACACTTCAGCCCCCCCTCCGAATACCGCGCCCCTGGACTGGATGGGAGGGTGGCGGGAGGTTAGAGCGTCCAGCATGGCCCAAAGCGGGCTCCAGATAGCCCAAGCTGACACACGCTAGCCCAAACTTGTTCATGGTGGGCACGGCAGCTTCCAGCATGCCTGCCTCGAATATGCCTCAAGACAGCTGGGCACGGAGCCTCCCATGGACGCCCCCGACAGGCAACATGCTTCAACGACCGTAGGGACATCAATGACTGTCGCCTTGTCGAAGGTTCACTTTCGATGGGCCTATGAGGCTTCAAGATGGCTAATGGCCGCAATGTCGCCCAAGGGGGCCCCACGAGTGGCCAACAAGGGCTCCAACCCGAGAGCGCCCAACTCAAGTCCCCAGACGCGTTTGTGCGGGCGGGCTCCGCGGGGGGGGGGGGGGCTCTAATGAATGCGGCTGTTGTTTGCTCGATGTCCTCCAAGACGGCCCCCAAGAGGGTCCAAGGAGTGCCTCAAGAGGAACCCGAAGATCTGAACATGAACATGGTTTCACAAAAGAGGTCCAAGGTGGCTTCCGGACGCCTCCAGGAGGCTCCCACAGCGAAACATCAGCTAACGCCTTACCGATTGGCCCCTGCCGTTTGTCGTCGCCTGCTCCCTCTCTCCTCCGCCGCCGCCGCCGCCGCTTCCTCCTCCTCCTCCTCCTCCTCCTCCTCCTCCTCCTACTCCTCCTCCTCCTTCTCATCCTTTCCTTCTAGTTTTCTTGCTGTTCTGCATTCGTGCAACAAGACGCTGCAAGCACATACACCTCGGAGGTCCACGTGGATTTCTTGGATCGGCGCTGGACCCCGCGTGGACCATCGGGACTGCATGTTTATGCAGCTTCTTGCGCTTCAATGCGTCCTCCCTTGCCTCATCCTGGCCCTCCGAGCGCACCAGACTTTGAGTGGCGGCGTATTTTGTCACAGTCGTTTGCTCTATGATTGGTTTCCTCCTCGTCATCTGCCTCCTCTTCCTCCACCCCTCTCTTCCCAGTGTCATACTTTCAGATGTATCCTTTCCTTGGCAAAACAAAGCGCCCTGGTATCATTCTGCACAAGCTGGTGTTAGGTCGGGCGTGTCCACCTACAGGCAGATTTGGACGAACAATCCGCCGGCCCCCTTGTGGAGCCACCAGGCTGTAGGCCGAAGCTTCGCAGTTTCCTGTACCAGTTGCAGCTTCTAGTTTCCACTGTTACAGTCTGCTTCTTGCTGCTTACTCTTTGCTTCTTGCTGCTTACTGTTCCTTGTTGATGGACCGCGCGAGGGGGGGAGGCCCAAAACAGGAATTTCTACCACGCCCTAAGCGTGTGCTCTGAATTGCTGGGGTGGGTAAAGGAAACACCCCTCACGCAGATCGACGGGGTCAGGGTCCAAAAACACATGAGATTTGCCACATTTCTGAAATTCGGTGGCACCCCTCAAGCAGATCGACGGGGTCAGGGCCTAAAAACACATGAGATTTGCCACATTTCTGACATTTGCTAGCACCCCTCACGCAGATCGGCAGGGTCAGGGTCCAAACACACATGAGATATGCCACATTTCTGACATTCGGTGGCACCCCTCGCGCAGATCGGCGGGGTCAGGGTCCAAAAACGCATTGGATTTGCTACATCTCTGCAATTCGGTGGCACCCCTCATGCAGATCGGCGTGGTCAGGGTCTAGAAGCACGATGGATTTGCAACATTTATGAAATTCGGTGGCACCCCTCACGCAGATCGGCGGGGTCAGGGTCCAAAAACACATGGGATTTGCAACATTTCTGAAATTCGGCGGCACCCCTCACGCAGATCGGCGGGGTCAGGGTTCAAAAACATATGGGATTTGCCACATTTCTGAAATTCGGCGGCACCCCTTCACGCAGATCGGCAGGGTCAGGGTCCAAAAACATAAACGATTTGACACAGTTCTGAAATTCGGCTGCGCCCCTTACGCAGATCGGCAGGGTCAGGGTCAGGGTCCAAAAACACTAGGGATTTGCCACGTTTCTGAAAGTCGGCGGCACCCCTCACGCAGATCCGTAGGGTCAGGGTCGGAAAACAATCAAGTCCCGACACTGCTTCACGGCGGCGCCCAGACCTCATGATTTAGCTTTTGCATCTCCCATTATCCGAGACACGGGGCCGGCGGCATGGGGCGAAGCCCTTACGGATTAACAGTGGTCAAAACATTCTCCACACAGGTTCAAGCATAGTCAAAACCAAAAAAAAACGTCCCCCGGTTATTTTTGGACTACTTTGGCATACTCCCTCTGTAGAGGGACGTGCCCGACTTACAAGCTGGTGGGGACACGCGGGGCGTCACACAGATCATCGCGCTGCACGGCCACAGGGAGCCTGCACGGGGCCGCCGTCCGACAGACACCGCTGGCGTGGCGCGCTCCGCCGGCGCAGTCGTCGGTAGAATGAGTCCGAGAGGGGCCCCTTGATCCTGAACAGACCCAGAGGGTCGGGGAACGTATTTTTTTACGCCCAGGGCGTAAAAATAAATATGTTGGATTGGGGTCGTAAAACGGGCGTGCGTCGGGGAAGCGGGGTGTAAAAGTACGTGCTGCACGATCTCGAAACATCCGCGGGCGGGGACAGGGCCGGAAAACATACACCCCCCCATCTCCCAATGTAGGCCAGGGGCTTGACACTTATATGTACGCATATGATTACAATATTATAATATAATATAATATATTACACTATGATGTAATATAATATAATAATGTATAATGGAATATAATATACTATACTATATTATAATACGATACAATTTAATATATTATACTATAATGTAATATAATACAATATAATAGCATATAACATAATTATATCGTATACTATAGTATAGTATAATGTAATATACGATGCTATACTATAATAGAAGTTAACCCAACACCTACGCATATATATATATATATATATATATATGTGTAAATGTATATTACAATATATACAAATGTGGGACGTTCATATATTACGATATACATATACAGTTTTTGTATCACGCCGAACAACGCGGGAATGGCTACCCCTCGGCCTCTTGGCCCGATCGGCCCTCTTGGCCCGCGGGCGCACGCTCGAGCGAGGCTCGCCCTCGCAAGCGATCGGGGGGGGGAGGACGGAGGATCGGGAGGGGAGGAAAAGGACGAATGGGGCGGGCGAGGAGAACGAGGAGGAGGGGGACTGAGGAGGGAGGCAGGGGAGGTGGAGGAGGATGGGGAGGAGAAACCCTCAAACGAGCCACCGTTTTGAACGAGCACGCCGAGCGCTGCGGAAGTATGCGGAGGGCGAGGGAGGGAGGGGATCGGGAGAGAAGGGAGGGGAAGCGGAGGGAGGGGCAGGAAGGAGAGGAGAGAGGGGGGCGGATATGAGGAGAGGAGGGGGGAAGCCTTGGGAGCAGAGGCCTTTGTCGTTAATTAGGGGTTCCGCGGCGGGGGGCAGAAACAACAACGACTTCCCGCAGGCGGAGAAGGGCGAGGGAGAAAGAACAGACGGAGGAGGAGAATTGGACGGGACAGGATGTTTGATTTCCTCTCGTCATGAATGGTAAAGTCACGGAGCTGCCGCACGCCTTCGAAGATCGGGGCGTCGTCAGCGCGGGCGTTCAACATTGGGATGTTGGGGGGATGGGAGGAGGGGCGAGGAATCAAGGTTTTACATTTGTTTTTTGGGGTTCGAGGGTCGGGCATTCCAAATGCGTGGGCGTCCCAGCACATGTACACAGCTGCTGCGGCTGCAGGAAGCAACGCACGCTGCGGTTTGGGTTGGGTGGTGAGGTTTGGGGAGGGGTGTGGTGGAAGAGGGGGCGAATGGAGAAAGAGGAGCCTGTCGGCTCCACGGGGCAGCAGGCCAGCAGCATGGCATACCACCCTCTTCTCTCCCATGTCATCCCTGTGCCCCCCCTCCTCCACTGCGCCACACTTGGGGCGCGGGCTGGCATGCGATACCGCGGCCGCTCGCGAGGGCGGCCGATCGGAAACATGGAACAACCAGATCCCGCTGGTTTAAACGAGGCTGGAGTGGTCCTTCTGCTCCTCCTCCTCCTCCTCCTCCTCCTCTTCCACCTCGTCCTCCTCCTCCTCCTCCTCCTCATCCTCCTCCTCTTCCTCTTCTTCCCCCTCCTGCCCCCTACCATCTCCGACACCTCACGTGGGGGCGCGGGCTGGAATGCGATGCCGCGGCCGCGAGGGCGGCCGATCAAGCATGGAAAAACCAGATCCCGCTAGTTTAAACGAGGCTGGAGCATCCTCCTCCTCCTCCTCCTCCTCCTCCTCCTCCCCCTCCTGCTCCCTACCATCTCCGACGCCTCACGCGGGCGCGGGCTGGAATGCGATGCCGCGGCCGCGAGGGCGGCCGATCGGAAAAGCATGGAAAACAGCTCGCGCAAATTCAAACGAGGCTGGAGCATCCTCCTCCTCCTTCTCCTCCTGCTCCTCCTTCTCCTCCTCGTCCACAGCGTCTTGACGCACCGCGTCACCTCCATGTCATCCTCATCATCCTCGTCATCCTCAGTGCCCAGATATGACGAAACAGCCGACTCTCACCTTGCACCGCAATGCACAGGATCTGACGAACGAGCCGATCACATGTGCCAGCGCAGTGCCCAGGATATGACGAAACAGCCGCTCCTCACCTGCATCGCAGTGCCCAGGATATGACGAACCAGCCGTTCCTCACCTGCAGCGTAGTGCCCAGGATATGCCGTATACGTTCAGCGTTGCATCGCAGTGCCCAGGATATGACGAAACAGCCGTTCCGTGCACTTGCGTTGCAGTGCCCAGGATATGTCGAACCAGCCGACTCCCTCCACCTGCAGCGCAGTGCCCAGGATATGACGTGTAACAGCCGTTCACCTCTGGCATCGCAGCGCAGTGCCCAGGATATGACGTAACAGCCGTTCACCTCTGGCATCGCGGTGCCCAGGATATGACGAACCAACCGTTCATCGTCGCCTGCGTCGTAATGCCCACGAAGCGAGCGGAATGCTGCTGTCGCGCAGCCCATGGCCCGGTGGCCGGAACTTGGCCAATTGGCTACGGAGTGTAAAGACAGTATATTGTCGGCCTTGATTGGACAGGACACGCGAGAGGGTACAAGACCCTGCCGAGGGCCACATTTGCCATGGGGAATGTAGGAGGCATGGGCCGAGAGGCACAGGACGCAAGGGTACCTAAGGGTACCCTTGATTTGGCAGGGTCGACCTACTAATCAGGACACAGGCCACCTACTTGCATGCTCCAGAGTATATAAGCCCCGTAGGGCCTAGGTCACCTAAGTTCGCGAATCGCGTGCGAAGATCTTCGCGCCCTCGCGCTGTCGCTCTTGGCGCGTCTCCTGTCCAGGCCGCGACGCGCGATGCACGGTTACCCTCGCGCCATGTGGGAGACCCAGACGGGGGGGAGAGGGGAATGGTACTCAAGATTTCGCAATAAAAGGGGGGCGGTCTGGGCCCTCCAAGACAAGCCATTTCAGACCTCCCCCGTGGGAGAACCCTCCAAAACATCGTCCCCGGACCACCCCAGGCCCTCCTAGATAGCCTGGAAGAGACCCCCCCCCGAAATGAGGCCCCCTCCCTTTACTGCGAAATCTGGAGTAGGGGAGGGGAACGATAACCCATCATCCTCGATGTCATCCCTCATGATTTCTCCTCTCTCTTGCGCAGCGCACTGCTCCCATGCGCAGCGATCCCACGTGCACGGCGGCCCATGATGGGCCGCGCTCATACTTCGTCGGACACGTCGACCACGGGCGCAACCTTGATCTCCCTCGCAAAGGTCACGATGTCTGCGATCGCCGCGCACGCGGTCGGCGTGTAGTGCTTCAGCGGCCCCTTAGCACCCGAACCTGGGCAGCGCGAATCCGCCTCTCGCTCGAAGTCCCTACATGCAGCTACAGTCGGGGCGTTGACCGAAGGAACCCTACATAACGAGACTTCTTTTTCCATAAGTTTAGCTTCGAACTCCCATCGAAAACAAGGGACACCTGAGGCGAGCTGGGAAACAGTCAAGGAACACCGAGCCCCTCCCCAACGAATAGGGTTCCTTCTTCAGCGCCCCGACTGTCGCTTCCTCAGCCCGATCTCCAGAATCGCCGATTCAGCGCGGCTACTCATTATTATCCGTGCCACCTTTGACCCAGTGGCTAGCAACCTTTGTCATTGTAGACTCAGCCCCCTCGCCCTCGAACTCAGAATCCTTCACCTGGAGAGCGGGCGCGAGCTAATGAGTCGGAGGGATAGCGGCGGAGAACATATAGAGACGGGGATCGTTGCTAGAAGGGGGCGGGCCCTACGTTTGCATCCGATATCGCCTGGCTGCGCACCATCATGTATCGCTGGTGCTCTCTGATAAAGTACGCCTTCTGCCAGAGACTAGCGCGTTTGTGGTTTTGCGTGGTGAACCTCGGATAGTGGCAAGTGGACGCGGCCAAGGGTTTCGGCTTCAGCGGCGCCTTTCGAATCCAAACGTTGCGCGACAGGGCTTGACCTAAACGCGGTTTCGCTGGACTTCGGCCGTGCTTGTTTTTTGTTTTGGCAGGGGGGCACACAACGAAAAACAGTGTCTAGGTCGAGCCCTGTTGCCCGATGTCTGCTGCTTCTGCTCCTCCTCCTGCTCCTCATCTTCATCTGTCCTCCTCCCCCCCCCAAGCCGCTTGTGCGCCTCGGGCTTCTGGAAGTAGATCTTGACCAGGTCGTGGATCTCTGGGGACGTCGTCAGTCGCGTAGGCAACGTCCGCGGGATCTCCTCGCCTGGAGCACGCGACTGCAACGCGGGCGATAACGCGCGGGCTACCAGATGTGGGAGGCGATGGAAGGGAGGGCGGGTTAGCGGAAGCGGGAGGGGATGGAGGGGAGAGGGGGCGGGAGGGGAGGGAGGGAAAAAGGGGCAGCAGGGGATCTGCGCGGGGTCGGCCACGGGGATTAGCAGCGAGGCCGAAACAAAGGCTGGACACGATCGAGAGATCCCTCGAAACTCAATTCTATTGCAGCGACCAAGCATGGCGACCTAGAAATCGAATCGCCTCCGAGCCAGCCGTAGACGTCCGTCAACTTGAGGAATTTGCGCAGCTTCACCTGGGCTTGGAATCGGTAGCACACGCGAAGAGCGTCACAGGACACCCCTCAAGGTTATTTTGAGGGGCTCGACCGCAAGAAACCTTCCACGCGCAACCCAACACTGAGACCCCAGGACGTCTATTGGCGCGGGAGCGCCATGCTTTCCATAGCACATCCATCGAAACCCAAGAAGCCCAGGGCACCCTGGAGGCAAGTAGGGTGTTTCTTGGCATGGGTCTCCACTGTAGTGGAGCTGTCGGATCTGGGCTGTCGGATCTGGGGGTATCGTCCCGACCTTCCGATGTTGACCATCCCATCATCAGCATCATCATCATCGTCATCAACATCATCATCATCATCTTACGGCTTGCCACCTTTTGTCATGACATGATGTCATGGCCGAAAGGCGATGACATCATGACATGATGACATCGTTGATCAACGCGATTGCGGTGAAGATCAACAATGTCGGTGAAGATCAACGAGTGCGGTGAAGATCAACGATGTCATGATGACATCGTTGGTTGGTCTTCACCGCCCTCATCATCAATAGTATATTTCTCCTCCTCCTCCTCCCCCTCCTTTTCTGTTTCCTTCCCCCCATCTCCTTTCACGATCCATGGAACCGCAAGACGGATTGGCGAGGATCCCCACCGATTGTATTGTGGGGTCGGTTTCGGCGCTGACGCTACTCTCATCTCGTGCTCTCTCTCTCTCTCTCTCTCTCTCTCTCTCTCTCTCTCTCTCTCTCTCTCTCTCTCTCTCTCTCTCTTTATTTCCTTTTTTTTTTTCCTCTCTCTCTCTATCTCTCTCTTTCTCTCTCGCTCACTTTCGCATTTTCCCCTCCCCTCCTGTCTTCCCATCCTTCCGTCCCTACTCATTGGCAGCACCTCCTCATCCCAGCTCGCTCTGATTCCCGAATCCTGATTCGGGTGCATGACGAACCGGGACAGCGCAGATGTGTCGAGGATGCAGTGGACCCCCCAATCGTTGCACGTCACGCTCAGAGCCTCCACGAGCTCTACCACGTAGTTGCCGTCAACCACGCCCTGCTTTGTCTGGTCACCCAAGATATCCTTCGAGCGAGTGGCGTCACCTTCGGCGAGGGGGTCACTGTCGCCGTCCTCGCCTCATCTTCACCTCGCCCCTCTCGCTCTCTCGTTGTGACGAACGAACAACACACACGCGCGCGCCCGTGCCCATAGGTGGGGCGGGGGAGGGGTTGCGTGTTGTGGGATGCGGGCCCCCGCTCGAACGGGAGCTTCCCCCGCGGTCCGACAACCCGCGCCCAGCCAGTCCTCCCCCCGCCGATCCCTATGTGCGTGTGTTGTTCGTTCATATGTATATCTCCTAGTCGCTTTTTTCCGCCAACCCCTTCGACTGTGCATTCCGTGCCGTAGCATGCTTCGCCCCCCATCGCCATCCCCATCCTGTTGGGGGAGCGGTAGCTATCGCTGCGCCCCTGCAAATGTAGGTCGGCGTAGCGTGCGAGGGGAGCATGGAGAGAGCGAGGGGTGAGAAAAGGAAGGGGGATGCATGACGGAAAGAGGGAGAGAGATAGAGAAGTGAGAGAGAGAGAGAGAGAGAGAGAGAGAGAGAGAGAGAGAGAGAGAGAGAGAGAGAGAGAGAGAGAGAGAGAGAGAGGGAGAGAGATAGAGAGCGAGAGAGAGAGAGAGAGAGAGAGAGAGAGAGAGAGAGAGAGACAGGGAGGAGGAGAGACGAGAGAGAGAGAGAGAGAGAGAGAGAGAGAGAGAGAGAGAGAGAGAGAGAGAGAGAGAGAGAGAGAGAGAGAGAGAGAGAGAGAGAGAGAGAGGAGGGAGAGAGAGGTAGAGATCAGGGAGATGGAACGGGAGAGAGTGAGCGGTAAAAGTTGACGAATCCATTCCAGATCACCTCCCATGATCCAGGAGTCATGGGGCGGGTTGATCCACGTCGCACCTCCCGCCTTGACGCGCACGCCATCAGCCCTGGGAGCACCATTGCACAGCAAAATCTAATGCTGGAAAGTTGCTGCAATAAGGAATGCGAAATAAGGAACGAAGCCCTTTCTCGACGCCCACAGCGCCACGGTGCACGAGGATGGCTAGAGGAACAACCACAGGAACAGCGAGCCTCGCCCGAGTACGAAGCGGCCCTTACAGTTCAGCGCCTCGATTGCATGGGCATGGGATGGCGGAAAGGGCGGAGCCCCAAAGGAAGGGTTGCGAGGTGAGTTATTCCACTCCAGGGGCGGGGACGGAGGGCGAACTTTCAGAACGGTGAGGCTCGATCGAGAGTGAGACATCCCACCCATCCACTCCAAAAAAGCAGCGGGGTCCTAGGTTCCAAAGGCCAATCGGGGTGCACACGTCCTCGTCGGGGTGACGCAGCGCGTCGATCTCCTGCGCCGTGAAGCCCGCCTCCGCGGGGCGGGGTCGCGAGCTCTCCCCACCTCGCTCCCACCTTCCAGTACTAGTCGTCGTCCGTCGGCTAATCCTCCGCACATGGCAACACTATCCTCCCCCATCGCCCTCATCACTCCCCCATCCCTCCTCCTCCTCCTTCTCCTCCTCCTCCTCTTTCTCCTCCCCCTCCTCTTTCTCCTCCTCCTCCTCCTAGTCCTCGTCCTCCTTCTAGTATCACCCACGGCGTCCACGGCATCCTCCGTTCATTCCATCCCCATTCTATCGTTCGTCATCGTCGTCATCGCCGTTATCGTCGTCATCATCACCATCGCCATCCTCCCCCCTTTCCTGCTCCGCCCATCGGCGCAGTCATCGCTTGCTCTACCATCGTCATCGTCATCGTCACCAACCCCTGGCCTTCCGCACCGCTGCGCTCGCGCCGCCGTGGCCGCTGAAGATCTCCAGGAAATCCAAATCCTCCGCGATGTTGTGCTTGAGCTCGCCGACCCCTTTCAGCACGCGGTTCATCCACTCCTGCGCAACCGACGGCGGGGAAGAGGAAAGGGGGGGGGGGGGAGGCATGGTGCAATCTACGTACACGATCGAAATGGCGGTCGGACAACACGGTTCGTTCTAATGTTCAACGTTTCTTGCAATAATTATCCCATGAAGCACATCGGGGATGCGGCCGTGGCCTTAAATTGGCTAGCAGCAACGTCTGCAAGAGAACCCAGAATCGATTCGATACGTCGAATCGGCGATCGAATTCATCGGATCGGCGGAAATCGACAGCCAAGTCGGGGGGAGACGAATCGGCGGAAATCGGCAGAGTAATAATGACTCGGAATCCGAGTCGGAATCCAAAGCCGAATCGAATAGGAATCGGAATCCATCGCAATCGAACCGAATCGAATCAGAGGAATCGAAATGAGCCCTTGCTTTCCTGCCCCCCCCTCGCGTCCTGCGGGGCACTGCGGTCGAACGTCGCGTTCGGGAACATATTTTCGAACTCGTTGCGCAGAAACTTGCACGCACCCTCTGGGCCAGCCCTGTCGGGCGCGCGGGGCGCAAAAGGGCGGAGGGCGGGGGTGTGTGGATCGACCCTATATTTACAAGGCCAAGCCATGACGAAGATAATTCGGGTGGGGCTAAATCGAGAATCTCTGAGACCCGACGGCTCAGGATGTCTCGGGCGCCGCGGCCTTCCCAGAGCGTTTCCGAACGCTCTGAGATTGTGGCGCTCTGGAACGGATGGCCTCGTCCAACCCCATATACGTTCTGACCCCACCTGTCTCTTGAGGTCTGCTGGGATCGGCGCGGGGTCACGCCTGCGCTTCGCAGTCATCGCGCGCAAACCGGCGCCCCCCAAAAAAACAGCTGGCTCGGGCCCAGCTGATCTGCACAATTGGGGCGTGGCGGAATGTGGCGGGTGCGAACGGCGCGGGTGTCTGGGCCTTCGCGGGGCGCGGGCGGGGGGCGAGGCAGGGTTGCACGCAAGGTTGTGCTCCCCCAAAGATATCGACGACGCAGGAGTCGACTCTGATTTGGCCCTCTATCTTTTACAAGACGCAGAACATTATCGGTATCTGGGCATTGCTGTTCCCGCTTTGAGGACCGTTGGCTCGGCACTGATGCGGGCGCCCCCCCCGCGGGCTGCGGCCTGATCTGGCGTTCGGGCGCCGTTGACGGGCCGAGCAGATAAACATGATGCGCACGCAGATGTGCATATCCATAGTTTTGTCTATATTTATGTATATATATATATATGCATATATAACATGCGCGCGCAAATCCAAACTAAACATTCCGCCCGCGGGGGAACCCCGACTCAAACACCGCCGTGCACAGATGCAACATATTTACCCCCATTGAACAATGGCACAAGCTGCAGGCGCGTGAAAATGCTGCGCTCCCAAGTTTTGGAGTGCCCAGCCTTAGCCATGGTAGCGACCACCCCATTAAGGGTCTCATCTAAAAAAGTGCTATAAAACCGTGGGTTCCCGTTGGCCGCTGCGCACTGAACAAGGTGTGCCCAGAGGTGGTGTTTGGGCACGAATCGGGCTCTCACGCGACTCATCAGGGATGTATGGCGGTGGAAGGTATCGATAAGGCCTTGCGCTGCCTCATCCGACATTCTCACCGGCTCGGCTTTCATGATGGCCATGTGCTTATTAAGGGCCTGGCCAGCCAATCGCAAATGCACCCCCACGTCACCAGGGAGCTGGTAGTCGGCAAGCAGGCGCACGGCCCATGAGATCAATGGGCCGACTTCGGCCGCTTTTGTGTGGCACTGCCCTGTGGGGCCATCGCCCCACATGGTGGGCGTGCATTCTGCAAGCCTATACGACTGGCCACCCCCCTCGTCGGCGTAGAATCTCTGGAGGTGGTTGAATAGGTGTCGGAAGCAGAGGCCGACCCTGTCCTTTGCGACTCCGCATTGGACGTTGAACACGTTCTTGGAAACGAGCTTCCAGAGGACAGTCTGGACGTAGACCTGGCAAACCCCTAGGTATAACGTATGCAAGGTGTCAACGCGCAGGACGGCTCGCACATTGCCGATGATATTCGGGCACAGAAGCGGGTTGCGGCGGAGAACGGGGTCGGTGGCGGCCTTGCCAATGTAGTGGCGTCTCCAGAAAGTCAGTCGCAGCCCCTCTGGCGGTATAGGCGTTGTTGACAGAGCACCGATGTCTGGGAGCTCATCAGACGGTTCCAGACGGTCATTCGTTTCCAAGCCGAAGCGCGGAACGTTGCCCGTGCACATTATGCCACCAATGCCTTTTGTCTTGGCTGGGTCCCACTTCAAATTGCTCAGGAGGTGGACCCGATCATCTTCAGACGCCAGGGTGACCGTCACCTCGCAGGCCGTGCAGCTTGCGTCGTAGGCGTCGTCGGCGTATGTGCCCCACTCGTGCGTCGTTGAAGTCAAGCTGGGGAACTGGTACAGCTCGTCCCGAGACGCCTTGCAAAATATGCATGGCGTGTATTTCGTTTGCCAGCTAGGGAAGCCCAACGCGCTGCAGAACTCCATCCAGTCGCCCTTGATTTGGACGAGGGCGATGCGGCAGGGGAGCGCGGGGACATCTCGCGCCATGGCTCCGTAGTGGTCGTCCTCCCCGAACGCAGTGCCATCCCATTTCTGCGCTGGTCTCTCCCCGATCATCGCGGCGCTGAAGCTCCACGCCAAGAACCGAAATATGGACCAGAGCGTGCACCAGCCCTTGCAGCCGCACTTGCACATCCTCGACTTCTTCACCAGGCCGACTAAGTGACGCTTGTGGCTGATCAGGCTGCACACGAAGAAGCCAATGAACGAGTCGGCGCGGCCCAGGCCGATGGATCGGGTCTAGCGGACCCCGTCGATGTGCAACGCCACGGGGTGCACTGGGCGACCTGCCGCGGCGCGCGCGGCAGGGTGCCGCGCGTGCGCGTCAGCCCACTCGGGGCTGCCAGTGATCTCCCCGCCCAGCCTGTTCGCCAACTCGGGGTCAGCCAAGTGTTCCGCAGAGAGAGCTTCATGCGGCGGCGTCAGCAGCATGCTGCCCGCGACCCGCTCAGACCTCTTGCGGAGCATCGGTACCGTGACGTCCACGGGCTCCACCATCTTGACGAACTTGAAGGCGCGGTCCAACTTCTTCTGGAAATTGCCCGTCGCGCTGTCGGGGCTGAGCATGTAGAGGTGAAACGGCCCTGCTGCGCCCGACTCATTGGCGAGCCACGCGGACGAGCGCGCGTCTTTGGCCGTGAGCCTGCCCTCGCAGTACCCGAGAAGCCACATCTCACAGAGACGTTCTCCTGCTGCGTACTGCGCTGCCTTGGCCCCGTCGCGCTCGCCGTCCTCTGCAAGGCCGCCCCAGCCCAGCGGCGGGCCGCCGTCGGCGGCGTCGGGCTCAGGGGTCGGGCTGGCGCCCCATCGGGGCTTCTTCTTCGGCGGCATGGTCGCTGAAAGCGCGGCGCGCGCAGCTCGACCAAGCGCGCCCCGAGAAATCAGCAGCTCGAGCCGATAACTGCTGGGCCCACGGATCGCGCGCGCGCGCCCTCGGTCGGGGCCCGCCCGCGCCCCGCCCTTCGTTGAGGGCCCCGCGCATGATGTCGCCACTGTGGTTTGTTGGGTCGTTTCTTTCACTGAAGGTCAGCAGGGCGCCCTTTGTATATAGGGGGTACCGCCAGGGCCTAGGGCACGGGCGCGCCCCCTGCGAAATGCACAGGGCATGTTTCCAGGATGCCGCGCCCGCCCGAGTCGCCAATTCACACCGCAGCGCCCGTTGGGGAACCCTCAGCGGTCAGCGCCACCGCGGCCATGTCGGTCGCGACAAACCATCTGGCCGTGGCGCGCGCGAGCGTGCACGGGCTAGCGCGGCCGAGTAGAGATGCGCCAGCCCACCCCAGGCAGTCGTCGCAATCGTTGCCGCGTGGGCGTTGCAAGCCAACTTGCGCGTGGGCCGGAGTGGGCCGGAGGGCAAGGTGCGAGGGGGGGGGGGGGCGAGGCCGCGGGGGACTGGTGACATGGGGGTGAGGTGGAGTAGGAGGAGGAGGGCGGATCCGACGGTCCGCGCGCAGTCCCAGCCGGCCCCCGTGGGAGCCGACGGCCCCGCGCGCAATCCCAGCCGACCCCCTGGCCGACGGTCCGCGCGCAGCCCCAGCCGACCCCCGCATATACATATACATATATCCCCCATATGTGGGTCGGCTGGGGCCTCGCGGGACCGTCGGCCCCAGGAGCCGACTGCCCCGCGCGCAGTCAGCCGACGTTCTGGGGACCGACGGCCCGCGCAAAGTCCCAGCCGAACGCTTGTTTCACGCGTTGGCGTGGGTGGAGGAGGGGGGGGGGGGGCGGAGGGCGGGGGGTGTGGGGTGGAGGAGGGCGCGGGGTGGGAGGTGGGCGAAGGGCGCGAGGGAGGGGGCGGGGGGGGGGGGCAGCACTAGAGGAGACGGGTTGGGGGGGGCGATGGATGAGAATGAGGATGAGGAGGAAGAGACGGAGAAGGAGGAGGAGGAGTAAGATGAGGAGGAGGAGGAGGGGGAGGAGGAGGAAAAGGAGGAGGAGGAGGAGGAGGAGGCAGAAGAGGAGGAGGAGGAGGCGGAGGAGGAGGTGGAAGGCATGAGCTGGCGGATGAGATGAGGAGTTCGTCATCGGCAGCTGCGCTACCAGCCCTACGCTCGCCCCCAGTAAACTTCCATCGGCGATGGAATTTTGGCCGGCACGTTCGAACATCAGCAACCACTTGCACCACAGATGTCCGACCTTACGCGGCGGCTTGCGCGGGCCGCCAGCGCGGCGCGCTATATTAAGACGAGGGCGCATACGCCCGACCTTGCGCGGGCAGCCTACGCGCCAACGTCGGTGCAGACGACCTCTCCAGTTTTGCGTCGCTCATCTGTTGGGGGGCACAGTGGGTGTCATTTTTTTTTGTTCGGGGGGGGGGGGGGCGTCATTCCGAAACGAGGCGGCGGTCGGGGCCGACCCCCAGCGCAGCTGGACCCGCTGAAGCAACGCTGAGCAATGCCACGGGCAGGGGCGAGTCCCACGTCGACAGACGAGAGCCAATGGCGGCCCGATGCAGTGCCATGACATGGAGATGCATCTGCTTTCTCTCTCATCGCTGACCCGATTCCGTATTCGCCGTTGGTGCGGACCCGTCGGCCAAAAGAAGTAAGTAGAACCATGAAGTAGGAAGGCGTTGGGAATAGAGTGGGTACCAGCCCGACCCCTGATAGAGAGAAGGAGGACACCGTTGGACCCTTGAAGCAGGAATGCCTGGAGCAGGAATAACGAATTTCGCCGACATCCTGGCATGCCTGCCGTCTGGGTCCATGCCCTGTCCACGTGCAGAAAACTGCAGTGCTGTGCTCGCGCTGTGGCTTGCCCATACAGCTAACATGGGCTCAGCGCTCGGATTGAATCAGCACGACGTCTGCGAGGGGCGAGGGGGCCACTCGGACGAAACTCGAAAAGTACCTATCGCTAAACGGTGCTATCGAAATTGCGCGCGCGCTCTCCTCTGCGGGAACTGCGCGATCACCGTCGGTGCAGACTCACCCGCCCCCCCCATGCATAAACGCATAATAAGGAGCGGATGGGCTGGCATGGCCACGGTGGGCAAACGACCACACACAGGTTCCACACCATAAATCTAATGAACGCCCCCCCCCCCAAACAAAAAAAAAAGGAGACCCTGCTGAGCCGAAGACGGTCCTTATTTCAGCGGAATGATTGCACCGCCTTGTGCTTCCATTCCCCCTCTCATTTGCCTAACTCCACCTCCCCCTTACCACGCTCCTTGCGCGGATCCTCGCGATATGTCCAGCAGGCCACGGCTGTGCGTAAATGTGAGCTGCGTCGCCCCGTCCACCCTGGGGTTCGCCGAATTATCAGCGTGGGGCGCCTTCACCTGGGCTCGGCGGGACGTGGATGAGAAGGGCTGGTTCGAGAGGACTTGGGATGGGAGGCATGGGTAGGAGGAGGAGGGCGGGAGTGGGAGGGGGAGGAGGAGGAGGAGGAGGAGGAGGAAGGGGGGCGCAGGAGGAGGAGGAAGGGGAAGAGGAGGAGGGGGGGGGGCGTGGGCAGGGTGAGGCACGGGAGGAGGCACGTAGAGGAAACTTGCGGATAAGAAGAGGATGGGGGGGGCCTCAAGGATGGGGAGATGTCTCTTGCCAGTGGCATGACGAGGGAACCGTGAAAGCCCTGGCTAGAGGACGGGCCCTGCAGCCGCGTGCGTCACCTGCGATCTGCTTCTCTCGTGCCTGACCCAGCCCTCGAGGGGGAAGGATGGGGAGATGGCCCCCTCCATGGCATGACGAGGGGCCCATGAGATCAGGAGGGGGGGCGGCTGGGCTCCCGAGGGCCAGGCATTGTTTGGGCGCGCGGGGGGGGGGGGGGGGAGTGGGGCGCGCGCCTGACCCCCATCGAGGCGCCTCAGCGGCGCGCTGGGAACCTTGACAATTCTTAACACATCGTAGCAAATCTCAGCAAATCTTAACAAATCTTAACACCAATCTTAACCGGTATTTTGCGTGTCAAGATTCTGTTTTGCAATCTTAACCGGTATTTTGTGGGTCAAGAATGAGGTGGGTCAATCTTAACCGGTTTTTTGCGTGTCAAGATTCAAATCTTAACAAATCTTAACAAATCTTACCAGAATCTTAACACGCACATTTTCGGGCGCCAGGGGCCGACAGGGCGGCGACAGGGGGCCTGGGCGACGGGCGGAGGGCCAGGTGCCGACGACGGGGGGGGGGGTCTGATCTAGGTTTGGGGACTGACGTGAACGGAGGAGGGGAACGCAATTCGAACATGGCCCTTACTGTCCATGGAAGTATTTCTCCTTCGTGCTGCGGAGGGCGATGATGCCGCTCACGTGCTTCTCCATATCCTCAGTGACCGTGTCGAGCTGGAAGGGGGGCCTCGAAACGGCGAGCGCGTAGTCGCCCGCGCACAGTCGCTGCGAAGCAATGTTTAACATAACAGGGGAGTGACAGCGGGCGAGGCGAGCATAGATAGGCGGAGTGGACCATTGCGGTCAAATGTGTTCCATCCTTTCCTCACGAGGCATGCGGTAGAGGGGGATTGGGCGGGTGGAGTGAGCGGGGCGGGTATAGGGTAGAGGATCGATGGGGATTGGGACATGGCTGAGGCAGAGGGCGGAGAGAATTGGAGTGGGATCGCACCCGGAACCTTCTGCAATCATCACCGCTGTACGCATGCAGTTGCGAATCTCACCAACATTAGCGAATGCCTACAGGGTTCGGCTTGAATAAGGAACACTTACTTTTCAGAAGGGGCTCGGTCGCTCCTCTGGTTTGCACGCGTTCTGGTACCTTTTTGGCGGCAAGCCCCCCTGGAGTTCCGTCGGATTTCCAAGACTTACTTGGACAAAAGTGACTCCGTTCCTTACTTATTATTCCTTAGGCCAGGCCGAATACTGTAATCCTGAAGCGCGGAGCTCGACTGTATGGAAACATCAAAATCGCAAGAAGAACCTGCGCCACCTGTGCGTCCATGTTGACGAATAGCTGGGCGAACGTGTTCGTCTGGCAGATCTGGTTCAGCATGCTCACCTTCTCCTCAAGCGCCTTGATCTCGGGAGTGTTCTTGAAGCTCGCCTCAAGGGGGGATTCGCGTAACATCGGGCAAGGGTGCCCACCGCGAGCTGGGGGGAATTATTGCGAGATGCACTGCGAGGGCGAAGGGGGAGAGGGTGAAGGGGAAGCAGGGGGGTGGGACGGCGGGGGCAAGTAGTTCTCATGAGGCAGGGCAACTCGTTCGTTAGCTTTAGTTCCCCGCGTTGCCCATTGGGAGTTCGTGCTGACGAGATCCAACATCGCGTTCCCTGCCGACAGCTGCTTGCGGAATTGCAGCGCACTGTCGGTAGCAGCCTCCTCGTCCTCCCTCAGCTTTCTCGCCTCCTCAGACTCATCCTTCCTTGCTTTCTTACCGCCCCCTGCAGGCCTCTTCGCAGGCGCCGACAGGCCGCGCCTCTTGCCCTTCTTCTCACCCGCGTTGAGTTCGTCTCCTGTTTTACTTTTGCTTAATGGCGTCTCAGCCGCGACCGTTGCCGTCGGCAACACGACCGCCGCCGCCGCCGCCGCCCTTGCCGCTACTGGTGCTGCCCCTGCCGATGCCTCTGCGCCAGCCGCTCCTGGCGCCGCCCTTGCCGCTCCTGGTGCCGCCCCTGCCGCTCCTGACGCCGCCCCTGCCGATGCCTCTGCGCCAGCCGCTCTTGGCGCCGCCCCTGCCGCCGCAGCTCCTGCCGCTCCTGGCGCCGCCCCCGCCGATGCCTCGCCAGCCGCTCCTGGTGCCGCCCCTGCCGCCCCTGCCGCCGCAGCTCCTGTCGCTCCTGGTGCCGCCCCTGCCGATGATGCCTCGTCAGCCGCTCCTGGTGCCGCCCCTGCCGAGGGATGCGCCGCTCCTGGCGCCGCCTCTGCCGAGGGCTGCGGCGCTCTCGGCGCCGCTCCTGCCGACAGCTGCGCGCGCGCCGCCGCCTGCCCGCTCGTCGTCGCAAGCTGCGCGCCCGCCGCCGCCTGCCCGCTCATCGTCGCAAGATGCGCGCCCAGCTCATCGGCGACCGCCGCCTCGGGAGGGGGAGCCACGACTATATAGCACTACATGTTCCCTCCATATCCCCCAGCTCCTCTTCCTCGCCCTCCGTCTCCTCCTCCTCCTCCTCCTCCTCCTATCCCATCCCCCTCCTCTCCCTCATCCTGACGCTCCTCACCGCGCCTCATCATCATTATCCTCATATGGGTTCGTCATCCACGTTGTCCCTTCGGGTTTCGGACGTCGGTTGATCGTTCGGCCGTTGTCTCTCCGCCGCGCGTGTTCACTGGCCCTCGATCGCGTTTGTTGCGGTCGGGCCCTCACTCCTCCTCGTCCTCGTCTTCCTCCTGCCCCGCCTCCTCACTCGTTCCACCTCCCGCCATTTCGATGCCCAACACCTGTTTATGGTTCTTGCGCGCGACCTCCTGCTCTCTCAGGCTCCAGCGCGTCTGGAATGTGCGTTCGAACCCCTTCTTCTTGTAAAGGAATTCGACCCGCTTCGTCATGTCGTTGCACTGGAACCTTTCTGCGACGGCGCGGGCGCAGCGAAAGGGATAGAGGGATATAGCGAGAGAGGCATGCAAGGGAGATGGCGGGACGGCGGGAGGGAACTGAGAACGAGCGAGCGAGAGAGCGCGAGCGAGAGAGAGAGAGAGAGAGAGAGAGAGAGAGAGAGAGAGAGAGAGAGAGAGAGAGAGAGAGAGAGAGAGAGAGAGAGAGAGAGAGAGAGAGAGAGAGAGAGAGAAAAGAAAAAAAAAAAAAAAAAAAAAAAAAAAAAAAAAAAAAAAAAAAAAAAAAAAAAAAAAAAAAAAAAAAAAAAAAAAAAAGAGAGCGAGAGAGAGAGAGAGGAGAGAGAGAGAGAGAGAGAGAGAGAGAGAGAGAGAGAGAAGAGAGAGAGAGAGAGAGAGAGAGAGAGAGAGAGAGAGAGAGAGAGAGAGAGAGAGAGAGAGAGAGAGAGAGAGAGAGAGAGAGAGAGAGAGAGAGAGAGAGAGAGAGAGAGAGAGAGATCTCTCTCTCTCTCTCTCTCGCTCCCCTCCACCCCTGGAGAGCTATATCTAGAGAGTTCTCTCTCGCTCACACTTCCCTCATTTCGTCATCCCTATGCCCCTCCCTCCGTCCCTCCATCGCTTCCTGTTTCTCGAGGGCTCTCTGTCCCTCTCAATCTCTCTCTCCCTCTCTCTCCCTGGGGGGGAGATAGAGAGAGAGAGAGAGAGAGAGAGAGAGAGAGAGAGAGAGAGAGAGAGAGAGAGAGAGAGAGAGAGAGAGAGAAAAAAAAAAAGAGAGAGAGAGAGAGAGAGAGAGAGAGAGAGAGAGAGAGAGAGAGAGAGAGAGAGAGAGAGAGAGAGAGAGAGAGAGAGAGAGAGAGAGCTAACTCGATAGAGATAGGGGGAGATGCGGGAGCATGCAGGGGAGGGGGAGCGAGAGACGAGAGCGGTAAAGAGGGCGAGAGGGAACGGGAGACACCGAGGGAGATAGGGAGAAGGGATGGAGGAGGGAAGAGGAGGGAAGGCATGGCGCGAGGGCACGGAAGAGGGGAGAACGGAGTGATCTGTCGAGGAGGGAAGAGGAGTGGAGGCAGCAAGCCCCGCGGGCCCTGCCCCGTTCGTGTCCCATATTGCACCGGCCCAGTTTGGTGGCGGCGGCGCAATAGTTGATGGCCCCCTGCACCGCCGCCGCCGATTTGCGGCCTCCTTCCTTGAGACGGCGCCCGATCACACGCGGGGGAGGGGGTCGGGCGTGGACGGGGCTGGCCAGGGCTGATTGTCGAGAAACTGGGCGTACGGGAATTTTGAGAACTCATGGCATTTTCACGACCCCTCCATGCTACTTTGATGTAACAGGGACGGGTCTATAGAGGTGAGTTCACTAGCTGATATATGGGAACAGCTGCTCTGATACTACCAGGCAGATCGCACGCGGGCAATGGGGGTCGGGCGGGGACGAGGCTGGCCAATATATTGGTGGTCGAGAAGATGTGAGTACGGGAAGTTCGAGAACTCGTGAACTCATCTCTATACGACCCCTCCCTGCGAATTTCGGCAGCAGCCTCAGGGGGGGGGCGCATGGGGGTGAGTTGACAAGTTACTGGGGACAGTGGCTCTGGCGATCATGCACCCGTTCCTCGCGAATGATCGAGTCCAGGTTCGTCATCGCGCCCCGCTCTCGCTCGGTGGACGTCTCGACCTGCGCCTTCTCGCGCTTCGCCTGAAGCGGCGGAGGGCGCGGCATGAAGAACGAACTGGAGGCGACAAGAGGTGCCTGGAAGGAGGGAGGGAGGGGGGATGGGGAGGAGGATGATGACATGATGTTGTTGTTGTTGATGATGATGATGCTGATGATGATGATGATGATGGTGATGATTCTGAGGAGGATGAGGAGGAGGACAAAGAGGAGAGGGCGGATGAGTTGAGACACCAGCAGCGACGACAATGGTGGAGGGGGAGAGGAGCAGCAGTAGCAACGGCGATAGTGAGGACGAGGGTGGCGAGGATGCAAGAGCACAGAGGATGGGGAGCGAGATGTGAAGGCCGAGCAGGGGTGGAATGGAGACGAGGGTGTATCACCTTTGCCTCACTGTAGAGCTTGCGCACCCACTGCTCGCGCTCGGTCTTCTTCATGCCCCTGTTCAGCTGCTTGTACTTCTGCAGGGCTGACGGGGTCAGGTTCCTGGGCGGCGGCCCGCGCCCGTCCCCCGAAATCCCCCCTTCAATCGTATCGGATACTATATATATATATATATATATATATATATATACACCATAAGACCGACACCACTTGCAAACGCGATAATCATACCACGATGTGGAATCGTTATCGGTGCCATCGATGTCGTTGACGTTATCGGCGTCGCTGGTATCGGTGCGATCGCTGCCGCTGGCAAACTTGCCCCCGAGCTCCTGTAAAATTTCACGCCCAGCGACGAGTTCGCATCGAACTGGAAGTCATTCTCGAACGCAGCCTGGATCAGGGGGTCACTATGGACGAAGTCGGACGAGGCCGCATCGCTTGCCACGGCGTCCGCGGGGACCTCGCTGGATGAGGCAGTGGAGAGGAGGATGAGGAGGCGAACTTGGGAGACACCTCGTCCTCCTCGTCCTCCTCGTCGGCCTCCTCCTCATCCTCGTCGCCCCCCCCCTCCTCCTCCTGGTCCTCCTCCAAGGAATGCCCCAATGGGTTCAGCTCGCCGCCCGCCCCTGGGACACGGTGGGCCCTCCGTTAGATTCAGCCCGTTGGGGGCTGACCTCTGCGGTGTGCTGCTTGGCGTTCTCAGCCAGAATCCGCTCGGCCGTAGCTGCATCCTCGCAGGGCGGGTGCGTGGGGGGGGGGGGGGGGGAGGAGCGAGGGGGGAGATGGGAGGAGAGCTCGGGGAATGGATGCGATGAGGGTGGTGGGGAGGAGTGGGATGATGGGGGAAAGGGTGATGGCGTGAGGAGGTGCAGACAGGAGACATCCTGCAACTCCTCTGCACCGCCTGCCCGCGCAGCGTCCGCGCCCGCGCCCACCGCCTCCGCGACCGCGCCCGTCGCAGCGGCCTCCGCCGCTGCGGCGCGCGGGCCGCGTGGGTTCCACGTGCCGGGCGCCAGCGCGGGCACGTCGCACGGAGCTCCCTCGTCAACTTGAGCGCGCGCGGCACACGGCATGCCTGCGGCCGCCTTCAGCTCGAACAGTTGTTGCGTCAGCAAGCGAATCTGCTCTTCCTGGGAGGCGGGGTGAGGGGTGGATGCACGGGGGGGAGCGGCGAGATGAGTCATGAGAGAACGTGGGGAATTTGGAAGGGCGAGGGGGGCCGAAGCCGTCGAGCCCAGCTCAAGGGCCTCGAGGAGAAAGATGATCAGGAGGAGGAGCTCGGATCCACTGCGCCACGAGGAGGAGGGGGGGGAGGAGGAGGAGGCGGAAGAGGAGGAGGGGGAGGAGGAGGAGGACGAGGAGGAGGAGGAGGAGGAGGAGGAGGAGGAGGAGGAGGAGGGGGAGGAGGAGGAGGAAGAGGAGCGGTCATAGCCACACTCCTGCGAGGGCTGCGGCATCGGCACGAGTGGCGGCGGCGGCGACAGGATCTTGCGAGGGTTCGGCGGGGGCGGCATGGTCATGTGCCTGCGCTTCTCCTCCTCGGCAGCCTGCCTCTTCAGCTCCTGCGCCTCCTCATCGTGCTGCTGGCTGTGCGACTGCTCCCACATCGGCACCACGTAACCTCCGCGCGCACCCCCGCCTCGACAAACCACTTGCGCCCGTGAGCCACTCAGCCAGTCCCCCTCCTCGTGAAGGAAGGGGGAGCGGCGGGCGACTATAGGGGGCGATATGTCCAATGATTATGACGCTTTGTGACCTGTTGCTGTCTGCTGTGCCTGCTGCTGGTGCTGGGCCTGAGTGGCCTGCTGCGGGGCCTGGGCCAGCTGGACCTGCTGGGCCTGCTGCTGCTGCTGGGCCTGCTGCTGCTGCTGCTGGACCTGCTGGGCCTGCTGCTGTTGCTGATGCTGCTGCTGCTGCTGGGCCTGCTGCGCCTGCTGCTGGACCTGCTGGGCCTGCTGCTGTTGCTGATGCTGCTGCTGCTGCTGCTGGGCCTGCTGCGCCTGCTGCGCGACGACCATCCGGTCTTGCTGGGTCATCTGGTCTTGCTGGGTCATCTGGTCCTGCTGGGCCATCTGGTCGCGCTGGGTCATCTGGTCCTGCTGGGTCATCTGGTCGCGCTGCTGGGTCATCTGGTCGTGCTGCTGGGTCATCTGGCCCTGCTGGGTCATCTGGTCGCGCTGGGTCATCTGGTCCTGCTGGGTCATCTGGTCGCGCTGCTGGGTCATCTGGTCGCGCTGCTGGGTCATATGGTCCTGCTGGGTCATCTGGTCGCGCTGGGTCATCTGGTCCTGCTGGGTCATCTGGTCGCGCTGCTGGGTCATCTGGTCGTGCTGCTGGGTCATCTGGTCCTGCTGATGGGCCTGCTGGGCCCGCTGCTGCTGGACCCGTTGCAGGTCCTGGCCTGCTGAGACGGTCGCCGCGGCGATGCGGATCCATGGCGGTGGGGCGCCCGAGTCTGCGATGAACACGCTGCGGGCGGGGGGGGCGCCATGTGGCCAGGAACCGCTGGTCTGCCCACCAGTCCGCCTGGAAGAAATTCTGAGCCACACAGGCCACGATATTTCAATTGCGCACAGTCAAGTCGCTGCCCTGGAACGCGAGCTAAGGAACGAAAACGCTTTCCTGACCACGGCGAGCCTCGGCCAAGAATAGGTTCCCCGACCTAGCTCAGGCCTGCCCGACAACTCGAGCTCCTCCTGAGACCAAAGCGGTCTTTACGAGTCGGCACCTTTATTGTATGGCGGTCGGCGGCCATGGCCCTGAGCTCCAACTCCTCCCCCTCCTCCTCCTCCTCCTCCCCCCCTCCTCCTCCTATCCTCCTCTGAAGTCTGCCGCGATTATCGCCATCCCCCTCCTTGTCACTCTCCTCGCCCTCCCCTCCCGATATTCCTGCTCTCGCGCACGCTGGGTTCATCGCGCCTTCGGGTGGGTCGAATCAGCCATGCTTTCTTGCTAGAACCTCGCATCTATGAACGAGAGGGGGGGTAGGGCAACGGCGAGCCCCGAACCTGATCTTGCCCAGGGAACGGTCCGATGAGAGAACGGCGGGGATGTGCGGACGGGGTGGGCGTGACAATGCGAGAGCGGTCATCTGTTCTGGCACCGAGTGGCCCAGCGCTCCCTCGCCTCGTGTTCACCCCGAGCGACGAAATGCATCCGGGCTGCTCCTGGCCCAACCCAGCGGCGTCCAGTCCTTTCCACTGCGCCCATCGGGCTGGGGACTGATGGGTTGGCAGTACATTCAACCCGTAGCATAGAGATGATCGGTGAGGATGCAAGGGCCTCGGAGGCCCATGTTAACTATTTGTTGGTTCGAACGAGGTTGGCCTTCGCAAGTCGTTGATGGTGGGCCGAAGGAGCAAGGATGCAAGGGTACCCTTGGGAAGGTTGCCCACGCGATGCGGGTTGACTGTAAGAACGGAGGATGTGCCCACAAGAGGATCGACGAGGAGGAGGGAAGAGGGACAGTGCGAAGGGCAGGAACTAGCGATGATGCGGAGGAGGATGAGGAGGAGGGGGGAGAATAGGAGGAAGAGGAAGGCGATGCTGATGATGATGCTGATGATGATGATGATGGTGATGATGATAATGGTGACAAGTATGATGATGCTGATGCTGATGATGATGAGGAGGAGGAGGAAGAGGAGGAGGGGTCTGGGGGGAGGGGTCTCGGAGGAAGGGGGGAGGGACCGAGCTGGCGATGGAGGATGCATTCGACCCAGTTGTCCTGGTTGTCGGCCGCGCTCATCTGCCGCTTGATGCTGCTGTCCTCCGCTGGTTCTGGCGCCTGCTCTGGAGCTTGACCAGCCGGCCTCCTCTTCGTCGTCGGTGCTGCTGCAGGCGATGTAGGTACAGGCGGCGGCCTGGCCTTGGTAGTGGATGGGCAGCCCTTGGCCTGATCACCTCGAGGCGTGGATGGGCAGCCCTCGTCGCCTGCTGCAGCAGGCCTTTTGATAGCTGCAGCAGGCTTCTTCCTACGCGGAGTAGTGAGGATGAAGATGCGGGCGAGGAGGGAAGGGGGGGGGGGGGCAGGAGGGGGAGGAGGCGGAGGAGAAGGAGGAGGAGTTGGGAAGGAGGGGGCCGAGGAGGAGGAAAGGAGAAAGAAGAGGAGGGGTGGGGAGGAGGAGGTGGGAGGAGGAGGAGGGACGGACAAAGATATGATAACGAGGACAGGTTGAATGGGGAAGCCGAGGGCGAGGGGAGGAGTCGGGAGGGCGGGGGCGAGAAGCCAGAGGAGCCAGAGGAGGAGGAGGAGGAGGAGGAGGAGGAGGAGGAGGGGGGATGAGACGAATGCGGAGAAGGAGGAGGAGGAGGAAGAGGAGGAGGAGGGGGAGGAGGAGGAGGAGGAGGAGGAGGAGAGGGAGGGGGAGGAGGATGAGGAGGAGGAGGAGGATGGAAGGCTTCTGCGGCAACCTATGCGAGCCTCCGAGGAGGGGGAGGAGAGGGATGAGGAGGAGGAGGGGCAGGATGAGGAGGAGGAGGGGGAGGAGGGGGAGAGGGAGGAGGAGGAGGATGGGAGATTTCTGTGGCAACTTATGCGAGCCTCCCATACCATCATGTTGGCTCTGGCGAATCGGCGCTAGCCGACGCTAACTCGAAGCTAATCGACGCTATATCTAAGCGAATCGACGCTTGTCGGCGCTACGTCGGCGCCATCTTGCGACTCCCAGACGCGAAGCGACGCTAAATGCGGACTTGCGAGGGTCTACGCGGCCCCCATGATTTGTTTCCGAAGGTCATCGGGAGGTGGGGGCGGAGGGGGCAGCGGCAGCAACTCTGTCCTCACCACCGCATTGCGGCCCTTGAGGATGCCGTCCTTCATGATCTCGATCTCCTCCCTGTTGGCGCCTTCGGCCGTGGGGGGAGGGCGTCGCCTCCTTCCGTCCTCCAGCCTCCACGCCGCGCACCGCTGCGCCTCCCTTCCTTTGCCCGCCCCCCTCACCTCCACCCTCCAGCTAGACTTGACATCTCCTCGCCCCCCCACATCTCCGCTCCCCCGCCCCCGCCCCCCGAGCCCCCGATGGCCTCCAATATACTTCTCCGCGGGGCTGCGCGCGCAGTCGAGGCACTGCTCGGGGGTGTCGAACAGGTGGATCATCAGCTGCACCACCTGGGGCCCATGCTCTCTCATGTCACGCGACTCGCGCCCCCTCGGTATCCGTTTCTCCTCCTCCTCCTCCAACTCCTCCTCCGTCTCCGCATCGGTATTGTTATTATTCGTATTGTTCGTGTTCTTCTCCTCCTTCTCTTCCTCCTCCTCCTCCTCCTCCTCCTCCTGTTCGCTTTCGCCAGCATCGTCGCCCTCGTTTCCCCCTCATCGTTTCCCCCCCCCCTTCTCCCCCCCCCCCCCCCCCCCTCCCATCCGCATCTCACTCCCCCTCTCCCCTGTTCAGCTGGAACCCTAGTACCTGCGGCTTCTCCTCGCGCTCGTCCCTGATCCTCATGCGAGGGTTGCCCCTGTCCATGGACTCGACGATCTTCGCGCCAGTGGCCCCGTCCTTCCAGGGGCAGCCGCCGACTCCTCAGAAGGAGCAGGGGGGACGAGGATGAGCAGCAGTATCAGTGCGCTGGGGGTGGGGTGGCTGGCTACCCGTTTCGGGCAAATCAGGGTTCGTGGTCGGAGCTAATTGGGGGGGGGATGGGGAGGTGGGGGGGGGGGGGGGGCGCCGTGAACGACGTTCAGATGAACCGCCCCAGACACAAACAAGTGTGGTTTCCCGCAGTGACACCTTCCATTATTTTCTGCCTCTGCCCAAGACCCTGGGAGGGGCAGGATGACCAGCATGAGCCACGAGGATGGGGAGTGGGAGGACGAGGAGGAGGAGGAGGAGGAGGAGGAGGAGGAGGAGGAGGAGGAGCTGGAGGAGGAGCTGGAGGAGCTGGGGGAACATCGGAGGGGGGGGGGGGAATGAGATCAATCGGAGGGGGATGAGGACCAGCAACAGCAGCAGGAGATGAAGGTGGCGAGGATGTTGAGCCGGGGGTGAAGGCGATGAGGAAGAGGAATATGACGAGGAGCCGAAGAGACGACCAGCGGTCCAGCATGCAATATCTTCTTGACGTCTGAGCCCAGCTGGGAGGTCGGCAGCGGCAGCTTCTTAGGCAGGCCCTCGGTGAGAACCTGCGGAATCGGTCGCCGCATCCCGTCGGGCCACGCCGCGATCGCTGGGTCGAGCCTGGTGTCGCCGTGCTCGGGCCTGCCGTACTCCTTCTCGGCGCCTGGTGCCCTCCTCCACGGCTGGCTCGCGCCCTCCTGGTAGCCGATCTCGCGCAGCAGCTCCTCTCGCGGACGGGGGTGGGAGGGCGACCGCGACGACGAACGAT
>CAUYUJ010011502.1:17500-20000 GCA_963575745.1 Prorocentrum cordatum | reverse complement strand
CATCACCATCATCGTTATCGTCATTGTAATCATCACCATCATTACCATCATCATCATCATCATCATCATCATCATCATCATCATTATCACCATCGTCATAAACATCATCATCAACATCATCTCCCCCATCATCATCATCATCATCATCATCAGCATCATCATGACCACCACCAGCAACACCATCATCATCAGCATCATCACCATCCTCATCAACACCCTCGTCGTCGTCATCATGATCACCATCATCATCAGCATTATCATGATCATGATCATGATCATCATCATTGTTCGTATCGTCATCATCGTCATCACCATCATTGACCGACCAAGGCCTTGATCAATCGTCGCCATCATCGTCATTGTCCGACCACGGCCCTGAGCAACATCATCAGCATCAGCATCATCACCACCATTTGCATCATGCTGATCATGATCATTTGCACAATCACCACCATCATCATCATTATCATCATCAACAACGGCGTCATCGTCATTATCATCGTCATCATCACGACCAGCACCAGCATCAGCACCATCCTCATCAACACCCTCGTCGTCGTCATCATCATCATCACCATCATCACAATCATCATCAGCAGTATGATGATCATGATCATGATCATGATCATGATCATCATCATCGTTGTTATCGTCATCATCGTCATCACCATCATTGACCGACCAAGGCTCTGATCCATTATCGTCATCGTCATCACTGTCCGACTACGGCCCTGAGCAACATTATCTGCATCATCATGATCCTGATCATCAGCATCATTATCATCAACATCACCACCAGCATCATCATCACCACCACCAGCACCATCACCTTCACCATCGCCAGCACCGTCATCATCATCACCATCACCATCAACATTATCATCACCACCACCATCATCATCACCACCACAATCATCATCACCACCACAATCATCATTACCATCATCAGCATCAACATCATGACCATCACCACAATCATCATCACGATCATGGTGATGTCATCATCATCGTCATCATCGTCATCATCATCATCATCATCATCATCATCATCATTATCATCACTTCCATCATCACCATCATGATCATCATTATCACTATCACTACCATAATCATCATCAGCAACAACAACCAACATCAACATTAGCATCAACTTCGAAAACACCAACCACAACAACAACACAATTGCAAACAACGACAACAACACCACTAACAACAACAGCGACAACGACAATGACAACGACAACAGCAACAACGACGACAGCAGCAACAGCACCTTCATCATCACACCACCGACACCGTCACCGTCAGCACCATCAGCTGCTCCCCCGGCAGCCCTCGTGGCCGGGGCCCGCGCGCCTCCCTCCCTTGGAGGGGCCGAGCGGCCCCGCTGCGCCCCCGCGAGGCTCCGGCGTGGGCAAGTCCTCTTGGATCAACTCCATACGCAGGCTCAGGCGCGCGGCCGCCCAGCTGCGCGGCCGCTTCCGCTGGCACCGCGCCCTCCAGGTCACCCGCGGGGGCGCGATGATACGTGCCGCGGCCTGCCACGAAGCAGCTGCCCTTCTCCAAGGCGGCCGCGCGGGGGCGCGAAGATGACCGCGTATCGCGGGGCGCGAGGCGCGAAGGCATAGGTGGCCTGGGCCATCTGTTCCGATTGTGCGCCGCGCGCGCGCTTTCTCCCGCGGCTCGAGAGGCTCATGGCCTACTCGTGGCCCGAGGATCCCTACGATCTGGCGTCACGCGCAAAATTGCAGCACTGTGGTAAAACTCGGGTCGCAGTTCGCGGCCCCGCTCGCTGCTCGGATCGGGACCCTTCAAAAGGGGTGTGTGCCCCAGTGTGTGTGTGTGTGTGTGAGTGTGTGTGTGTGTGTTTGTGTTTGTGTGTTTGTGTGTGCCGGGGTGTTGAGACGGGCCACGGCTACTCGGATTACCCAAGGGGGATGTGTTCGTACGGGGCTAGGCCCTGGCCCCGTACGAGCACATCCTCGCCCTGGCCGCTAGGGCGAGGAGAAATCCGTTCCGAGCGTTCCAGAACGCTTTGGGAAGGCCTCGGCGCCCGAGACATCCTCCAGAGCCGCCGGACCTCAGAGATTCTCGATTTACGGCGGGGGCGTTCGTTAAGGAATGTGCCCAGGGGGCTTCAGACCCTGGAGGATTCCTTATCTTATGAAGTCAGCAGTGCTCGAAAAGGCGCAGGAAGATGGGGTCTAGGGCTCCGGGCGTGATTTTACAGTGTTGCATTTTTTCCGCCAAGTTGGATCTCAGAATTGTGATGCCTGCGTGCAGTTGCCGCTGATTTGGCCTCCTCTTTCTCCGCGTCTGTTGCGCGGCTTCTTGAACGCCGCTTCGAGGCCTAGGTGGGCGGCCTCTTGGAGCCTTTTCAAAGCTCCTGGGGGCTTTGGGGGCCCCTGGGGGCATCTTGGGGACATCTTGTGGGGGGGCTCTGGGGTCGCCTCATGGGGACTTCCGCCGTCTTGGGGTGGTTTGGATGGCTCGTCGGGCC
>CAUYUJ010011502.1:0-15000 GCA_963575745.1 Prorocentrum cordatum | reverse complement strand
GAAACCCGATGAAGACCCCGAGGAGTTTGAGGAACCCGGGGAACCCATGGAGCCCGAGGGATCCAGGGAACCTGGGGATTCCGAGGAACCCGAGGAACCCGGGGAACCCGAGGAACCCAGGGAACCCGAGGAACGCAAGGAACCCGAGGAATCCAGGGAGCACGAGGAACTCAGGGAATCTCCGAGCAACGGGCAAAGTAAGCCCCCGAAGTGTCATTTTGACAAAATAGAGCTCCTTAGGCAAGCGGTGAATAAAGAGGAGGAAGAGGTGGAGAAGGAGAAGCAGGAGGAGGATGAGGACGAGGAATTCACTGGAATTCACTGGTATCGACGCTGTGCGGGATGAGGTGGAGGAGGAGGAGGAGGAGGAGGAGGACCAGTTTGAACCCAAGAGTCATCAACAATGTTGTATAAAACCCTCGCTCCAAGCTTCCTTTTCATAGGCCTCTACAATGATTTATTTTCACTGAGGGAACTGCCTCGTTGGAAGACAACAGTTTGAAGACCCTGAAGCAGTGCAAAACATTACTCTCGGGATTCCAACGCTACGGATCAATCTGACTGTTGCGCCTTGACGATCCTGAATCGTGCCAGAAAACCATTCCTGGGAGTGAACGAACGTAACGAATTCCAGAAAACCATTCCTGAAAATCATTCCAGAAAAAAACATTCCTGAATCGTGCGAGGAAACCATTCCAGAAAACCATTCCTGAATCGTGACACCGCGAGCGAACGTAACTGTTGCACCGTCATGATCCTGAATCTCTCTAAACCACAACTCCTGGTACTCTGAGCATGGAAATCCCTGAAACTCTTACAACTGTTGAAAACGGATGTGCGCGGCGCGGCGAGAGCCACAGTTTGAAAAGGAACCGCACACCATCCGTGAAGCTCTTGCAGTGTTTAAGACGAGTGGGCGCGGCGCTAAGGCGAGAGTCACATTTTCAAAATGGGCCGCCCTCAGTTAGTGAAACTGTTGTCAACTTTTCAGTCTCGGAGTCATACGTGGTGGGGAAGTCTCCGGGGAAACGCCTGGCCCGCCCCAGAAAAATGGCTTCGGGGTGCGACCGAGAGAAGTTATTTAGAAGGAAAAGGGATGGAGGAGGGGGAGGAGGAGGAGGAGGAGGAGGAGGAGGAGGAGGAGGAGGAGGAGGAGGAGGAGGGGGAGGAGGAGGAGGAGGAGGAGGAGCCGCGGGGGCCAGAGCTGGACCTCACCAGCCTGGACCCCCCGACCGCGCTGCGCTCCCCGACGTTCGCCTCCACGAGGTCCAGGCTGAACGCCCCGTCGATGCCCAGCCATCGGCCGAGCACGGGCGTGCCTCTGCCGCATCTGACGAGGCCCCTGGCCGTGGCACGCCTCGCACACCGTGTGCCCGCACGCTCGGCACCACCACACGGGACCTCCTCCTTCATGGCGATACGCTTGCACCACCCGCACTCGTAGGCGAATGCCGGCTGCGCACGATGCCGCAGTTCGTGATCTCGCTGGCAGCGTGTCGGGTCCGAGCCGCGCCGCTGCGCAGGAACGCCTTGCTCGGGCGACTCCCCATCGCTCGGCACCTCGGCGGCTGCAAGACCACCAGGACCCTTGCTAGGCTGCCAGGCAGCAGTAGCAGCCAGCGGAAGGGCAGTCATCCCCCGTGGGGGCCCGAAAGTGCACAGCGCCGCACCGCCCCGCAGGGCGTCGACTTTCCCGAGCCGAGCAGCCGAGCCCGCGCCTAGCTGGCCTGCCAGCGCTGGCGGCTGACCGCTCCGTCCAGCACCGCGCGGCGCTGCGCGAAAGGCCGCCAACGCCGCCGCGCCTGCATCCCGAGGCGCACGGTCTGCTCGCTCATCTCCTCGGGGGAGATGATCGGCGGAGAGGCCAGACACGGCGTCCAGGGCGACACCCGCCGAGGCTTCCACCACGTCCGGCTCGACGTCGTCATCCACACGCCGGCGCCGCGCCAGCTCCCAGGCGATGCCCCCACTGCGCTGACCTGAGCTCGCCGGGGGCCGCCGTAACTTTCTGTGCGTGTTCCTGGGGAGCTAACCTCCTCACGCGCCCACACCCAAGGAAAAAAAAAACGCTGGGGGCCGCCGTGCCGACGCCCAGGTCCTCGGCAGCCGCATGCCTGGCGACGCTGCGACACAGCCGGTCGAGGTCGCTTGGCGTGCGACCCGTCAGCAGGGCGGCTACCGCAGGCGCGCACGCCGCCAGCCGCGCCCCCATCTCGGGGTCGCTGAAGGGCGCCTCGGTCTGCTCGTTCGGCTGCTTGACCTTCAAGTCGGCCACCGCCAGCTCCTTGGCGAGCCCCTGGAAGAGGCTGCCAGCTGGCGCGACAGCTCGCGCGCGCCGCTGCCGCCGCGCGGCCAGACTTCTCCCTTCCTCTCGTCACGCACCATGGGGCGAGTCCCGCAGCCACCTCCACCTTCAGCGCGCCCCCAGCAGCTCCGGACCAGGGTACCACGCCGAGCCGGTTCGAAACGCGTGGGGATGCCCGCCGTGGACGGCTGAGCCAAAATGGCGACGGAGGAGGAGGCGGCGGCGGAGGAGGAGGAGGAGGCGGAGGATGAGGAGGAGGAGGCGGAGGAGGAGGAGCTTTCGCCAGAGTGACCCTTGGTGCGGGCCCGTTGGGGTCCCCCGATCGCCGAACGCGGTGCGGTAGTATAGCGCCTTGCGCGCTCGTGTTTGCCCCCCCCCCGTGTCCCCCAAGAAGCCGCGCACCAAAGGTGACTTTTACCCCGGGTCGCTCTTGCGTGCAGGCGACCGAACACCGCTTCGCGTTTCATTTACTGTTTTCTCGTTTCCGAGGAGGCGCGAGCCACAAACGACGGCCTCATCGCGAGCATTCGGGCAAACGTTCATTTGCCCCGGGGCGCCAACGACGGGGCAGAGTCCTCCGACTTGGTGCCCAAAATATGTGATCAGCATTTCAGGATCCACATCACACGAAATGGCCAAGGCACGATTTTGAGCAGCGTTTTGAGCGTATGCATCGCGATTCCCTCTGGCGAACGGTTTGTGACGAGTTTTTCGCGCGTCGCGTACCACCACCGGCCTATTCAGAATTGCTGCCGATGAGATCGGGGCCTCTTGGGGCCTCCTTAGGGCTCGCTTGGGGTGTGTTGGGGCCCTCTTGGACCCCTCTTGTAAGGCCTCTTGGGAGCCCTGGAGGACCTTGTGGGGCCATCTTCGAGGCCAAAGGGAGGGGTCCTGAATCTAACCCCCCTCTCCCGCAAGAGCCCTCAAAACCGTGTCTCTCAGGGGCCCTAGGGGGGCGTTCTTGGGGCGCTCTTGGGCGCTTTTGGGGCCCCCTGGAGGGCCTGTTGGGCCCTTTTTGGAGCTCTCTTCGGCTATGTTGGGGCCATCTTGAGGCCTCAGAAGCCCATCAGACGCGAAAAGGCAAGAAGGGACAATTCATTGATGCTCCTCAGGTTGTTGAAGGATTTTGGACCTCCAGGGGATCCTTGGATGGCTCCGACAGCACTAGGAGTCGTCTTGTGTCCATCTTGTGGCCTCTTGGAGGTATGTCGGAAGCATCTTGAACCACTTTCGGCTATCTTGAGCCATCTTGGAGGGGTCAACCCCTACCGTACTGAAAAGAGGAGGGTTGCGGAAGAGGAACAAACTCATTCAACCACCCTCGCCCAGAGGGTTGGTGGGCTTTCATTAATGGGACGAAAGCACCGTTGAGTCAGATGGATGGTTTGTTTGCCCGAATGCACAAGCTGCAAGCGCAAGGCCTAGACAGTTCGTGTATCGCGTGCCTTACTTTAGAGGCGAAGTTACCCCCCTTTTATGGAGGAGGTTCACCGAGTTCGATCAGGCGGACAAGCTTTCTGAAGCCTTCCTGAAGCAAGGCTTGATTCCGGATCGCCCTGTTCACCCACGTTTGAGGGGCCGCGGCCCTTCCGCTGCGCTCCCAACAGGGCCGCGCTTCGGCGCTTACTGCAGCGTCTCGTCTCGTCGCCTCGCTGCCTCGTCCTGCTCCTCCTCCTCCTCCTCCTCCTTCCTCCTCCTCCTCCTCCTGTTTCCTCCTCCTCCTCCTTCCTCCTCCTCCTCCTTCTCGGCCGAGGTTCAGGGCTGGGGGTCTTTGGGCGCTTGCTCGCCCCCCCGGAGCCCGAGGCCCCGGGACATGGGCGCGGCGGCCACTGGC
Source organism: Prorocentrum cordatum (assembly GCA_963575745.1). NCBI lineage: Eukaryota > Dinophyceae > Prorocentrales > Prorocentraceae > Prorocentrum > Prorocentrum cordatum. Next base: position 10,861 of record CAUYUJ010011502.1, on the reverse strand, counting down.
GTCGTGGAGACGACCAAGGACGCGCGGGGGGGAGGAGGCGCCGACTTCCGACGGCTCCCTCCCGCTCCTGCACCTTCCCCCTCCTTCTCTTCATCCTCCCTCCAGCTCGCTTTCCTCCTCCTCCTCCTCCTCATCCTCATCCTCATCAGCAGCATCATCAGTATCATGAGCATCAACATCATCATCAGCAGCATCATCAGCATCATCATCATCATCATCAGCATCATCATCATCATCATCATCATCATCATCATCATCATCATCTTCATCATCATCATCATCATCAGCATCAAACTCATCATCATCAAACTTATCATCATCATCATCATCATCATCATCATCATCATCATCATCATCATCATAATCATAAGCATAATCATAATCAGCATCATCAGTATTATCATCATCCTCATCATCTTCATCTTCATCTTCATCTTCATCTTCTTCAGCAGCATCAGCATCAGCATCAGCATCAGCATCAACATCCTCATGAGCATCATCATTATCGTCACTATCATTATCAACATCATCATCATCAGCAGCAGCAGCAGCAGCAGCATCATGCTTCGCATTATCCTGTTCATCTCCTCCTCGTCCTCCTCCTCATCCTCATCCTCATCCTCATCCCCCCTCCTCCTCCTCCTCCTCCTTCCCTTCCTTTCCCCCCCTCCTGCTGCCACGCGTGAACTCGCTGTGCTGGTAGGTTGCGTCTGGAGGCCTAATGGTCAGCTCAGTGCTGCGTCGATCCGATCCGATCCGGTCCTCCTGCTGTTTGTCTTCGTGCCCAGTCCCTGCTCAGTCCCTCACCCCCCCCGCTTCCGCCTCCGGGCCAGGCTCGCGCGCCAGAGGTGTCCGAAGGTTGCCGTGCGATTTTGGCAGTTTGAGTATCATGCGCTTTGTTGTGGGGCTCCTGGGGAATGAATGGAGGCAGGGAGGAGGAGCGGAGAAGGAGGAGGAGGACGAGGAGGAGGTTGCGGAGGCGGAGGCGCAGGCGCAGGCGCAGGCGCAGGCGGAGGAGGAGAAGGAGGAAGAGTGAGGAGGAGGAGGAGGAGGAGGAGGAGGAGGAGGAGGAGGAGGAGGAGGAGGAGCAGGAGGGAGGAGGAGGAGGAGAAGGAGGAGGAGTAGGAGGAGGAGGAGGAGCAGGAGGGAGGAGGAGGAGAACTAGGATGTGGAGGAGGCGGAGGCGGAGGCGCAGGCGGAAGTTGAGAAGGAGGAGGACCAGTGTAATAAATACCAGAGGTGTCAGGCGTCAGCAGTACCTGCTCGATTTGTTCTCAGGGTCAGACTCTATCGAGCATGCCGCGATGCGGCGAGGTGTCAATTGCCATGGGTGTGATTTCCAGCACAGCCCCAACGAATATTTGATTCAGTTGTCTGCGTCTTGGGGCACCGCGGCAGGCTCCAGCCGCCAACCAGGCCGGCCTACAGCTTTTCCATGGGGCCTCCCAGACGCCAGCGAGTACGCGCGCAACAGGATTGAAGCCTGTAGCGCCTCCTTCTCGGCGGCCCTCGAACTAATTCGGGTATTTGTCCTCGCCGATGCTCCTTTTGTGCTTAAGCAGCCAGTAAAGAACAGGATTTGGCACACTCCCTGGTTGCAGTCCTTGGCGCAGAAGATGGGGCCCATGTCCGAACGCTGCGCCAATGTTACTTCGGAGCTCGCTGGAGTAAGCGTGCTCATATTGCGTGTTTAGGGGGTCGACCAGCACGGCACAAACGTGCTCGAGCGTCACTGCCACAGTTATAACGGTGTGTGTTCCGCCTCGGGCAAGCCCCCTCCTCCTCCTCCTCTTCCTCCTCCTCCTCCTCCTTCTTCTCCTCCTCCTCTGCTGAAGAGGGGGAGAGGCCGCCAGGTGCCACGTGGACCTCACTGGCGGCCGCCTGCCCCCCCCCCAGTGCTTGCTGACTGCACGGTCAACTGTCAGCTCGGCCGCCAGAGGGATCTTGAGGCGGCTCGTCTCACTTGGCTTTAAGTCGGGCCTGCCCCTCTACAGGAGGAACATTCAAAAATAGTCAAAACATAATCTGGGGGCTACATGTTGATCATGTTTTGACTATTTGGGGGTATTTGTCGTTTTTTGTTAAATTAATGTTTCGCTCAAAATCCGCCTGTAGGAGGACATGCCCGACCTAACACTTGGCCCTACTCACCCACCCAGTGCATATTTCGGGATACTGCGCACTCTGTGCGTTCATTTGGATTCGCCAAGACGAGCAGCGCGAGACAGCAACATGTCCGCCGCCCAAGCAGCCTGTCAGTGTGTGCACTGGAAGGTCGAGGGAGAAATTCCATAACATGGCAAGGACCGTTCAGTCAGGAGGACCCCAGACTCCGTGGGCTCTCTGCGCCTCTCTCCCTCCGTTCTTTACCTCCTTGCCTTCGCCTGCTTTCTGGGGCACCTTGTGCGTCTTACCAGCCTCGCCGGGACTAGCAGCACGAGGTGGCAAGCTGTTTGCCACCCAATTCGGGCCGAACGAAAGGGGGGATAGGGAAAGGGGGGGTTACGAAACCTGCTGCATGCAGCTGGTCTCAGCCCCACCGAGGGGCCCATTCCTCGATACATGGCCGCCTCCGGCGCCGGGAGGCGCCGGGAAAATCAGCTACGTAAGCTGATTCTCAACCCCCCCCTTTGCTATCCCCCCCGACCCAAGAGGTGCGCTGAGGTTTCTTCGTGCCCCGCGGTCGGTGGCGGCCGCCGTGCCTCCGAGGCGGCACGGTGCGGGGCCGCGCCGGCTCGTGCCGATGGCCTGCGCCGGCCAGGGCAGGCGCCTCGCGACCTGCTGCAGCGACCGTTCGCCCGATGTTGCGGTGGGGGCCGATGGGCGCTCGGGCGGATGCTCCGAGGCGGGGATTTACAGTCAGCCCGTGTAGGAAGGATGCGCGATAAGGATGCAGGGGCCTTGGAGGCCCATTTCGAAGCTTTTCGAGCGGGGCGCGGCCAACGAAAGTGGCCAAGGCTGGACAAGGATGCAAGGGTACCCTTGGGAACGTTGCCCATCCTTACTATGCGGGTTGACTGTATACATGACTACCGCCTGGAGGATCAATTTCGGGGGCATCGGCAGGCGGTGGACATGGACATGTTCGGGCCCCCGGGGGCCAACAATTATCCATATCCACCGCCCGCTGGGGCACCCGGACGCGGGTTCCCAGGCGGTGGATATGGATAACTCCCCGCCTCGCAGATACGATCCGCATTCTGTGCGCCGCCTTGCTGGACATGGTCCTGTGTTGCCCCGACCCACGGGCCTTTCATGCTGCGAACACGCTGCTGGCGAAGAGCGAAAAAAACCTCCTGGGGTTGAGGTACCCCCCCCCACCGAGATAGTTCCTGCGTTAGCGTGGGCCTTTAGCCCGTTCGGCCGGCTGAAATAATCCCGTCGTCGGTTTGGCCGCTGCGTCGGCCCGTGTTGCTCCGAGAAGGCTCGCTCAAGGCGCTTCGCCCGCTCTCGGCATTTTACGCTTTGATTTTGCCCGCGACGTACGCGGGCCGGGACACACCGGACGCTGGCCTCAGCCGCTTCGGGTGCCCATCTTTTGGAGTCGGCAACATGCAGTGGCTTCCACTTCGTCGCCCGTTGGGACGGCGGCTTCTGACCCCCCTTGCACATGGGCGTGGTGACGGTACGGTCGGCCGCTTGTCGGCATTGGCAGACAAGGACGTCGGTCAGGCACCGTTCTGGCGCTCGTGTTAGACGTCGGCTACAGTCACAGGAGTGCCTTCGAGATGCGGAAGCCGCACACCGCCTTGGTACCAGGGGCCATCGCGGGCGCTCTCCTTTGTGGTCGGCCATCTCCAGGCTTTGGCCCGAATCCCCCTCGGCGGCGTACAGTCTGGCCGACGTTCCAAGTGAGTGAGTGGTTTGGCACCTTCCGCCTGGCAGTCTGACCCCACCTGCGGGTCCGACCTTTCCGCCCTCCCCACCGTCGCTGGCACACGCTCAGCGGCTGGTTCTTCCCATTTGCATCCCTCGCTGGCACATGCTCAGCGTTGTTAATTTTCTGCTGTTGGCACATGTTCTCCGGCTTCTTCTTGGCCGGCACTTGTGCTGCGCCGTTAATTATCTGCCTGCCCGTGCGCTGTGTCCCAGCCTCGTTCACACCGCCCTCTGGACTTTTCCTTGCGGGCCGCGAGTCAAAAAAGGTGTGCCCGATTGGGGCGCTACTGTCAGCCTTGCGACGCGCTTCGGAAGCAATGGGCACGTTCATGGAAGCGCACGGGCCATGTATCAGCTGGCTTTTTGGTGGCGCGGCGCCGCCGTCGGGGCTGACGTCCTCGCGGCTTCGGCAAGGAAGCGTCGCCCTCTCACCGCCTATATTGATGCGCTGGCATAGCGCCGCGCGTAACACGATTCGGCTGCCGCCAGCGTCCGTGCGCGGCCTGGGTTTGAGGCGAGCCTTTGGCTCCAGGGAGCGCCTTGCGCCTTGCACAAGGTGCTCTTCGACCTCTGCCGAGGGGGGGGGCGCGAAGGAAAAACACGGAAGCGGATGTGGACCGGTCGCTGCTGGCTCCCAAGAGGCGGCCAGACGAGGCCGAACGGCGCGTCGCGGAGGGGGCCTGCGGCCGCCAGATCCGCGAACGCGTACTCTTGGAATGGACCGCGCTCGCATGTGGCGTGGCTGCAGCCGTCGTCGCTCTGCCCCGATGGTTTCCTGACCGGAGCTTCGGGGTGGAAAACGGGGAGCGGTGAAGAAAAAGGAGGAGGACGTGAAGGATAAGGAGGAGGAGGAGGAGGAGGAGGAGGAGGAGGAGGAGGAGGAGGAGGGAGGAGGAGGAGAGGAGGAGTGGCAGGAGGGAGGAGGAGAGGAGGAGGAGGAGGGGGAGAGGAGGAGGAGGAGGAGGAGGAGGAGGAGGAGGAGGAGGAGGAGGAGGAGGAGGAGGAGGAGTGGGAGGAGGAGAAGGAGGAGGAGGAGGAGTAGGAGGAGGAGGAGGAGGAGGAGGAGGAGGAAGGAGGAGGAGGAGGAGGAGGAGGAGGAGGAGGAGGAGGGAGGAGGAGCGGGAGGAGGAGGAGGAGGAGGGGGAGGAGGGGGAGGAGGAGGAGGAGGAGGAGGAGGATCAAGTCGCGCGCAGCCGTTGCCCGGCCGCCTCCCTCCTCGTTCGCCCTTCCTTGCTCTTTTCCCCCGTTCCTGCCTTCCCTCCCTCGCCGCGCGATCGCCTGGGGCAGGCGCTCAGGCTGGCGGCGGCGCTGCTTTGCTGGGGATGGCATGGCAGGTCGTCGACCGACGCCGCGCCAGGCGCGCTGGCGAGAACCAGCAGCTGGCGGTGGAGCTGCTGAAAAGCCTTTTCGGCGGAGGGGGAGGCGGAGGCGGAGGGCGAGACAAGCGCGCGCCCCGGCCTCCGCGCAGGGCCGAGTGGCAGTGCGCTTGCGGCACTTCCAACTTCGAAGACCGCCTCGCGTGCCGCCGGTGCGCGGCCCCTCGCGCCGGGGCTGCTGCTGCACTCCCCCCTCAAGCGGCCGCCCGCGGAGCCGCCGAGGGGTGGCCAGCCCTCCCTGGAGGCCGGCCACAGCGGCCTGGGGCCCAGGCCGACGCCTTCCGCCAGGCTGCGGCCGCCGCACGCAAGGCAGGCGCACCGCAGGAAGCGGTGGAACCACTGCAGCGGCAGGAAGCAGCCGCCCGCGAGCGCCAGGCGCAGCAGCGCGCCGGCAACCGCCTGGAGGGCCTCCGGGCTGCGGCGCGGAAAGCAGCAGCCGCGGCGACTGCGGCAGAAGACGCGCTGGCGGCTGCGCGCGCAGGCGGCGGAAGCACGCGCCGCGGCGGCAGCTGCCGAGGCAGCCGCTCAGGAGGAGGAGGCTGCCCAACGAGCGGCGCAAGCACGGGCGGCGGCTGCGCCCAGGGGCGCCGCGGAACCGCCGGCCCTGGCCCAGGCCACGCGCGAACTGCTGGAACGCCTGGAAACAGGGGCCAGGGCCTGGGGCGCGGAGCCGCCAGAGCCGCTGCTGGCGGCCACGGCCGCGGCCCACGCAGCGCTCGAGGCCGCGGCAGAGCAGGCCGCGCCGCCCAACCTGGACGCGGAGCTTGGCAGCGCCCGGGGCGCAGGCAGCTGGGCGGACGACCTGGACGCAGAAGAGCAGCTCCGCGCAGAAGAGGGCGCCCTGCTGGAGGAACTCGACCAGGCAGGGGCAGACGACGACGCAGCCCTTCTGAGGGCGGCGCGCCGCCTACGCGGGGCCCGACAGGAGGCTGCCACGGCCGCACGGTCTGCTTCGCCCCCGCGCCTCCGCAGCCGCAGCCGCAGCCACTGAGGCGGCTCTGCGGCTGCGCCGGCGTGCGGGTCGGCGAGGCTAGCCACCCCGGGCCGGCGACAGAGGCGGCGCTGACCTGCCCGGGCTGCCAGGGGCCGCTCCGCGCAGTGCGGACCTTGCGCCGCGAGGCTTGCGCTGCGTGCGGGGGCGGGGCCGGGCCCGGAGGCTGGCTACACCACTGCGAAGCTTGCGACGAGCTCCTCTGCCGGGGCTGCGCCGAAGCCGCCGCCGCCGCGGCCGCAGCCGCCGCCGGAGGCGCTGCGGCTGGCGCCGCCCCAGCGTCGCCTCCGCTGGGAAACGCGCCGCCCGCCGCGCCAGGGGGCGAGGCAAGGCCCGCGCTGCCGCCGCCGCCGCCGCAGCAGCCTCTCCAAGACCTCGCGGCGGACTGCTGGTCTGGACTGGACACCTTGGACCTGCTTGACGAACTGGCGGCGGACTGCCCCACGCTCCGCTTCGTGCCCAACGGGGCGCGGGCCGCAGCTGCGCAGGCCACGGAGGCCCTCTGCAAGGCGGCACTGCACGCGCCGCGCGGCAGCCAGGCGGAGGAGCGGGCCTGGAAGCTCCTTCTGCTCCGCGAGAGACTCCTTTTTTCAGCGCCGCTGAAGCGCGGCACAGGCGGCAGGCGCCAGCCAGGGAACGAGCCGGCCGCGCGGGCCGGGTTGATCCGCCAGCGGTGTTCGCTGCTGCACAGGGGCGCCTGGGAGGAACTGCTGGCGGAGGCGCGACGGATTGCCCAGAGCCTGACGCGCGCGCGCAGGGAGGCCGCGGGGGAACGCCAGGACGCAGAGAAACACCTCGCAGACGCGGTGATTCGGAAGGCGCTGGCCGAGGAATACTCCAGGGCGACCGCGCTCCTCGCGAGCCCAGGGCTGGCTCCCCTCGCGCCCGAGACAGCGGCGGCGCTCCAGGGACTGCTCGAGCCGCGCGGAGCGCCTGCCCTCGAGCCCAGGGCCCGCGGCGGGCCCGCGGCCGCCTCGCCCCTTTCCCACCTGGAACTGCGACGGGCGCTCCGGAGAAGCCCAAAGGGAAGCGGAGCTGCTGTGGGCGGAGGCCGCTTCGAACACTGGCGGGTGCTGCTGGCGGAGCCAGCCGCCCTAGAAGCTTTCTGCCAAATCTGCGACCGGCTCGCCACGGGGGACCTACCTGCTGGCGCAGCAGACGCGCTCGCCCTCTCCCGGGTGACGCCGCTCAGCAAGCCAGGCGGCGGCGTGCGACCCATCGCCGCGCCCAACATCCTCCGCCGCTTGGTAGGGAGGGCGCTGGTCACGCCGCGGAAAGAGGACCTCGCGACCGCGCTCGGACGGCACCAGTTCGCCATCGGCACAAAGGCCGGCACCGAGCTGCTGGCGCACACGGTCCGGGCGCTCACAGAGGCCAAGCCAGACCTCGTCTTGGTGGCGCTGGACCAGAAGAACGCCTATGGGACAGCGCACCGCGCAACTTGCTTGGGCGAGCTGGAGGCCGCTGCGCCGGAGCTCCTCCCCTACGCGAACTTGTTTTGCCGGCGCCGATCCCAGTATTACTTCTGGGACTCGGGCGGGACCTGCCACCGCCTGGGCTCGGCGGACGGCGTTGACCAGGGGGACCCGCTGGCGCCCTTGCTCTTCGCCTGCGGCCTCCGCTCCCCCTTGCAGGCGCTAGAGGGCGCGCTGAAGGCGCGAGCGGCAGACTGCGGCCAGTCGGCGGACGACGTCCACGTGCTGGCTTACCTGGACGACGCGGTCGTCCTCGTGCCGCCCGTCCTGGCAGGCGAGGTCGAGACGGCCGCGGAGACGACGCTGGGGCGCCTGGGGCTGGAGCTGCAGCAGCGGAAGACGCAGGTTTGGTCTGCCCGCGCGGCCTGCCCGCCTGGCCTGGAGGGCCGCTGGCGCGCTGACGGCATCACGCTCCTGGGCGCCCCGCTGGGCCAGCCGCTTCCACCGGGTGGCATGCCCGACGAGAGAGACGCACGCCGGCTTGACCTAGGCGGCGCAGGCTTCGCGGCCGCGCGTTGCGCGGAGACGGCGGAGAGGGCGGCGGCGCTGCTCCAGAGGCTTGCTGAGCTGCCCACGCTGGCCTCGCCGCACTTGCCGGCGGCGCAAGCGGCTGCGCTCCTGCTGCGGCTCTGCGGCACGGGCAAGCTCACCCACCAGCTGCGCACCTGCCGGCCGGCCGACGCTCGGGCCGCCGCCGCCGCTTTTGACGACGCTGCGCTGGAGGCTTACAGGGAGCTCGCGCGCCTCGACCCCCTGAGGCAGGAGCAGCAGACGCAATGCCGCCTGCCGCTGCGATTTGGCGGCCGAGGCCTCCGGAGCCAGGCCGCCCTGGCGCCAGCTGCTTGGGCGGCTTCCTGGGCGCAGAACCTGGCTGGCGTCCAGGCGCGGACAGGCTTGGCGGAGCTGGCTGACCTGGACACTTGCGGCCTGCCCCTCGCGGCCGCCTGCAGGGAAGCGCTGGCAGAGCTGCTGCCGGAAGAGGAGGAGAGGGCCCGGCTACTGCCGCCCTGGAGACAGCTTGCGGCCGAACCCCAGCAAAAAACCCAGCGGCTGCTCACGCAAAGGCTTGACAAAAAAACACTACCACGCCTTGCGGAGCACCCTGGGAGCTGAGGAGCGGGCACTGCTGCGCTCTTGCGGAGGGCCTCACGCGGCGGGCTGGCAGCTTGCCAACGGCGGGCCGCGCCAACGACTCGAGGACGCCGACTACTACGCCACGGCGCGAGCCCTGCTGGGCCAAGACACTGCGCCCGCCGGGAGCCGCTGCGGCAACCGCCTGCGCACTGGCGCGAGGGCGGGGCAGGCCTGCGGAGAGCCGCTCTGCAGCAAGGCGCGCCACGCCTACAGGTGCGCCTGCGGGGGCGGCACCAAGGCCCGGAGCCGCGACCTGGAGGGCGTCTGGGAGCACATCCACCAGGAGTGTGGCTTCCGGACAGCACGGCAGGTGCCAGTACCCGCCTGGGACAGGTGGCGCTGGCGCTGCCCCTCCGCGGCCTGCGCGGCGCACGGCACCGCTGACGCCCCGCCGCCTGGGCCGTGCGCGGCCTGCGGAGCGGCGCTCGCGGTGGAGCGGGAGGAAGCGCTCCTGGACCTGGAGGCGCAGCGAGGGGATTGCCCCCGTCTCCTCGCTGACGTCACGGTCCGCTACAGCGTCCCAGGCGACGCGCGGGCCCTGGCAGCAGCCGCCGACTGCGACGGAGCGGTCAACGCCGCGGCAGAGGCCGACAAGCGGCGCCGCTACCCAGGGCACCGCGTGCCCTGGCCGCTGCTGCCGCTGGCGCACGAGACCGCAGGCCGCCTCGGGCAGGCAGCGCTGCGGCACCTGCGCTGGCTCGCGCGGGACCAGGCGCAGAGCCTGCTGGGCGACGGCCAGGAGGCGGAGGCCGCGGCCGGCGCGCTGACAAGGCGCTGGGGCGCCGAGCTGAGCGCGGCGCTTCACCGCGCCGTCGCTCGGCAGCTCCGCACGGCGGTGCGCGGGGAGGAAGCCCCGACGACCGCCGCCCGGCTGGCGGAGGGGCTGGCTGACTAGCCGGACGGGGCCCAGGCATCCGTGCCCGGGCCCCGTCCGAGAGGTACCCGCCACGATGTTCTTCCTTGTCGTCGCCTGCCTGGACGAGCTCCCAAGGGGCGCGCAAGCGCGGCGACGGGAAAGACCGTGCCTCGCCGCGCCAGGAGGAGGAGGAGGAGGAGAAGGAGGAGGAAGGGGAGGAGGAGGAGTAGGAGGAGGAGGAGGAGGAGGAAGAAGAAGAAGAAGAAGAAGAAAAAGAAAAAGTAGAGGACCTGTGAAACCGAAGGCCTTGTGCAGACCCAAGACGATGTTGCAGTAATCATTCCTCATTCCCCTGAGATCCCTATTCATCATAAATCCCTACAGGAATTTGTTATCATTGCGGGAGATGCTCCGTTGGGAGACAACCGTCTGAGAATCTTCAGTCGTGCCAATACGCGAACCCTGGAACTGCAACACCGCGAGTCAATGGGACTGTTGCGTCCTGACAATCCCGGAACGCCACATCCCGGGATTCCATCAACACGTTCAACAGTGTAGCATGTTTTAGGAGACGCGGATGCGTGGCGCTGAAGCGAGAGCCACATGGTGGAAAAGGAGCCAGCCTCCATCCCTGAAGCTGTTGCGAATGTTTGAGGCGAGCGCGCGCGGCGTACGGCGAGAGCCACATGTTGGAAGCGCCCACCCTCCATCCTTGAAGCGGCTGCAAGCCTTTACAGCGAGTGAGCGCCGCGCTCAGGCGAGAGCCACACCTTGAGAGCGACCCGCCCCCCAACCTGGAAACTGTTGTATCTCTCCAAGCTTCAGGATCATAAATGGTGAGGACGTCTCGGGCGAAACGCCCGGCCTGGGGGTGTGTCAGGAATGAGTTGCAGTCAACCCACACAGTAAGGACGAGCAGCTTTCCAAACTACCTTTGCATCCTTCCCCTTCGGCCCATCCTTGGCCGCTTTCGCGGGCCGCGCCCCGCTCGCAAAGTGTCGACATGACCTTCCAAGGCCCCTTCATCCTTATCGGGCGTCCTTATTGTACGGGTTGATTGCATTTACGAGGAGAAGGGATTGCGGAGGGGGAGAAGGAGGAGGAGGAGGAGGAGGAGGAGGAGGAGGAGGAGGAGGAGGAGGAGGAGGAG
>CAUYUJ010011501.1:0-22595 GCA_963575745.1 Prorocentrum cordatum | reverse complement strand
AGGAGGAGGAGGAGGAGGAGGACGACGACGAGGGGGAGGAGGAGGAGGAGGAGGAGGAGGAGGAGGAGGAGGAGGAGGACCAGTGTAAACCCAAGAGTCATCAACGATGTTGGAATTAACCCTCCCTCCAAGCTCCCGCTTCATAGGCCCCTACAACGGTTCATCTCCATTGAGGGAACTGCCTCGTTGTAAGACAACCGTTTGAAGACCCGGAAGCATGCCAAAACATTGTTCTCGGAATTTCAACGCCACGGAGCAATTTGATTGCTGCGTCTTGACGATCCAGAATCGTGCCATAACGACATTTTTCCCGGAACGGGCGTGGGCCCAGGGTTCTCTTTTAGATTGTTTCCCCTACGGTTTTGACGGCTGTAGGGCAAGCGAATTTCTTGCGCGACAAATAACGAGGTCGCCTAGGGCCAGCGAGTTCAGATTTTGAGGATGTCCCTAGCGAAACGCTGGTTTTTGAAATCCCGATCGATAAATCACAGGGTGCGGGACACATTTTGGTCGAAGAAGTGCATTCCGTACGAGCGGGAACCATGTGTTTTCACGTGTCACGGCCACACCCAGGTAGGTATCTAACATGGTGGTCCTGAGCTGGAACCAAGTGTTTTTACGCGTCCAGGCCGAGCAGGGGGGTATCTATCATGGTGGTCCCGAGCTGGAACCACGTGTTTTCATGTATCCAGGCCTCCCAGGGGGGATATCTAACATGGTGGCCCCTCGCTGGAACCATGTGTTTCCACGTGTCCAGGCCATCCAGCTGGGTATCTAACATGGTGGTCCCGAACTGGAGCCACGTGTTTTCACGTGTCCAGGCCGAGCAGGGGGTGTCTAACATGATGGTCCCGAGCTGGAACCACGTGTTTTCACGTGTCCAGGCCACCAGGAGGCCCCAGGAGGTCTCCCCAGGGCCTTAGGACGGAACGTGTAAAGTTATTACACATTTGGTGTCGATTCGTTGATTGTTTCTGCCTTTTGTGCTCCCCCGGGCCCAGACGACCACATGCTAATTAGATATTTCCCCTTGGGTGGCTCAGACACGTGAAAATACATGGGTTCCTAACGCCCCAGCGCGAGACAAGCGTGAAAACACGTGGGTTCCTAACGCCCGATAACGGGACAAGCGTGAAAACGCGTGGTCTCCTAACGCTTCAGAGCGGGACGAGCATGAAAACACGTGGGTTCCTAACGCACCAGCGCGGGACAAGCGTGAAAACACGTGGGTTCCTAACGCCCGAGGTCGGCACGAGTGTGAAAACACATGGGTTCCTAACGCCCGAGAGCGGGACAAGCGTGAAAACACGTGGGTTCCTGACGCCCGAGAGCGGGACAAGCGTGAAAGCACGTGGGTTCCTAACGCCCCAGCGCGGGACAAGCGTGAAAACACGTGGGTTCTTAACGCCCGAGCGCGGGACAACCGTGAAAATACGTGGGTTCCTAACGCCCGAGAGCGGGACATGCGTGAAAGCATTTGGGTTCCTAACGCCCCAGCGCGAGACAAGCGTGAAAACACGTGGGTTCCTAACGCCCGATAACGGGACAAGCGTGAAAACGCGTGGTCTCCTAACGCTTCAGAGCGGTGCAAGTGTGAAAACACATGGTCTCCTAACGCCTCAGAGCGGGACAAGCGTGAAAACACGTGGGTTCCTAATGCTTCAGAGGCCGCCCCAGGAGGCCCCAGGAGGCTCCCCCAGGGCCCCAGGACTGAACGTGTCAAGTTATCACACATATGGTGCCGATTCTTTTACTTTTTCTTGCGTTCGTGCTTCCCCCCACTGTTGGGGGCCAAGACGACCGCATGCTAGCTATCCCCCCCACGGGTGGCTGCGACACATGAAAGTACTTGGGTTCCTAACGACCCAGGGCGGGAAGAGCGTGAAAACACGTGGGTTCCTAACGCCCCAGCGCGGGACAAGCGTGAAAACACGTGGGTTCCTAACGCCACAGGGCGGGACAAGCGTAAACACGCGTGGGTTCCTAACGCCCGAGAGCGGGACGAGCGTGAACACACGTGGGTTCCTAACGCCCCAGCGCGAGACAAGCGTGCAAAACGCGCGGTTTCCTAACGACTCAGAGCGGGACAAGCGTGAAAATACGTGGTCTCCTAACGCCTCAGAGCGGGACAAGCGTGAAAACAAGTGGGTTCTCAATGCCTCAGAGGCCGCCCCAGGAGGCCCCAGGAGGCCTCCCCAGGGCCCCAGGACGGAACGTGCCAAGTTATTACACATATGGTGCCGATTCGTTTACCTTTTCTTGCTTTCGTGCCTCCCCCCACTGCTGTGGGCCCAGACGCTTAGTTTTCAGAATTTGTTGAGGATGTCTCGAGCGAAACGCTTGTGTTATGTTATAGGTTGTCCTCTCTTGGGGACCTGAATTCAGAGGATCTCTCCAGTGAAATGCTTGTTTTCACGTGCCCAGGTCTTGAGGATGTCTCGAGCGAGACGCTTGGTTTCACGCCTCCAGGTTGCTCAGACAGGTGTCTAGCATGAGGATCTGTTGAGGATGTCTCGAACCAGAGGCTTGTTTTCACGTGTCCAGGTCGCCCAGGCGGATGTCTAACATGAGGATGTGTCGAGGAAGTCTCGATCGAGACGCTTGTTTGCACGTGTCCAGGTTGCTCAGGCGGATGTCTAGCATGAGGATGTGTTGAGAACATCTCGAGCGAAACGAGTGTTTTCACGTGTCCAGGTCGCCCAGGCACAGCACAGCCCTCGGCACGGTACATAAATATCGATACCTTTAGCATTGCAGTCTGACATGATGCCTGGCACGTTCTGCGGAGCGTCCCGTGGCGAGTCCTCTTGGCACGTCGCGCGGCGCGTCCCCTGGCACGTCCCGTGGCACGTCCACTGTCATGTTCCGCGGAGCGTGCCCATGGCACGTCCCCTGGCACGTCGCCTGGCGCGTCCCTTGGAACGTTCCGCGGCGCGTCCTCCTGGCATGTCCCCCTGGCGATTAGTTCTGGGGCAGCTACCATCTGCTCAGGCAGTTCGAGCTTACAATCCAGATCAGTTCGGCCAGGACTCGGATGCAAAGAGGACTCGATCCACAACGCTATACAGAGCACAACCGCGGCATAGCACATCTCAGTTCAGCACCGCCCAGCACAGCATAGCCGTTGGCACGGTACATCAAGATCGATACACTCAACATTGCATTTTGGCACGTTCCTTGGCGCGTTCCGTGGCGATTCTACCTGGCACGTCGCGCGGCGCGTCCCCTGGCACGTCCCGCGGCACGTCCATTGGCACGTTCCGTAGCGCGTCCCTTTGGCACGTCCCGCGGTGCGTCCCCATGGCACGTTCCCTGGCACGTCGCCTGGCGCGTCCCTTGGGACGTTCCGCAGCGCGTCCTCCTGGCATGTCCCTTCTGTCGATTAGTTCTGGGGCAGCTACCATCTGCTCAGGCAGCTCGAGCTTAAGGTCAAGATCAGTTCGGTCAGGACTCGGATGCTAGGGAGGACTCGATCCACAACGCTATATAGAGCACAATCGCGGCATGGCACATCGCAGTTCAGCACGGCGTAGCACAGCACAGCCGTCGGCACAGTACATCAAGATCGATACATTCAGCATTGCATTTGCCCTTCCCCCAATCAGGTGTCTTTGAAACGTTGCCATGCCCTACATTTCTATATTCCTTTCCGGGTTCGTGGGTCGACCATGTTTGAAATTTCAGCGCCGCGAATCAACGTAACAGTTGCATTGACATCATCCTAAGTCCTTCCAACACACCATCCCTGGTACGTTGATCATGGGAATCCGTGAAACTCGTCCAACTTTTTAAAACGAATGTGCTTGGCGCTAAGGCAAGAGCCATATTTTGAAAACGGCGCGTCCTCAATCCGTGAAGCTGTTGCACATATTTACAACGAGTGCGCGCGGCGCTAAGGCGAGAGCCACATTGTGAAAACCACCCGCCCTCAATCAGTGAAGCTCTTGCAGAAGTTTTAAATCGAATGTGCGCGGCGCTAAGGCGAGAGCCACATTTTGAAAACGAGCCGCCATCAATCCGTTAAACTCTTGCAATTGAGCGAATGCGCGCGGCGCTTAGGCGAGAACCACATTTTGAAAAGGAGCCGCCCTCAATCCGTTGAGCCCTTGCAAGTATTTAAAACGAATGCGCGCGGCGCTTGGACGAGAGTCACATTTTGAAAACCACCCGCCCTCAATCCGTGAAACTCTTGCACATTTTGAAAATGAGTACACGCGGCGCGAAGGCGAGAGCTACATTTTGAAAACCACCCGCCCTCCATGTGTGAAACCGCTGCCATCTCTTAAGCTTCAGAATCATAAATGGTGAGGAAGTCTCAGGCGAAACGCCCAGCCCGCCCTAAAAACTGGTCTCGGGGTGCGACAGGGAGAAGTTATTCAAGACGCTTCGCGTTCACCGCCCGCCCATTCTTGCTCTCGCCGGATGAGGCGAGGCAGCTGCAAGACTGGATAAACATAGACGGAAAATAGCACAAGACCCCGTAGGTGCGGTTTGTTGTCTTTGCGTGGGTGTCATTCCTTTTTCATCCCATCGCTTATTGGGCTCAGGTATGCCGCGCGGCCCATCAATGGTGACTTTGCCCTTTCGTCTGCGGTCCGCCGCCATGATCAACGGATCAGTGATCTGGAGGTCGGCTTTTCCGCATCCTTGCGCCCCGTCCACGTCAGGGTGCCCGAAATAGCCGAGCACTGCTCAAGGTCAACCGAAACGGGCCGAACGCATGGGAAAACACACTAATTGCGTTTGACGGGTGCCTATCAGGGTGTAGAAAGAGTCCACGAAGGGCCCCAGGCGGCCCGGATGGGTGACATCGTGGGGGTCCCGATGGTTTTTCTTTGGGTGTCCCGATGGGTGGCCGGGATGGTAGTCCCCATGATGCCCCCGATGGCTGGAGCGACGGCGGGTCCGATGGTTTGCCCGATGGCTGCCAGGATGATTGGCCCTCTGTTTGCTCCGATGTGTGTCGTTGGGCCGGATGGTTGACGTCGTGGCAGCCCCGATGGTTTTCTTATGGTTCTCCCGATGGGTGGCCCGGATGGTCGTCCCTGGGATGCCCAATCCATTATAGGAGGCCAGAGATAGCCAGAACGGCGCCGAAGACCAGCCAAAGACGCCTCGGAAACGGCCCCAATGGCGCCAAGGAGGGCCGAAGAGGGCCTGGAGAAGGGCCCAAAAGGGGCCCAGGACGAGCCCGAGGCGGCCCAGGCGGGCTTTGGACGACCCAAGCGCGAGCATCCCCGCATGGGACCGCAGCCCCGTCCGTCATCCTGTAAAAACCTAGCCGGTTCTGGGCCGTTTTGGGCCCCGCTTGGGGGCCTAAGTTGAGCCTGGGATCATCCAAAATTGTCTCCTGAGCGTGTCCAAATACTGTGTCGAAGTGCACACGCTGAAATATGCCCCAGGCGAGCCCAGAAGTCAGCCAGAAGAGGCGTCCGGGCGATCCCCGGCGAGGCGAAAATCATCCAAAACTGATGTGTTTGATTATATTTTTGAGGTTTCCAGTCTGTACGCGTGGTTGAGCCCAAGAAGCGTTCTTGAGGGCCCCAGGAGTTGATTTTGGAGCCCAAGAGGGGGCCCGAAGGAGCCAAACTAGAGCCCAAATGCGCCCGAAAAGTGTATTGGAAGCGGTGTGAAAATCGAACTCGTCTTGGACGCCGTTTGGAAGCCGTTTTGGGGCCGGACAAGGGGATGGAGCGCAGCCGGGCGGCGGAATGGCGGAGGCGTCCAGGGGGGGGGGAAAGGGAGGGGGCGAAGCTCTGGAAGGAGCCCTCGTAGTTAAATCTCGCACGCCCCTCTGCCCCGTGGGCGGGCGAATTAATTGCTTCGCTCATTCCGCCGGCCCTGGAGCGCTCTTCGGGGCCCCTTGGGTCAGAGGCCAGCAACATATGTACACGTACGCGGTTCGCTTCCCCTGGAGTGCGTGTCAACGCGGACGTTCGTACAGGCAAGACCGCGGATGGCGTACATGTACATATGTCGTTGCTCGCCCATTGGGGTTCCTTGGCAACGTTTTGGGGGCCCTTGGGGCTTCTTGGGGGGATTTTGGGGGCCTCTTGGGGCGGGAGGGGGAAGTAGTCGATTGCGGCTCCCCCCTCGGTGGCCACGATCCTCTTGAGAGGTGTCAAAAAATGGCCCTCCCCTGGGGCGTTCTGGGGGGATCGCCCGGGAGTGGACCAGGACCTAGCCAGGGTACTTTTCGTCCGGGGGCCCCCAGGGGCCGCCCCGCGCGCGCGAACTAGAAATATTGTTAACCAGTTATTTGAGATCTTAGCACGCCTCTGGCCCGATGGGCCGGCGAATTCATAAGGAAAGTGAATGGAGGAGGGGGGAGGAGGAGGGAGGAGGAGGGAGGGCGGAGGGGGGGGAGGGGAGGGGGGGAGGGGGAGAGGAGGGGAGGAGGAGGAGGAGGAGGGGAGGAGGAGGAGGAGGAGGAGGAGGAGGAGGGCGAGGAGGAGGAGGAGGAGGAGGAGGAGGAAGAGGTGGAGGTGGAGAGGAGGAGGAGAAGGAGAGAGGAGGAGGAGGAGGAGGAGGAGGAGGAGGAGAGGAGAGAAGAGGAGAGGAGGAGGGAGGACGAACGGGCCTTTGCCGCGCCGATTCCCCAGGAGCGGGGCGTCCGCGGGGCTGCCGCCAGCGGCCGGTCTGGCGCCTGCGCCTGGCGGCGCCTCGGGGGGCTGGGCCGCAGCGGGCGCGTGGCCTCGCGGCTGTGGGTAGGAGGAGGAGATAGAGATTCTTCCTCCTGCTCCTCCTCCTCCCCTCTCCTCCCCTCCTCCTGTTCCGCCTTTCATTCCTTCTCCTTCTCCTCCTCCTCCCCTCCTCCTTGTCTCCTCTCCCCCCCTCCTCCTCCTCTTCCCTCTTCCTCCTCCTCCCCCTCCTCCTCCTCCTCCTCCTCCTCCTTCTCCTCCTCCCCACCCCCCGCCTCCTCCTCCTCCTTCTCCTCCTCCTCCGCCTCCTCCTCCTGCTTCTCCTCCATCTCCTCCCCCTCCGCCCCTCTCCTCCTCCTCCTCCTCCTCCTCCACCTCCTCCTCCTCCTTCGTCGTCTCCTCCTCCGCCTCCTCCTTCGTCTCCTCCTCCTCCTCCTCCTCCTCCTCCTCCTCCTCCTTTTTCCTCTTCCTCCTCCTCCTCCTCCTCCTCCTCCAGTCTCCTGTTTCCTGATGGCAGTAAAGTCGCAACGACGCTGCCACACCCAGCTCAGCCCCCGAGGGCTGAGCCGGTGTTGAAAAGGTGGTCCACCAACCAAGAGGTGGGGCTGCCCCTTGAAAGAGGGGGACCGACGGAGGGGCGACACGAGGAGGAGCAATGGGAGGACAGAAGAGAAGAGGAGAAGGAGGAGGAGGAGGATGAGGCGGAGGAGGATGAGGAGGAGGAGGAGGAGGAGGAGGAGGAGGAGGAGGAGGAGGAGATAAGAGAGTAGAAACCAGGGGGAGCAGCAGGCACGACGGAGGAGGGCGGGAGAGGGGAGGAGAGAGGGTCGCCACACACAGCCGACGCGCCCGTAATCGAGGAACCCCCCAAAGAGGGGGGCTCTCTAGGGGAGCCTCGGCTGCATCCGCGGCCCTTGTGGTTACTGTCGCTCCTGCAATTCATGCTCGGGTAGCCTGCCTGCTGTGCCTCTCCCTCCCCGTCCTGCCCTCCTCCCTACCCGCCTCCAGCGTCGGCCGCGGCAAGGAAACAGGGCTGGAGAGTGGGTTGGAGTGTGGCTAGGTGCGCCTTGCGATTCCTTGGTTGCCAGGATCCGCTTTCTGCGGCTCGCCCACACGCAGAAAAGGCGGGCACGGCTGCCTCAACCTTTGGGCTGCTGCTCAGGGCTCGTGCGGCTCACCCCAAACCTGCTCGGGATCTTGAGTGATTCGGACGCCATGAATTCATGACATGCCCGCAGGCCCTTTTGTTCGAGCTGCGTTGGAGAAAAAAGAGCCCCAATATACGCTTTCCCCACGTCTCCGCGTAACTTCCGCCATGGTGGCAGAGAGCTTGGTTCTGCGGTGAACTACGCGGATCAGATCCACGGGAAGACTGAGGACGTGCGTTGGCCACGGCAGCGGCGCCCAGAGAGCAGCTGGTGGATTGCAGGGGCGACATCAGGCAGCCAGAGTTCAGTGGCAGAGATGAGGACTAGCCCAGCTGGTCCATCAAAGCCCACGCGTTCTTCGCGCTGATGGGCTGGGATGACCTCATCGACAACGTTGAGGCCATCCAGCGCTCGCGGTCGACAGCGTCAGCATGGGCGGGCGCGCGGCAGCGACGAGCAAGCTGCTGCACGCCATGCTGATCACCAAGACCCAGCGCAAGGCGCTGGCGATGGTTACGTTTGCAGGCAGGCACGACGGCTTCGTCGCCTGGCGGGCGATCAAGAACGAGTACGAGCCTGGGATGGGCAACAGGTTCGCAGCCATGCTCAGCGGCCTGCTCAACCCCAGGTGGGACAACCAGAAGCCGTTCGCTGACCAGCTCGTTGACTGGGACAACGACGTGGCGAGGTACGTCATGCAGGCGGGGATGGACTTCGGCGATGAGTTTCGCATCGCTACGCTGCTCGCCCATAGCCCCGAGCGTGCATGACCGTGCCACGCAACGCTCCGACGGCCGCCAAGGTCTCGCACGTGGCGCTGAGGACACACCTGAGAGAGTGGATGGCGTCTGGACAGGTCTTCGCAGCTGGCGGCACGGTGGGCCCAGGTGTGGCGCCGATGGAGATCGGCGCGATCTCGGGCCATGCCCTGCCGCGACAGCCATGGCCCAAGTGCAAGGGCGACAAGTCGGGAGGCGGCAAGGGCGACAAGACAGGCGGAAAAGGCGACAAGGGCGGAAAAGGCAGCAAGAAGGGGTTCAATCATGACAAGCTCAAGGGCAGCTACCCCGCCAAGTTCGAGGGGGCCTGCAACTGGTGCCAGAAGCAGGGGCACGAGGAGAAGGACTGCTAGCACAAGGCGGCCGGCAAGCCACGGGCGCCGTCGGCAGCGCCCCCGAAGGCGGCCGCAGCCCAGCAGGCCCCTGCGGGCGCCGAGGGCCAGGGGACCGTGAGCGCGGTGGCCGCGGGCTCTGACGGCGACGAGGTCGGCTGGGTCTTTGGAGTCAGGAGCTCGGTCGGAGGCTGCCGCGGGGAGGAGCGCAGAGGGCCCATCCTCGCGGGCAGCGGCAGCGACGAGCACCTGTGCGGCCAGGCGTTTGGAGCATAGCATCCGACAGTTCAGGAGGACCCCACTGCGCCCCAGCTGACCACTGTGAGCGGCCAGAGGCTCGGCACCGAGGGGCTCCGTGGGATCCCGATGGTCGTAGGTGGCGAGAAGGTCGCCAGCCATGCTTGGGGAACCTCAGAGTGAGCAACGACCTCGCCCCTCAGGGCGCGGCCCTCAGCCTTGGGAAGCTGGCGCGCAAGCAGTTCAGGTTTGTCCTCGAGGAAAGTGGCTCGCACGCCGTGAACCTCAAGACCGGCGAGCGGGCGGACATGGAACTAGTTGGCCACGCGTTCTATTTCGCCGCGCAGATCCACGGCGCGATGCACGAAGCCAAGTTCACAGCCTGCCCCGCCAGGGTCGCCGCAGCAGGTGCCAAAGGAGCTCCGTAGGGGGACGGTGCGAGGAGAGGATCCTCCGCCGCACCCAGAAGGTCGAGGGTCGCGTGACCCAGCACCACCAGAGGCATGAGCTGCGCCACCGCAGGCGCAGGAGGCGGCGGCGCCCGCGCAGGGCCAGGGGGCACCTGCGGCGGCACAGCCGCCGCGGCGGTCATGCCTCGAAGGGCTTGGGCCAAGCTCGAGGATCGACGCCGTGCAGAAGCGCCTCAAGGAGATCTACGCCCCGTACTAGGGGACCAAGGCTCAGCGCTGGGCACGGCTCATCGAGTGCGAGGGCAGACGCAAGGCGAGGGCGGCGACGGATGATTTCCGCGAGCTGAGGCGCGAGGAGATGAGGCGTCAGGCGGAGACGGGGCAGGCGCTGGAACCGACCACGTTCCCCGACGTCCGCGAGCCGACGCCGGAGGAGAGACAGCGCCGCGAGGAGAACCAGCACTGCCCACCGCGGAGCCGGTGTGAGCACTGTCAGATGGGACGCGGGCGTGACAGGCCCCGCGAGCTTCTAGACGCGGAGGTGGGACGCCCCCCCGTGATCGGGCTCGACCTGGCATTCTTCAAGGGCGAGGCGGCCGACGCCGTGGAGGCGGGCCCCCGCGCCGAGGATGGCCAAAGACAGGACGAGGAGGTGGTACTGGTGGTCGCGGACGCCGACGCAGGTGCCATGCGGCGTGTCCCGAAGCCTGACCGACGCGCTGATCCTTGCGCGGCGGCAGCCACGGTGGCGTTCATCAAGAGCCTTTTCCATCAGAAGGTCATCCTAGGGCAAGGCGACGAGGATGCCATGATGGACCTGGCCAACAAGGTCGAGGCGGAGCTGCCCAACCGTGTGGTCGTGAGACCCGCACCTACGTTCAGCTCCCAGTCGAACCCCGCCGAGAATGCCAATGGCATCATCCAGGCGCAGTTCCGCACGGGCAGGAGTGCGCTGGAGGCGCGGCTGGGAGCCAGGGTTCGACCAGGCACGGCCATGTACAAGTGGTTGCAGCGCCACGCGGGCTGGGCAT
Source organism: Prorocentrum cordatum (assembly GCA_963575745.1). NCBI lineage: Eukaryota > Dinophyceae > Prorocentrales > Prorocentraceae > Prorocentrum > Prorocentrum cordatum. The sequence goes on along the minus strand of CAUYUJ010011501.1, from coordinate 12,017 downwards.
GCACCAACCTGAGGATCAAGGCGAGCGGTCGCACCGCACGCGAGGGCCTCTACGGCCACGCCTACACCAGGGAGATGGCCATCTCCAGGGGAGTCCGCCCTGGCGCGCGGACCCATGGGCAACAACCGCAGGGCGCAAGGCAAGGTGCACCACAAGGGCGACATGGGCTTCGCGAGGGCGGTCTGGCTAGGGAAGAGCTACGACACCGACGAGCACATCTGCGCCCTCGAGACGGGCGAGCTAGTCACGACGAGGACCGTCAAGAGTCTGCCCGAAGAGCGGAGGTTCAACAGCGCCGCCGTGGCGGCGATCACGCACGTGCCATGGCAGCGCTGAGGGCAGGGCACGGCCCCGCGCGGGATCGAGTCGATTGTTACGCCCCCTGCCGCTGCGGGCGCCGACCTGGCGGCGCAAGAGGCAGCTGAGGCACGGCCAGACCCGAACGCTGCTGCCCAGTCCACTGGGGCCGCCCATGGCGGCGGGCCAGCATCCCAGACGGGCGCGCCCATGGCGGCTCCCGCGGCTGATGCGTCGGGCGACGCCGAGGCGCCTGCTGGAGACAGGCAGGGGGGACCAGCGGCACAGATTTCGGCTGGAGGCGGCGCTGGGGACGACAACCCCATGACGCCGAGGGCTGCAGCGCCAGCGAGTGCACCTCCGCTGACGCCCCCGATAGGTCGATCGCCGAAGCGACCCGCGGAGGAGGGTGACAACCGAGGCACCCTTGCGAGGTCCCGAGTTTCGGAGCAGCAGCTGAGCACTGCGATGACGTTCGGCCTGACTTCCTGCAGATCCTCTGGGAAATGGGTGTCCCTGACCCCACGATGCGTCGGACTCGCAGTTGATCGAGGCATCCACCAAACGGGACCTCGACGGCCTGAAACAGCACGGGGTGGGCAAGGTCGTCAAGCGGAGCGAGGCCGCTGGCAAGAGGATCAGCGCCCGCTTGGACCCATGTCTACAAGTGGGACGCGAACCTCGGTTGCGGGATCGCTAAGTCAAGGTACGTCGCGCGTGAGTTCAGGTGGCAGGAGCACCGCTACGACATATTCACGCCAGGGAGCAGCATGGCCGACAGTGGACTACGTGGCTCTGAAGCACGGATGGCCCACATTCTCTGTTGACGCGGAGGACGCGTACTATATCATGTCCCCGAGGAGGAGGGCGAGCGGGTCGAGTGCTCACCCGAGGTCCTGGAAGAGTGCCGCGCGAAGGGCGACACGGCGGACTACTTTTGGCAGTTGGCGAAGCAGTTGCCAGGGCGGCGCGCTGGAGGGAAGCGCTGGGTCGAGTTCGCCGCGGGGCAGCGCATGGCCAAGAGTTTCGAGCGGTCGCCGACCGCGCCCCAGCTCTTCTGGCGCGCCGAGCTCCCATGTCTGGCGGAGCTGCACATGGACGGCATGCACAGCACAGCGCCTGGAGTCGCAGGGTCCGGCTTCGCGCTGGACCTGGGCCGTGACATCAAGGCGAAGTGGCCAGGCCTACAGGGCGACGGCGCCGACTACGAGTTTCTCAAGAGGCGGCGCGTGCGAGAGGCCGACGCTACCTATATTCAGCCCAACGAGAAGTACCTCACGAAGGCGCTGGAGGCGCTCGGCCTTGAGGAGGGCAACCCGTGCGCCACCCCAGGGGTGGAGGCGCGCAGGACAGGTGGGGATGACTCGATCGACCTTCGCCCAGACGAGGCCAAGCTGTTCAGGAGCGCGACCATGTGCCTGCTGTTATACTTGCACGGCCGTGAGGATGCTCAGTTCGACATCGACTACCTGACGCCGTGCATCTCATCGCCCCGTGGGGCGGACATGCGAGCCCCCAAGAGGCCAGCAAGGTACTTGGACGGTACGAGGGGCTTGGGCGTGAGGATGGCCAAGCCCGCCGCGCCGCGGGACATTGTCGACCTGGTCGCGCGGGCTTGCTCCGACTGGGCGGGCGACGCGAAGGAGCGGAAGAGCCAGACCAGCGTACACATCACCGCGCGTGGGTGTTCTATGCTCGGCATCAGTTGTCGCCAAGACGCGCAGTCCCTTAGCAGCTGCGAAGCCGAGTGGCACGCTGGAGCTCGAGGTCTCAGCGAGGGACTTGGGCTGAAGGCGCTCTTCACGCTCGTGGGCTACAGCGTGCGCGCGAGCTGGCGATGCGACAGCTCGAGTGCGAGAGCGCTGGCGAGGCGCCAGGACACTGGGCGGATGGAGCACCCTGCCACCAAGACGCTTTGGATACAGCAGTTGGTGGCCAAGAAGGCCATCACCATCGAGCCTGTAGCCGGCGACGACAACCTGGCGGACCTGGGCAAAACGGCGTTGCCGAGGACACGCCTCGAGCGGCTCCGCGAGAGCTGCGGGTTGAGGGAGGCGCCCGTGCCAGGGACCTCGAGGGTGACTGGAGTCGGGGCCATGCCGACCGACTTCCAGGCCCAGTCGAACTTGCTGAAGGTGTTGCTTGCAGCGGCCGCGTCCCTCCCACAGCGGCGCAGGGAAGCTCGACCGAGCTGCGCGAGGTGCCGCGGGAGATGGACGAGAGCGCGCTGACTCCAGTGACCGCGCTGGGAGTCGCGGCTGAGGGCTACTATGTGAGCCTGACCGTGCGAATGGCGGGCGTGAGCCGAGGGCTCCTGCTTGATTTGCTAGGGTTTTCGTGGATTTGCTGGTTCTGTCCTCGCGCGAGGCCGAGTTGGTGCCACGCGGGTGCCCTGCCGCGCGAGGGCGACGGCGGGAGGCCATTTCGCGCACCGATCGAGGGACCGAGTGACCGCAGAAGGACGGTTGCCACCCAGAGCCAGGTCAAGTATACCTGGTGGACGACCAGCCCCCGTTTCCAGCCTTTGGGACCGAGAGAACAGGGGGTGTGGTCCGAGTAGGGCCTTGAGCTGTGTACTGCTTAGTTGCGCCATGGGCGCGAGCCTAGACCCCCGTGACCATGCGTCGAGGCGCTGCGGGTTTAAGTTTCACTCTCTAGGACCCTGGAGGGAGTGGTGACCCCGAGGGGTGTCCGAGGAGGAGCGGGCTCACCACCCGCCCCCCGCTCGGCCAGGCGGCGTGCTCGGGACCTTGAGTGATTCGGACGCCATCAATTCATGACATGCCCGCAGGCCCTTTTGTTCGAGCTGCGTTGGAGGAAAAAGAGCCCCAAGGTACGCTTTCCCCACGCATCCGCGTAATTTCCGCCAGAATCTCGGTCCCAGGAAGCACGTGTTTTTTATGCTGCCACTTCTTCTTTTAAGTCGGGCATGTCCCTCTACAGGAAGAATATTCAAACATAGTCAAACATACTATGGAGACGATTCTTTTTTTGCATGTTTTGATATTTGGGGACACTTTTGGGGCATGTCTGATGTTCTGTCCAAAATCCGCCTGTAGGAGGACGCGCCCGACCTAACATTTCTCTTCTCTCATGGGGAGGGCCCCTCGCAGGACCCCCATCGAGCAGAAGCCCCCGGCCCCACCCCAGGGGGCTTTCACTCCACAAGGCGAGCGAACGGCACCACAAGGGGGCACCACATCGGGCCCCTCCGCCTCCCGCGCCTCCTTCACCTCTTCTTGCTCCTCGTCGTCCTCTTCCTCCTCTTCCTCCTCCTCCTCCGTCCTCCTTCTCCTCCGTCCTCCTCGCCCTCTTCACCTCGTGTTCCTTCCCTCGTCGTCCTCTCCTCCTCGTCGTCCTTCCCCTCCCCAGAGGCGTGCCCGGCGGAGGCGCCAGAGGCGCCGTGGGCAAGCCTGTGACCGAAGCAGAGCGCATCCAGATGATGCCGCAGCCTCAGAGTCGTTGAGGAAGAGGAGGAGAAGGAGGAGGAGGAGGGACGGGAAGAGGAGGACGAGGAGCAGGATCGGGGAGGAAGGAGGAAGGGAAATAGAGAACGAGGAGGAGGAGGAGGCAGCGGAGAATGAGGAGGATGAGGCGGAGGAGGCGGAGGAAGAGGAGGGACGGGAAGAGGAGGACGAGGAGCAGGAAGGGGGAGGAAGGAGGAAGGGAAGAAGAGAACGAGGAGGAGGAGGCGGAGGAGGACGCTACCCGTTGTATGGTTCCTTCGTATCGCCCCATTTTCCACCCCCGGCCCCGGGTGCGGGCGGCAGCTCTTGCGCACGACGTTTCGTGACAGCGTTCTTCCCCCCTCGTTTTTCCGGTGGGCTTGTTTTCCATCACTACCACCAAAAGTAGGAGGGGGAGATCCTCCTCCTCCTCCTCCACCTCCTCTTTCTCCTCGTCCTCCACTTGCTCCCCCCCTCCAACTTGTGGTGGTGGTGGTGGTGGTGGAAAACAGGCCCATCGTTTTCCCTTCCCCCAGAAATCTCCAGGAAATCTTCCCGAAATCTTTCCGGAAAATCTCCCCCGTCGGAAAACGCCCGGGAAATCTTCAGGCGGAATTCTCCCGGAAAATCTCCCCCGTCGGAAATATCCCGGGATTTCTCCCAGAAAATCTCCCCCCTCGGAAAGCTCCTTGGAAATCTCCCGGAAATTCCCCTTCCCTCGGCTGAGATGTGCTCTTCGAGACTAGCCCGTATCGCTCCACACCCGGCCAAGGGATGCGGGCGGCAGCACTTCCGGGGTCCACGCCTCGTGGCATTGTCTGCCTTCCGCTCTCTCCCTTGGGTTTGCTAATTACGCACGGTGGGTTGATTCGGATCGCCTAATTTTCGAGACTGTTTTTTAGGGTCCGGCGATAGCCCGGGTTATCGGGTTTGCCCCCCTCCCCCCCCCAAGGACAACCTAATTTTGCCGGTTGTGCAGGTCCGGGGTGGTGGGGCGCGGGCATATGCAGGGTTGCCCACAGCGCGAAGGTTAGGTTATCGGCCGACCCCCTCCTCCCCCCCCGGATAACCCGGGTTATCGCCGATTCAAAAATTACTCCGACGGAAGGACCCCACATGAGAATCTGTTTAGCTTGCCCTTACCCTTTTCCTCCTCGCCCTGACGGACACCCTCCTCTCGCCCGCCGTTCTGCGCTCACCTACTCCTTTTCCTTATATTTCTCCTCCTCCTCCTCCTTCTCCACTTCCTCCTCATCATCACCCCCTCCCTTCCCCGTCCTCGTCCTTCCCCTGCCTGCTTCTTCTCCGCGCGCTCCTCCCCTCCCCCCTGGCCGTAGTTACCCTCCTCCTGACCCCGTATTTGGAGGAAGTATCAAGCGGGAGCCTCGTTTGTGAGTGAACTGTGAGGAAAAGGGTAAGGGCAAGCTAAACCGATTCTCATGTGGGGTCCTTCCGTCGGAGTAATTACAGTTTGCCGATGACCCGCTCGGATTTCCAACATGAAGTGCGGGACCCATAGGGAGGGGGCTCCCGCCTGAGACTTCCTCACAATTCGCTCACAGACGAGGCTCCCGCTTGATACTTCCTCCAAATTCAAGCTTGGGGAGCTCAAAAGTGGCGACAGTTACAGGTTGCCGATGACCCGCTCGGATTACCAACATGAATTGCGGGATCCATAGGGGAGGGGCTTCCGCCTGAGACTTCCTCACAATTCACTCACAGACGAGGCTCCCGCTTGATACTTCCTCCAAATTCAGGCCTGAGAACCCCCAAAGTGACGACAGTTACAGGTTGCCGATGACCCGCTCGGATTACCAACATGAAGTGCGGGACCCATGGGAAGGGGGCTCCCGCCTGAGACTTCCTCACAACTCGGCCACAGACGAGTGAGTGATGACGAAGTGATGGGTGAGTGATGATGATGAGTGAGTGAGTAATGATGATGATGATGATGATGATGATGATGATGATGATGATGATGATGATGATGATGATGATGAGGATGAGGATGAGGATGAGGATGAGGATGATGATGATGATGATGATGATGATGATGATGATGATGATGATGATGATGAGAGAGTCAGTGAGTGAGTGATCGAGTGATGATGATGGTGATGATGATGACTGGTGATGATGAGTGATCGTGCGATGCTGATGGTGACTGGTGGTGATGATGTTGACGATGATGATGCCGATGATGATGACGAAGCGATGAGTGAGCGTGTAGTGATGATGATGATCATTATGATGATGCTGATGATGACGATGATGATGATGATGATGATGATGATGATGATGATGATGATGATGATGATGATGATGATGATGATGGTGATCGTGCGATGCTGATGATGATGATGATGATGATGATGATGATGAGGAGGAGGAGGAGGAGGAGGAGGAGAAGGAGGAGGAGGAGGAGGAGGAGGAGGAAGCAAGGAGGAGGAAAGGAGAGGGAGGAGGAGGAGGAGAGATCCTGCGCGGAGGGTGTGCAGAGAAAACAAGAACCCCACTTAGGATGTGGGGAAGAAACGGTCTGTTCTTGGCCCGGCATTCCCGCGCCGCACAGATTGACGAGCGTCGATTTGGTGGTTGTCGCCCTTTTCTTTCGTCCTCCCCGCCCTCTCCAGAGTTGCGCTGGAGAGAGGGGGGGAGGAGGGAAAGGGCGACTGTTGCGGGGCGGTGGGGGGGTGTTAGGACCCATTCTTGCTCGCGGCCGCGGCGAAATTGGGGAGATGTTGTGTTTGTTCCCAACCATCCTGTGGTGTTGGGTCCTCGTTTTGAAGAGACAGCGCCCCGCGTTCCTTCCTTCCCGCTGCCCCCTCCCTCCTCCCATCTTCATCATCATCGTCATCATCCCCATCATCGTCATCGTCATCATCATCTGTCGTCATCATCATTATCACCACCATGTCGGCACACCCCTCACACGTTTCGTGACCCCATAGGGAGCTCCACCGAAGGTCCCAGTGCGTGTGCCCGCATGCGTCCCGCACACTCATTTCGGCACACCCCTCACACGCTTCGTGGCCCCATAGGGAGCTCCACCGAAGGTCCCAGTGGGTGTGCCCGCATGCGTCCCGCACACCCATTTCGGCACACCCCTCACACGTTTCGGGCCCCATAGGGGCTCCACCGAAGGTCCCAGTGGGAGTGCCCGCATGCGTCCCGCACACATTCGGCACACCCCTCACACGTTTCGTGGCCCCATAGGGAGCTCCACCGAAGGTCCCAGTGGGTGTGCCCGCATGCGTCCCGCACACCCATTTCGGCACAACCCCTCATAGTTTCGTGCCCCCATAGGGGCTCCACCGAAGGTCCCCAGTGGGTGTGCCCGCATGCGTCCCGCACAAACATTCGGCACACCCTCACCGCTTCGTGGCCCCATAGGGAGCTCCACCGAACCCGCAGTTCCCGCGGCCCCATATGAGCTCCACCGAGCCACACCCATTTCGGCACACCCTCACACGTTTCGGGGGCCCATAGGGAGCTCACCGAAGGCAGTGGTGTGCCCGCATGCGTCCCGCACACCCATTTCGGCACACCCCTCACACGTTTCGTGGCCCCATAGGAGCTCCACCGAAGGTCCCAGTGGGTGTGCCCGCATGCGTCCCGCACACCCATGTCGGCACACCCCTCACACGTTTCGTGGCCCCATAGGGAGCTCCACCGAAGGTCCAGTGGCTGTGCCCGCATGCGTCCTGCACACCCATTTCGGCACACCCTCACACGTTTCGTGGCCCCATAGGGAGCTCCACCGAAGGTCCCAGTGGGTGTGCCCGCATGCGTCCCGCACACCATTTCGGTACACCCCTCACACGTTTCGTGGCCCCATAGGGAGCTCCACCGAAGGTCTCAGTGGGTGTGCCCGCATGCGTCCCGCACACCCATTCCGGCACATCCCTCACACGTTTCGTGGCCCCATAGGGAGCTCCACCGAAGGTCCCCGTGGCGCAGTCCACATGCGTCTCCTTTGCCCAGTACAGCGTTACGTGGCCCCATATGGAGCCCCACCGCAGGTCCCAGCCAGCCAGCTAGCTCTCTTTGCTCCGCGCAGCGGGCGACCCGCGCGCGTCGCTGGGACTCCTCCGGGGCGACCTGCGCGCGTCGCGGGGGCTCCGTGCTGCGTTCCGCCCAGCGCCTCGCTCGCCCGTCGTCGCTCTGCCCAGCGGCAAGAGCCTTGCCCGCTATCAGCCAGCCAGCTAGCTCTCTTCGCTCCGCGCAGTGGACGACCCGCGCGCGTCGCTGGGACCCCTCCGGGGTGACCTGCGCGCGTCGCGGGGGCTCCGCGCTGCGCTGCTCCCGCAGCCTTGGACTTTTGAGTGCGCGGGCAAAGAGGGAGTAAAGGAAGGGGAGGAAGCGGGCGCGATCCTCGCGGGGGGGCGCGCCGACATTGGCGTCGCGGCGCGCGGGCGATGCCGTCGGGGAGTCCCGGGGAAGCTCCTTGCGGCGGCCACGCCCAGCGTCACGAGTATTCAGAGGCAGTCGTTGTCAAACTATTGGCATTCATACACATTTGCACCACGCTTTGTCATATTCGCATTCATGCACGTAGACTCGCTCGCACGCAGATCATTCACAGTCAGACGCACGCGCGCAGATTCACCCGCGCTCAGTCTCCCTACGTACTCAGATCAATCGTTTTCGTTCACTTTGTGTACCACGCCACTCATGTCGGCACGCCCCTAGCACGGTTCGTTGCCTCATAGGGATCGCCACCCAAAAAATGAATCACTATTGCGGTACTCGCACCTGCATATGGTTGGGTCCCTCGTCAGGCTAATTTTGTTCCCAACCATCCTGTGGTGTTGAGTCTTCGTTTTGAAGAGACGTCGCCCCGCGTTCTCCGCTCCTCTCCTCTCCTCTCCTCTCCTCTCCTCTCCTCCTCCCCCTCCTCCCTCCTCCCACCTCCATTTCGGCACACCCCTCACACGCTTCGTGGCCCCATAGGGAGCTCCGCTGAAGGCCCCAGTGCTGCCGCCCGCATGCGTCACGCACACCCAATTCGGCACACCCCTCACACGCTTCGTGGCCCCATAGGAGCTCCGCCGAAGGCCCCAGTGCTGCCCCATAGGGAGCTCCACCGAAGGTCCCAGTGGGTGTGCCCGCATGCGTCCCGCACGCCCAATTCGTCACGAAGAACCCTCAGCACAACGTTTTCGTTGCCCCATACGGGAAGGCTCGCCGAAGACCCCTATGCTAGCCGCCCGCATGCGTCACGCACACCCAATTTCGGCACACCCTCACCGTTTCGTGGCCCCACTAGGAAAGCTCCGCCGAAGGCACCATGTTCTGCCGCCCCGATAGCGTCCACGCACACCCAATTCGGCACACCCCTCACACGTTTCGTGGCTCCATAGGGAGCTCCGCCGAAGGCCCCAGCGCTGCCGCCCGCATGCGTCACGCACACCCAATTCGGCACACCCCTCACACGTTTCGTGGCCCCATAGGGAGCTCCGCCGAAGGCACCAGTGCTGCCGCCCGCATGCGTCACGCACACCCAATTCGGCACACCCCTCACACGTTTCGTGGCCCCATAGGGAGCCCCACCGAAGGCCCCAGTGCTGCCGCCCGCATGCGTCCCGCACACCCAATTCGGCACACCCCTCACACGTTTCGTGCCCCATAGGGAGCCCCACCGAAGCAAAAAAAAAAAAACACAAGGAAAGCAGAGAGGCCCCAGTGCTGCCGCCCCGCATGCGTCACGCACAACCCAATTCGGCACACCCCTCACACGTGTTCGTGGCCCCAAGGGAGCTCCGCCGACCGGCCCCAGTTCTTCCGGCCCGCGATGCGTCCACGCACATCGCCCAATTCGGCACCATCCCTCACACGTTTCGTGGCCCCATAGGGAGCTCCGCCGAAGGCCCCAGTGTTGCCGCCCGCATGCGTCACGCACACCCAATTCGGCACACCCTTCACACGTTTCGTGGCCCCATAGGGAGCTCCGCCGAAGGCCCCAGTGCTGCCGCCCGCATGCGTCACGCACACCCAATTCGGCACACCCCTCGCACGTTTCGTGGCCCCAAAGGGAGCTCCACCGAAGGTCCCGGTGGGTGTGCCCGCATGCGTCCCGCACATTCATTTCGGCACACCCCTCACACGTTTCGTGGCCCCACAGGGAGCTCCACCGAAGGCCCCAGTGCTGCCGCCCCCATGCGTCACGCACACCCAATTCGGCACACCCCTCACGCGTTTCGTGGCCCCATAGGGAGCTCCGCCGACGGTCCCAGTGGGTGTGCCCGCATGCGTCCCGCACACCCATTTCGGCATACTCTTCACACGTTTCGTGGCCCCATAGGGAGCTCCACCGAAGGCCCCAGTGGGTGTGCCCGCATGCGTCCCGCACGCCCATTTCGGCACACCACTCACGCGTTTCGTGACCCCTCACACGTTTCGTGGTCCCATAGGGAGCTCCACCGAAGGCCCCAGTGGGTGTGCCCGCATGCGTCCCGCACACCCAATTCGGCACACCCCTCACACGTTTCGTGGCCCCGTAGGGGGCTCCACCGAAAGCCCCAGTGGGTGTGCCCGCATGCGTCCCGCCACCCATTTCGGTACACCCCTCACAAGTTTCGTGGCCCCAGACGAAGCTCCACCGAAGGTCCCAGTGGGTGTGCCCGCATGCGTCCCGCACACCCATTTCGGCACACCCTTCACACGTTTCGCGGCCCCATAGGGAGCGCCACCGAAGAAGATATTCACAATTGCGGTACTCACATTTGCATATGGTCGAGTCCTTCGCCAGGATAATTTTCTGATCTCTCTGCTGTCTCAGGAGGAACAGGGAGGAGGGAAGAAGGAGGAGGGAGGAGGCGGACAGGGAGGAGGGGAAAGGAAGGATGAGTATCACTATGATCGTTACGGTTATGATGATGATAATGGTGATGGTGATGGAAATGCAGATGGTGATGGCGATGGTGGTGATATCGATGTTGATAGTGGTGATTATGATAATGATCCTGATAATGATAATGATAATGGTAATGGTAATGGTAATGGTAATGCTGATGGCGACGATGACGACGACGACGACGACGACGACGACGACGACGACGACGACGACGATGATGATGATGATGATGATGATGATGCTGATAATGCTGATGATGGTAATGGTGATGGTGATAGTGGTGATGATGATGGTGGTGATGATGATGATGATCATGATGATGCTGATTATGATGCTGATGATGCTGATGATGATAATGATGATGCTGATGGTGGTGGTGGTGGTTATGATGATGGTGGTGACGATGATTGTGATGATGATGATGACGATGATGATGATGATGATGATGGTGATAGTGGTTGTGGTTCTGATAAATCTGGTGGTGATGATGATGGTGGTAGTGGTGGTGACGATACTGATGATGATGTTGATGATGCTGATGATGATGTTGATGATGATGTCGATGATGCTGATGATGATGATGCTGAGGATGAGGATGAGGCTGAAAATGAACATGGTGATGCTGATGATGACGATGATGTGATGATCCTGATGATGATTATGCTGCTGATGATGATGATGATGCTTATGATGATGCTGATGATGCTGATGATGATTGTGATTGTGATGGAGATGGTGATGGTGATGATGATGGTGATGATGATGGTGATGGTGATGGTGATGATGATGATGATGATGACGATGACGATGGTGATGATGATGACGACGACGACGATGATGATGATGATGACGATGATGATGATGATGTTGCTGATGATGATGATGATGCTGATGATGATGATGATCATGATGATGATGACTGTGGTGGTGATGATGATGATGATGATGCTGATGCTGATGATGATGATGATGATGGTGATGATGATGATGATGATGATGATGATGATGATGCTGATGATGATGATGATGATGATGATGATGATGATGATGAGGGTGATTATGATAAGGGTGAGGATGCGGATACATAGTAGGAGGAACAGGATCATGTGAAGAGGGAGGAGGACAGGTCTTTCGCAGAACTTGCTGGACCTGTGCATAACGTGAGTTCTGCATCGGTGGTGACACGGTCATCGTAGCGTGGGTCGGTCGAGACACCCGTGAGCGCGATAATTTGAAGTTTTCAGCCGTATGGCCGGGCCGCCCTTGCGTGGGAAAGGGGGGATTTGGCCCGAGAGTTCCCCGTACGAGTCCTTCCGAAGCGAATGTTGAGAATTCCTTCGGATTGCTCTTCTATCTCGGGGGGTCTCGAAGGTATTGCTCCTCTTGTCGAGTGCATGTTCGGGGGCCCGGGCAAAGCA
>CAUYUJ010011500.1:0-22598 GCA_963575745.1 Prorocentrum cordatum | reverse complement strand
TGGGCCGTCTAGGGGCCCTCTTGGGCCGTTCTCGAGCCCTTTGGGGGGCCTCTGGGGCCGTGTTGGGACGATCTTTGGAGCCTCTTGGGCCGTTCTTGTCCCGGAAAAGGGAAAACCGGAAAAACCTTCAAAAACCATTGCACAATCAATGAAGTTTGCCTCTTAAGGCCCTCTTGGGAAGCCTCTTGGAGGCCTCTTGGGGCGTTTGGAAGCCATGTTGAAGATTTTGGTGTGCGTTGGAACTGTCGACGAGCTGTCTTGGGCAATATTGCAAGCCAATATGGACCTTCCGAGAAGGCCAAACCCTTTGCAAAGGGCGTCCGAGCAGCCCGGGGGGGGGCTTCAAGCAGCCCGGGGAGCCCGAAATTCGTTAGGTTTGGGGTGGGGGGGGGGGCGCTTTTTCTGCGGTCCCCGGCCCTATGAAATATATAAATGGGAATACCCTCCTGGGCCTGAGCCGTCCTGGGCCCGAGAGCAGCGAAGATGGCTCCCTGGCCAGGCCAGAAGGCCGTATACACCGCTCCTGGGCCCAAGGTGGGCCAGGCCTTGGGGCAGTGGGTATGTATGATCCCGGGCTCTGGGCTCACGCCCCCCCCCCAGATGGGATGAATCTCAGGGTCCCTCGGGCCCCGCCCCCCCGTCCCCAAGACATCTTCCGCTCTGGCTCTCTGAAGCACTGCAACACCACGCCACACCAAGAGGGAGGCGACGACGGGGAAGCCATGCCCAGGACGGCGATGCATGTGCCGATGCCGATGCCGATGCCGACGCCGATATCGTCGTCGTCCTCCTCCTCATCCTCCTCTTCTTTCTCCTCCTCGTCCTCCTCCTCCTAGGGCCCGAACACCACCACCACCACCACCACCACCACCACCAGGATCGATCTCGCGATTCGGTGACTTGATACATGCGACCTGTTACCTCTCCCTCTCTCTACCTCCCTCCTGCCTCTGTTTGGGGGGGCGGGGGGGGGGGTCGTGCATTTCTGAGCCCGGATCGATCTTCCCACTCGGCGACCAGGTGAATGCGAGACTGTCAAATTGTCAAAATCCTGCAATTTTTTTTGTTTCTCTCTCTCTCTCTCTCGCCCTCTCTGTGCCAGGGAGCCGCTGATGTGGAAGATGAGGAGCCGGCATACACACAGACAACCGCGGGAGGGCGGCGCTACTTCTTCCATCCTGGCGGTGGTCACGCCCTTCCTCGGCGCCCGGAGCGTGCCATGTATAGGGACGGTGCCGGAAGCGCCCCCCCCTACAGGGCAGTTTTTAATACTAAACCATGATTGAATGTATGCATGAATGAACTCATCGTTGCTTTTAATACTGAATCCCTGCATTTTAAATACATGATCCGCACGCGGAGCATGTATTAAAAACGGCACTGTAAAGGGACGGCGCCGGAAGCGCCACCCCGTATAGCGCCGATCCAAGAGACCCGCGCGGACTTCGACATATTTCGTTTGCGCAGTGTCCTGGGGATCTACTGACGCGGGTCAAGACAGACCCAGGTCAGTCAGGCTCTGCAGGATCCTGCACCCAAGCCAGGGCCAATGCAACCATGGCTCGGCAGGATCCTCCGCGATCAGGCGCTCCGACTGACCCCCGTTGGCGTTGACCCCCGTCTCTTGAGACCCGAGTGTCTTCTCTTCGATCCTGTCTGGGCCCACACCGATCTCGCAGTTCGATGACTGGGGCCCTGCGATGTGAGACTTCGCCGCCCTTCTCAAGAGAATCCCTTCCGCCGGCGGGGGCCGGCGCTCCCGGGAGGGCCCGAGGACCAGCGAGCCACCTCCGAAGCGGAGCTGTTCCTGATTATCTCCGCGTCTTGACTGCACGTCTTGGCGGAGTGTCGACACGCTCCGCAAAGTGCACTGCCCCCGGCCGGGGGCTGTCGCTCCTGCGGGTCCACCAGGATGATCCACTTCTCGGGGAATGCGGGGCTGAGCTCCTGCACCCGCCAGCGTTTGGAACGGCGGCGGCAGAGTCCCTCCTCCTCCGCCTCCTCCTCGTCCGCCTCCTGCGCCTGCTCCTCGTCCTCCTCCTCCTTGTCGTCGTCCTCCTCCTCCTCCTCCTCCTCCTCCTCCTCTTCCTCTTCCCCCTTCCCCTCGTCGTCGTCCTGCCCCTCGGATCACCCAGGCGATCTCGAGATCCTCCACGTCGTCGTCCTCTTCTTGCTCCTCCTCCTCCTCCTCCTCCTCCTCCACCTCCTCCTCGTCCTCCTTCTCCTCCGCCTCCTCCACCCCTTCCTCCTTCTCCTCCGCCTCCTCCACCCCTTCCTCCTCCTCCTCCTCCTTCTTCTCCTCTCCTCCTCCTCCTCCTCCTCCTCCTCCTCCTCCTCCTCCTCCCTCCTCCTCCTACTTCTCTTCCTGTTCCTCCTCGTCCGCGTCCTTCTCCTTCCCTGGGCCTTTAGGAGAGGGTGGAGGGGACATGCTACTGTAGGGGCGGGGATGCGGGTTCGGGAACAGGGGGGGGATGGGAGGAGGACGATGGAGGGGAAAGAGAGGGGGAGAGTGGTAGAGGTCCGGGGGGGGAGGGGAAGGGGGCGGGACGGGTGGGCGGGGAGGTGAACGGGGGTGGATGAGGTTGGGGGGGAAGAGAGGAGGGGACGATGGTGAAGGAGAGGGCAGGACGGGGGATGGGGGATCGGAGGACGGGGGGTGGGTGAGTGGAGGGGGGGGGAAGAGGGTGTCGGAAGCGAGGGGGACACCCATGAACGGGGGATGAGGGGGATGGGGGACTGGACAAGGGGTGGGGAAGAGCCTGAAGTGGCGAGGCGGAAGGGACAAACAGAAAAAAGGATGGGAAGAGAGAGACGGGGAACGAGAAGCGAGCGGAGGAGGGGAAGGAGACGAGGTGGGGGGGGAGGAAACACGAACGAAGGCGGAAACGGCGGGCCCCACCGAGAAAGGAAGGACCAGGCGAAGGAGGACGAGGGGGGGAGGGGGGGGGGGGCGGAGGAGGACGAGGTCGAGGACGAGGAGGATGAGGCGGAGAAGGACTAGGATGAGGCTGAGAAGGGGAGGACGAGGCGGGAAGGCGCAGGGCGTGTGACAGTTCAGTGTATGGCGGCAAAGAGAAAGGCTGAAGTCCTTGATGGCGACGCGGCCTGCGGTGCCTCCGCCGACGACGAGCACGGCTGCCCTGAGGTCGGAGAACCTGAGGCGCCACAGCACGCGAAGCAGGTGTGCGGATAGAGCGTCTGGCCTTCTGCAACTTTGGGGGGCTCGGACGGCAGGAGGGACCATCGACTCCAGGGGATCAGGGGGGAAGGAGGCAGAGGAGGACCAGTGCGAGAGCGACGCGCATCAAAAACACAGCATTCAGCGCCACAAGTCGCCTGGTCACAAACCTCCAAGCCGGTCCAAGAGGGCCCCGAGTCGCCGAACGATCGTTCCAAGACGCCCATGATGGCCTCAAGATGGCCCAACCGGCCTCCAAGATGCACCAATAGGCCTCCAAGAGGCCTCCCAAGTGGACCCCAAGAGGCAAAACTCGTTCATTGTCCTTAGATTTTGAAGGATTCGGACGTTCTCGCCTTCTCGGCTTTCCGACGCCCTAAGACGGCCCTAGAGGCCACAAGACCACCTCAACACGGCCCAAGAGGCCTCCAAGAAGGCCCCAACACTGCCTAAGAGCGCCCCAAGACGGCTCAAGAGGCGCCCAAGGGGGCTCCAAGACGGCCCCCAAAAGGGCCCAAGAGAGAGAGGGAGCACGAATCAAAAATCCGAGCCTTCCGCCCAAAGATGCCCCCAGGAGGCCCAAAGAGGCCCAAGAGGCGCCCGAGAGGCCCCCAAGAGACACCCAAGAGGCCCCAAGACGGCCCCCAAGAGGCCCCTGACGGACTCGAAGAAGCCTCAAGACTGCCTTCAAGAGGCCCCCGAGAGGCCTCCCACGAGATCCTAACGAACATCCAATAGGCTTCGTACCCACAACCCAGGCTCGGTGGCGGCATGGGCCGAAGGCCATTCGATACAGCCTGGCGCCACAAGTCGCCGTGCCACAAATACACCAGAGCGCACACACACTCACGCGCAGTCCCCCTTCGAATGCGGCGAGCGCCCCCCCCAAGAGTGAGGACCTCACGCCTTGCATCAGGCTCAGGACCTGGGACAATCGGGAGCGGCCAAGAGGGGGGTGCCCAAAAGGGGGTGATGCAAATCATGGCCGGCGGCGTGTGCGCGGCCCAGCGGGGGGGCCAGGGGCGTAACGAAAGAAGGAGAGGCGCCACGAAATCTGGGGAGATATCATGGCCCCCGCCATGCTATCCACCCCCCTCTAGTCATCACCCCCCTCTTTCCCGCACCCGAGACAAGCGAATGCGGATGCGTAGCCCTGTGCCCCCTGGCCCCGCCACGACGGTTTGAGCGAAGCGGCCGCCCGAGAAGCCCGGGCCTACGCTCTGGCAGGCCCCTCCGCGTGGGGAGCCCCCTCCCTTCTCTTGCCGTCGCTCGGACGTCCACTTCCCGCGCATTGCTGGGTTTCGTGCGTTTTTATTTGTTGTTTTGCTCGATGGTCCAGGATGGTCCTCGATGGCTCTCGCCGAGAAAAAAAAATGCACACGTCCGAGCGATGCCAGAACCTGCGCCCCCCTGCTTCTCACGACGCCCGCTGCTCGCGCGCCCCCCGCGCCCGCGCAGGCACCTCCTCCGAGGCTCGGCGGAGCAGACCACGATGCCCCTTGCAGCCGGTCGGCTCGCAGCCCGCCCCCCGGGGCTCCGTCGGCCCCGTCGGACGCAGGTCAGGGAGGAGGAGGGGGAGGGAGGAGGGAGGAGGGAGGAGGGGAAGCAGGAGAAGGAGGAGGAGGAGAGGGATCGGGCGACGCCGAACGAGCGACCTCGAGCCTCGAGCAGCAGCGGCGGCGGCCGGAGCCAAGCGAGAGAGCGGCGGGGGCCTCGGCGCGAGAGCGCGCGCGCGGCGCCGGGAGGTCTTCGTGAGAACGATCAGGGGAGGCGAGCAAGCCATTGAGCCGCATCAGCCCAGACAGAGCCTAACATTGAGCGCGACGAGGCCAGCTCAAACGGGACGATGCCGGATGTGGCCTGACGTCGACCACGGGCGTACCAGCGCCGATGCCGAACTTGACCTCCCGGGAGTGCATCCGGACCTCGTTGCGCGCACCATCCTGGCAAGCCCTCCTGCGAGCCGCGATCACCCGTGGCGACGAGACGCCGGTCCCGAGGGCTGGGCAAGACGCAGGGGCAAGCGGCATTCCTCACGTCGAGCACGCATGGCATCTGTTCCAGTCGGCTGGGAGGGGCGGGCAGAGGCACGAAGTAGGAGGGCGTTGGAAGCAGATCCGACCTCCGCTCGCCCCCTGGAGACGAAGGGAGAAGGACAAGTTCTAGTTCTTGACAAAGGAAGGCGCGTACAACCCATGTTATAAGACATAGATATACATACTAGAACCATCGCGCGCGCGCTCAAGTTCTAGCGAGGTTGGATGGTCAAAATCTCGGGGACCTCTATGTTCTGAAACTTCTTCTCCCGGGCTTCCAAGAACCACGAAGACGACCCAAGTGGCTTCCAAGACTTCATACTGCTGTCCACCCACGGCGGCCTAAGGGAGGCTGAACAAGTACTTCGGGGGCCCTTCTCTTCGCCGCGGCTGGGCGTAGCCGGAGGGAGAGGAAGGAGCAGGAAAGGTGAAGGGGTTCCCCGAGGGGAGGAGGAGGAGGAGGAGGAGGAGGCCGCAGAGGAGGAGGAGGAGGAACAGGAGGAGGAAGAGGAGGAGGAGGAGGACGACATGGGATGTGTCTTTTTGTCCGCAAGTAGGCGAACTTGACAGACAGCAAAAAGGTGGATTCTTGTTTCAATATCCTCGGGGCCTGTTTGGGGGCTCTTTGGGGCTTCTTGGGGACCTTTTGGGGTCTCCTGGGGCGAAGATCTCGGGTTCTCGGCTCACGTTCCCGGCGTCTCTTCGGCCAATTTGATGCCGTCTTGGGGCCGCCTCGGGGCGTTTTTGAAGCCTACTGGGCCGTCTTCGGGCGATCCTCGGGGCCTCTTGGGGCGTCTTTCAGCGTCGGGAAGCGGTACAGGCGGAAACGCCACAATTCATCAAACGCCTGAGGGCAAACCTTGTTTTTTGGCCTCTTCGAGCTCTCTGGGGAAACCTCTTTGAGGCCTCGTGTGTATCTTTTTTTTCTCACAACCTGGACATCGCTCTTTGGCGCATCCTATCTTATTCTGGCCGTGGTCGCGAATTGGCAAGATTGGCGCTGCATAAAAGCCTTGTCAGACAGACAACACCAAAGACTGGTGCGAATTGGCGCGGGCCTTGCAAACAAGTCTCAGAGATCCTGTGCAACGGACAGCCACCGAGAGTTGTGTGAATTGACGCGAGCCGTGCACAGGAGTCGCAGGAGTCCCGCACAACGGACAATTCCTGAATGGTGGGCACTTGCGAGAGCCATCCACCGGAGTCTTAGAAGCCTCGAAACATCTGGTTTGTGCAAGCTTGCAACGAATGGGCCGCGAATACACTCTCTCCTCTCTCTCCCTACTCCGCCACAGTCTCTTTCTCTCTCTCTCTCTCTCTCATCCATGCCAGGCTCTCACTGTCTCTCCCTCTCCACCCCCCTCCCCCCCTCTCTCGCTGTACATGTAGAGTCTGTGCGCGTCAGTCCGAGTCAAATTGCCACTGGAATCCCCACCTGACGGGCAGTCGACTCAGGCCAGATCCTTTCAGCTCGATCCTCGTTCGTTTTCCGATCCTGTTGTCCCGAAGCGTCAGCCTCTGCAGCCTCGGGAGGCCTCGTGTGTATCTTGGGTGCCTTTTTGGCCGTCTGGAGGCCGTCTTGGACCGTCGAGTGGTTTTCGGCCCATCCCGCCACCGTGCCTGGGTTGTGGGTTAGAGGCCTCTTGGAAATTCGTTTGGACTTCGTTGGAGGCTTTCCGGGGGCCTCTTGAAGGCAATTTTGGAGGCCTCTTG
The DNA here is from genome assembly GCA_963575745.1 of Prorocentrum cordatum. Taxonomy (NCBI): domain Eukaryota; class Dinophyceae; order Prorocentrales; family Prorocentraceae; genus Prorocentrum; species Prorocentrum cordatum. Next base: position 15,671 of record CAUYUJ010011500.1, on the reverse strand, counting down.
GGGGCCGTTTTGGGTGGCTCTGTTGGGAGCCTCTTGGGGCCTCCCAGGTGCCTTGGGCGCCTCTTGGGCCATCTTGGGTCGCTCTTGGGCCGCCTTGAGGCTCTCTTGCGCCGTCGTGGCGCCCTCTTTGGGTGCCTCCTGGGCCGTCTAAAGCTAATTTCTGAGGCCTCTTGGGCTGTCTTGGACCGTCGGAAGCAGGAAACAGCGAGAACACGACAAACCTGCAAAAACAATTGAAAACAACTACTTGCGTCGCCTCCTGAATTCCTCGTGGGAGTCCTTTTGAGGGCATCTTGGCAGTCTTGAAGCCCTCTTGGGCTGTCTTCAAGCCATGTTGGACCAATTTTGAAACACTCGTGTGCGGTCTTGGGATCTCTTGGGGCGCTCGTGGGCCATCTTGGCGCCCGTTTTTTTGAACGAACAACCGCCTGTGTGGCTGGAAACATGCTCTGGCACGAACAGCCACATGAGACGCCATATATGAAGGCACTGGCTAAAAAATCGACTTGCATCGCGCTTAGCGCGATGACAGATGAGTGCGCCGACAACAGAACGTACGAAGAGAGAGCATCCAGCGTGTTGTGCCTGCGTCCGATCAGCCTGTCATGACACACGTGCGCCCCTACAGCAGAGAGGACGGGTGCGCTTCACTCACTCCGAGTCAGAAGGGATGACCGAACTACTGGCAGATAGAAGGACTTCGCGAAAGCGCTGTGCATAAACTTCCACGTCAAAGACGGAGTCTTTTATCGACTTGCCCTTATTAAAGACTGGCGTATGGACCATGCGCGCCCAGGCCTTTTCGTCCTGGTCGACTGCTCTGATTTTCTTCAGGCACTGCTGGAAATCGCTGAAAAATAGTTCCCTCGTGAACTTCACAATCTGCTTGAACTCTGAGGACTCCTCCTCGTACTGGCGGTCACCTGGAATCCCTGGGACCGCAAGCTTGTCCTCCATTTTTTGTTGCAGAGCCCAGATCTGGTCCAGCTTCGAATCCAAATGGTCAAACCCACAATCTATGAAGCTATCGGGATTGTAGTCCGTCAAAACATCAGAGGGTCCAAAATAAACAGGCACCGCTCTTGCCAACCACGCGTGCACGATCTTTTTTTGCACGGCACCAGGCTCATGTGTGTTTTGGAACACTACTGCAAACTTGAATGGCTCCCATGCCAGTACGGCCTCGTCAGCGAAGTAGCTGCGAATTGATGCGACACGCCATATTCAGTCAGCTTTTGCGTCACAATGTTTTGAGCTTCCACAGGCTGATCTTTACGACCCCTACAGTAACCCAGAGCTTCTGGTGCTTTTGCGTAACCTTCAGCGACCTCATCAAACAACGCAACGCGCAGCCAGAAATCAGCTGTTGGGTAATGGTCTTTCCAACATGCCCCGTGCATGAATGCCATGAACCTGCTTTTATTCAACCGGCTCGTTTGGCAAACTGTTGAGAGCGGCTGCAACGCAGCATCGTCCTCGTCACGGTCAAACGTGAGGTCCTGAGGCGAACTCAACCAACGCAAGCCGAAATCACGGAAGGATTCTGGCATGTGAACGACGGGGCACTGAAACTCACTCGACTCGAACCGCAAGTTGCTAAAGTGAGTTATGAACACATCGCACCTTTCAGCCACGGAGCTCTCGCGTGCTGGCTCGCACTCTCGGCAAACACAGAAGGGCCGCTTTGCCTTGTGCAAAGAAACGGTCCCGTTCGGAGGCCAATCTACCCCATCAGAGGACCAACCGGGGGAGTGATTGGAAGGGCTCCGGATCTCATCCCTGCGACGCGCAGGCATGCAAAGACCGTCGGCTGTGTCCGTTACGTTTGGAAAAAGCTATATCGGCCTCGTGGCTTCTCTTCGAAGGTCCTGGTATGATCTCAGTATCACTGCTCGGAAAGACCGCGCGCGTGAAGGTGCCGGCAAAGACCTGGCACATGTGACCGTGAGGTTCTGTTGCGTCACATCCGACTTTGATGTGGTTGGGCGAGCGCTCGCCCGGCCGATCTGCGTACTTAGCTGGCGGCTCAAATCTGCCCAAGAAGAGGGGCTCGCCTTCAATCGGAGGGGACAGCGCCCAAGCCTGGAAGGGCGACGCCGCGCTGCGACATGGAATTCCTGCATCCAGGCGCAGTCCACATACTGCTGCTACCTGCACCACGGCAAGACAGCGGTGCGTCCATTGACGTAGCATGACGAGAGCGAGTTGTCAAAGAAATCATATGCTACACGTGGGACGGTTCCAAGCGGAAAGATGCTAAATCACACCTGACTGAGCGAAAATGGCTTGGGCCCAAATGGCTTGAGCCAAAATGGCCACGGAGGCCATCTTGGCGCCCTCTTGGACGTCTCTCGGGCCCTCTCGTCGCCCCCGTTCCCTTCCTTTGACGCGTTCTGGCGCCCCCGACAGGCCCGAAGCGGCCGGAAGACAAATCTGTGCAATTTGGGGGCCCCGGGACCCCCACCCATATTCGCATATATATATATATATATATATATGTATATATCTATATATATATATATATATATATATATATATATATTCGCATATGGATATATGTATATATATATATACATATACAAGGGAGGGGCCTGACCCGGGGGGGTCCCAGTTCGAGCCGGCGACGAAAACGCTATTTGAAGACGCTATTCCCCCAAGGAGCTGCGGTGATGCCTCTATTCCGCTGACGCCTGGTGAGGCTCGTGAAGCCTCTATTCGGCCTGAAGCCTCTGTTCCCTTGAATCCTCTATTCGGCTCGTGACGCCTCTATTCGGCCTACGAGTTGCGACGCACTGGTGGGGTAGCGACCCTAAAAGCGCCCATTCGGCCTGAATCCTCTATTCCCCTGACGCCAACTGAAGCTCGTGAAGCCTCTATTCGGTCTGAAGCCTCCATTCCCCTAACGCCCAGTGAAGCTCGTGAAACCAATATTCGGCCTAAAGCCTCTATTCCCCTGGCGCCCGGTGAAGCTCGTGACGCCTCTATTCGGCCTGTAGCCTCTACTCCCCTGGCGCCCGGTAAAGCTCGTGACGCCTCTATTCGGCCTGAAGCCTCTATTCCCTTGACGCCCGTGGAAGCTTGTGAAACCTCTATTCGGCCTGAAGCCTATATTCCCCAGGCGCCCGGTGACGCTCGTGAAACCTCTATTCGGCCTGAAGCCTCTATTCCCCTGACGCCCAGTGAAGCTCGTGAACCCTCTATTCGGTCTGAAGCCTCTATTCCCCTGACGCCCACTGAAGCTCGTGAAGCCTCTATCCAGCCTGAAGCCTCTATTCCCCCGGCGCCCAGTGAAGCTCGTGAAGCCTCTATTCGGCCTGAAGCCTCTATTCCCCCGGCGCCCGGTGAAGCTCGTGACGCCTCTATTCGGCCTGAAGCCTCTATTCCCTTGACGCCCGTTGAAGCTCGTGAAGCATCTATTCGGCTTGAAGCCTCTATTCCCCTGGCGCCTGGTGCAGCTCGTGAAGCATCTATTCGGCCTGAAACCTCTATTCCCTTGACGCCCGTGGAAACTCGTGAAGCCTCTATTCGGCTTGAAGCCTCTATTCCCCTGGCGCCCGGTGAAGCTTGTGAGTCATCTATTCGGCTTGAAGCCTCTATTCCCCTGGCGCCCGGTGAAGCTCGTGAAGCCCCTATTCGGCCGCCTCTATTCCCCCGGCACCCGGTGAAGCTCGTGACGCCTCTATTCGGCCTGAAGCCTATATTCCCCAGACGCCCGTGGAAGCTCGTGACGCCTCTATTCGGCCTGAAGCCTCTATTCCCTTGACGCCCCGTGGAAGCTCGTGAAGCCTCTATTCGTCGGTCTGAAGCCTCTATTCCCCTGGCGCCCGGTGAAGCGCGTGACGCCTCTATTCGGTCCGAAACCTCTGTTCCCCTGGCGCCCAGTGAAGCTCGTGAAGCCTCTATTCGGCCTGAAGCCTCTATTCCCCCGGCACCCGGTGAAGCTCGTGACGCCTCTATTCGGCCTGAAGCCTCTATTCCCTTGACGCCCGTGGAAGCTCGGGAAGCCTCTATTCGGCCTGAAGCCTCTATTCCCCCGGCGCCCGGTGAAGCTCGTGAAGCCTTTATTCGGCCTGAAGCCTCTATTCCCCCGACGCCCGGTGAAGCTCGTGAAGCCTCTATTCGGCCTGAAGCCTCTATTCCACTGACGCCCGGTGAAGCTCGTGACGCTTCGCAGGGTTCGTGCCCCAGGGGAGGGCAAATCTATAAGCAATTACGTAAAATGCGAAAGATTCGTGCCCCTGGAAAGGGATCGTGCCCCAGGAGAGGGCCAATCACGCTAAGGATCCGTCCCCCATAATACGACCACTCAATGAGCACGCACGTGAAGCACGAAAGATTCGCGCCCTAGGAGAGGGTCAATCTATAGGCACATATGTAAAACACTGAGAGGATTCGTGTTCCAAGAGAAGGCCGATCTATTGGCACATACGATAGACACAAAAGGATTCGTGCCCTAGGGGAAGGCCAATCTATGCACACACGTAAGACACGAAGGATCCGTGTTCCAGGAGAGGGCGAATCTATATACACATGCGTAAAGCACGAAGGGTGCGTGCCCCAGGAGAGGGCAAATCCATAGGCGCATAAGTAAAACACGCAGGGCTCGTGCCCCAGGGGAAGGCAAATCTATAAACAAATGCGTAAAACACTAAAGCTTCGCGCCCCTGGAAAGGGCCAATCTAAAGGCATACGCGCGAAACGCAAAGGACTCGTGCCCCAGGAGAGGGCCACCCTATACGCACATGTGTAAGACACAAAGGGTTCGCGCCCCAGAAGAAGGCAAATCTCGAGGCATCACGTAACACGCTAAGGATTCGCGTTCCATGATACGGCCAATATATAAGCACGCGCGTAAACACTAAACATTCGTGCCCCAAGAGTAGGCCAATCTGGTGGCACATGCGCGAAACACAATGGACTCGCGCCCCAAGAGAAGGCCAATCTACTGGCACATACGTTTGACACAAAGGATTCGCGCCCCAAGAAACAGCCAAGACAGCTCCAGGAGGCACCCGGAGGGGCAAAGACAACCTCAGAAAGCACCAGGAGGCCCCAGGAAGCCCCGGTGAGCTCCAGGAGGCCCCAGGAGGCTCCAGGGGCTCACCGGGCTTTCTTTTTTGCTCTCATGATTCTTTTTAATGAACTTGGGGAAGGTTCTTGCCTATCAGAGGGTGCCGCACAGCAAAGGGGCATGCCTAGCACCAAAGATTCTTTTAAATCAACTTGGCGAGGGGTCTTGCCTAGCATAAGTTGCCGCACAGCAAAAGGCATGCCTAACACCAGGGATTATGTTTTAATTAACTTGGGGAAGGGTCTTGCCTAGCAGAAGGTGCCGCGCAGCAAAGGGGCTCACCTTGGAGAGGGTGCCGCACAGCAAAGGGGCACATCTAGCACCAAGGATTCTTTTTAAATCAACTTGGGGAGGGGTCTTGCTTAGCAGAAGGTGCTGCACAACAGATGGGGCACGCCTAGCACCAATACTTCTTTTCAAATAAACTTGGGAAGGGCTCTTGCCTATCAGAGGGTGCCGCACAGCAAAGGGGCATGTCCAGCACCAGGGATTCTTTTCTAATCAACTTGGCGAGGGGTCTTGCAAAGGTGCCGCACAGCAAAAGGGCATGTCTAGCACCAGGGATCCTGTTTTAATTAACTTGGGGAAGGGTCTTGCCTAGCAGAAGGTGACGCGCAGCAAAGGGGCTCACCTTGGAGAGGGTGCCGCACAGCAAAGGGGCACATCTGGCACCAAGGATTCTTTTTTCATCAACTTGGGGAAGGGTCTTGCCTAGCAGAAGGTGCCGCACAACAAATGGGGCACATCTAGCACAAAGGATTACTCTTTAAATAATCTTGGGGAGGGCCGTTGCCGAACAAAAGGTGCCACACAGCAGATGGGGCACGTCTAGCACCACGGATTCTTTCTAAATCAAGCTGGGGAGGGGTTTTGCCTAGCAGAAGGTGCCGTTCAGCATTCTGGGGCACGTCAACCACGAAGGATTTTGTTTAACCACTTTGGGGAGGGCCATTGCCCAACAAAGGGTGCCACACAGCAGATGGGGCACGTCTGGGGAGGGGTCTTGCCTAGCAAAGGGTGCCGCGCAGCAGATGGGGCACGTCTAGCACCAGGGATTCATTTTTTATCAACTTGGGGGAGGGCCATTGCCTAGCAGAAGGCGCCACACAGCAGATGGGGCACGTCTAGCACCAAGGATTCATGTTTAATCAACTAGGGGGTGGGTCTTGCCTAGCAGAGGGTGCCGCACAGCAAAGGGGCACGTCTAGCACCAATGATTCTTTTTTTATCAACTTGGGGAGGGGTCTTGCCTAGCAGAGGGCGCCGCGCAGCACATGGGGCACGTCTAACATCAAGGGCTTGTTTTAGTAACTTGGGGAGGGGTCCTGCCTAGCAGAGGGTGCCGCACAGCAGATGGGGCACGTCACGCACCAAGGATTCTCTTTTAATCAACTTGGGGAGGGGTTCTCCGGTAGGGGTCTTGCCCAGAAGAGGGTGTTGCACAGCAGATGGGGCATGTCCGGCGATTCTTTCTTCATCAACATGGGGAAGGGTCTTGCCTAGCAGAGGGTGTCGCACAGCAGATGGGGCACGCGTTGTGTTAGGCACGGAAAGCGTGGAGTAAAAGGTCACTTTCAAGTTACAGTTGAAAGGGGAGCACGTTGAATACTGGGCATGGTGAAGAGAAGGAGCATTTTCACAAGGAGTAGCGCCTTCACAGCGAATAGCATCTTCACAAGGAATAGCGTCTTCACCGGGAATAGCGTCTTCACCGGGATAGCGTCTTCACTGGGAATAGCGTCTTCACTGGGAATAGCGTCTTCACGGGGAATAGCGTCTTCACCCGGAATAGCGTCTTCACCGGGAATAGCGTTTTCACCAAGAATAGCGTCTTCACCCTGAACAGAGTCTTCACCAAGAATAGCGTCTTCACCGGGAATAGCGTCTTCACCAAGAATAGCGTCTTCACCCGGGATAGCGTCTTCACCGGGAATAGCGTCTTCACAAAAAACAGCGCCTTCACCGGGAATAGCGTCTTCTCAGGGGATAGCGTCTTCACCGGGAAGAGCGTCTTCACCCAGAAGAACGTCTTCAGCAAGAACAGCGTCATCACCGGGAATAGCGTCTTCACAAAGAATAGCGTCTCCACCGGGAATAGCGTCTTCACACGGTATAGCGTCTTCACACGGATGTCTAGCGTCTTCACAAGGAAAAGAGCCTTCACATGGAATGGCGTCTTCACCCAGAATCGCCTTCTCAAAAAATTGCGTCTTCACGGGGAATAGCGGTTTTACCGGGAATCGCGTCTTCACCGGGAATAACCTCTTCATCTGGAATAGCGTCTTCACAGGGGATAGCGTCTTCACCAGGAAGAGAGTCTTCATCCTGAATAGCGTCTTCACAGCGAATGGCGGCTTCACCAAGAATAGCGTTTTCAAAGGGAATAGCGTCTTCATAGGGGAAGTGCTGTCTGCGTCCGCAGAAAAGCCTCTTCACCCGGGATAGCGTCTTCACCGGGAATAGCGTCTTCACCCGGAATAGCGTCTTCACCGTCTTCACCTGGAATAGCGTCTTCACACGGAATAGCGTCTTCACCCGGAATAGCGTCTTCCCCGTCTTCACCAGAAATAGCGTCTTCACAAGGAATAGCGTCTTCACAGGGACACGATGTCACAGGGAATAGCGTCTTCAAATAGCGTCTTCGGCGCCGGCACGAACTGGGAACCCCGGTTGCCGGGGCAATGTCTATATATATATATATATGTATAAGCATGTATATATATATGCTTATATATAAAGATATACATCTGTACATCTATACATATATATGTATGTATCGGAGGTTGGGGGGGAGATCGAAAAGGAACGGAGAGCCCCCCTACCGTGAAATCGATTTCGGTTTCGTGTTCGTGCGTGCCGTGCGTGCGGGCGAGGCGAAGCTGCGTGGGCGGGCGAGAGGAAAGTCTCCTGTGGCTGAAGCGCGGCCGGACCAAATGGTTGTGCCCCGGGCGTCCGGTGGCCCGCGGTGTCCCGCCGGTGTCAGGAAAGTCTCCTGTGGCTGACGCGCGGCCGGACCAAATGATTGTGCCCCGGGCGTCCGGTGGCCCGCGGTGTCCCGCCGGTGTCCCGATGATGATGATGATGATGATGATGATGATGATGATGGTGATGATGGAGATGATGGTGATGATGATGATGGTGATTATGACGGTGATGTTGATGATGATGATTATGTTGATGTTGTGGTTGGTGATGTTGATGTTGATGATGATGTTAAGTGTGAGACCGACTGTGAGATCGATTGTCAGATCCATTGTGATATGATGATGATGGTGACGGTGATGTTGATGCTGATGTTGATGCTGTGGTTGGTGATGTTGATGTTGATGATGATGTTCATTGTGAGATCGATTGTGAGATCGATTGTGAGATCAATTGTGATATCGGTAGTGATATCGATAATGAGATTTAATGTGAGATCGATTGTGATATCGGTAGTGATATCGATAATGAGATTTAATGTGAGATCGATTGGGAGATCGATAATGAGATCGATTTTGAGATCCATCGTCAATCGATTGTGAGATCGATCGTGAGATCGATTGTGGGATCCATTGTGATATCGATATTGATATCGATAGTGAGACCGAATGTGCGATCGATTGAAAGATCGATTGTGAGATCAATTGTGAGATCGATCGAATGAGATCGATAATGAGATCGATCGTGAGATCGATCGTCAGACCGAATGTGAGATCGATGGAGATGATGGTGATGATGATGATGATGATGACGGTGATGTTGATGATGATGATGATGATGTTGATGTTGTGGTTGGTGATGTTGATGTTGGTGATGCTGTTCATTGTGAGACCGATTGTGAGATCGATTGTGAGATCCATTGTGATATCGATAGTGATATCAGTAGTGATATTGAATGTGAGATCGATTGGGAGATCGATAGTGAGATCGATAGTGATATCAGTAGTGATATTGAATGTGAGATCGATTGGGAGATCGATAGTGAGATCGATTGTGAGATCGATTGTCAGATCGTTTGTGAGATCGATCGTGAGATCGATTGTGAGATCCAGTGTGATATCGATATTGATATCGACAGTAAGACCGAATGTGAGATCGATTGAAAGATCGAATGTGAAATCGATCGAATAAGATCGATAGTGGTATCGATCGTGAGATCGATATAGAGAACGAATGTGAGTTCGATTGTGATATCCATCGTGATTTCGATCGTGATATCGATAGTGAGACCGAATGTGAGATCGATTGTGAGATCGATAGTGATATCGATTGTGATATCGATAGTCAGATCGATTGCGATATGATGATGGTGATGATGGTGATGATGGTGATGATGGTCGTCGTCGTCGTCGGCGCTGTTTTCGTGTCGTCATCATCGGTCGTCGATCGTCGGCCGCCGGTCGCCAGCCTCACGAGGGTTCCCCCGCCGCCGCCGTCGCAGTCGTCGCCGTCGCGGCCGTCGCCGTCGCTGCCGTCGCTTCCAGGTGGTCTCTGCCGTCGCCGTCGTCGCCGCTCGCGGCTCGAGGTGCCCTGCGGGGCACCAGTCGGGCGCTCGCCTCTCAAGAACCCGCCCTCCAGTGGCAGCGGCGCGTGCGCGGGCTCATGGCTCCCGTTGACAAGATGCCGAAGCCAGAGCTCATGAAATACGCTGCTTCCATAGGGTTGGCTATTCGGAAACCATGGACGAAGCTATATCGGAGCGTTGCCGATGTGCGCACGGACTGCAAGGCGCGCGAGACCGATCATGTCGAGTGCGCTTCGCCAACATCGACACATCACATCACACTCGCGATCACAATCACACTCCTCGCTGGACTCCGCCCCGCAGGCATCGTCAGAACAACAATCACCACTGTTGCCCATTGTTGGCCCCCTCTCCCCCCCAACCTCCTTATCACCCGCAGGGTGGTCGTATAGGTATATATTGCGTTGGCGCTTCGCAAATCGACTTTGTTCCTTGAAGTTTGGCATGCAAGCGAACGGGCAGGGATGTGAAACAGACAATATAGCGATAACTCCTTGTTGTTTCGTCCGGCATCGCCATTCTAATAATGTGTGTCATCATCCTTCCCTCATGTTTCCTCTTCCTGTTCCTCAATTTCGCCCTACCCTGCGAATCATTCCCCATCCTCCTCAGCTCTTTTTGCGGAGGCTCCTCCCTGGACAGCCTCTTGGGGGCCTCACGGCAATTTTGAAGGGCTCCTGGGGGCCGTTTGGAGGCCTCCTGGGCGCCTTCTGGGCGCCTCTGGGGGCTTCCTCAGGCCACCCTGCTTCCCACCGCGGTCTCCCTGAACGACCAGGTCACGATCTGGAATGCGTCGGGGGGCACATGTGGGCCATCTTGGGCCGTCATGGGGCTCTCTTCGGGACATCTTGGAACCCTGTTGTGCCGTCCTGGGGCTCTCTTGGACCGCCTGAAGCCCTTTCGGATAGTTTTGGGGCGATTCTGGGGCTTCCTGGGCGGTCTCGGACGCCCGGAAGACCGAAGAACAGGGAATTCCCCATATCATGCAGAAACCTTTGAACATATAGTTTTGTTCTGCGTTTCGAAACCCTCCTGGGGGTCTTCTTTGGGTCGTCTTCGTGCGTCTGGTGGGTGTCTGGGGCCTCTTGGTGCACTCCGGGGCCGCTCGGCCGCCCTCCTGACCGATTTGGGCGCGTTGCGGCAGGGACGTCCAGGAGCTTTGGGAAGCCGGGGGGGCCTCCAGGGGGCCCCGAGGCCCACGGATCCTGGGGGTCCAGGTCTGGAGGTAGGCGGGGGGGCCGGGTTTTCCCGCCCCCCCGGCCTGCACAAGTATAGGGAGAGGAGGACATGTCGATCCGGGGGCGAAGAACCACATGTCAACCACGGAAGAGACGCTGGCAACAAGATGCCCAGCTGCAAAGCGTTTCAAACACCGACAGCGGCCGCTGCCAGGCAAGAGACCCTCTGCCTCAACCGGGCAGCGTCCGCGGCGAAACCGACAGCCACACCTGCGCAACACAGGCGGGACCTGCTGCACGTCTTCGTCACAATTCTTTCTGTGCAGTTCTGACTCTCCCGTGGCCGGGGAGCGCCCTCCAAAGGCAAGAGGCGACGACCAACCGGCGTCGCGGCTTCACGGTGCCGCCAAGCAAGGCGAGCAAGAGCTGGACGTCCCTGTGCTGGCGAACAGGAAGCCTGCAGTGGCCGAGGCTGGCGAAAAACTGGCCGCCACGACTGCTTGGCATCGCCCAGGGGAAGGCGAGTAGAGCCACGCCTGCCTCTGGTGAAGGGGGGGCCCTGGGACACACAAATGAATACACACCAGTAACAGGAGTCCACATATTTTCCTATATTTTCTGGTGTCTTCCCCCCACTTCCCATATTTTCCCAAATTTCCTTGGGAATCGACGATCAATTGTGTCTGTGTGTGTGTTTTTTCCTCCTGATCTGGGCCCAGTCGCGTGGCCGGGCGCGCCGCGCGGCCAGGCGGGGCCACTCGGCGTGCATGGGCCGATCGGCGGCCGCGCGGTCGGCCATCGCGACGGCCGCGGCCAGCCAGGGGCCACCCGAGCAGGGAGCCTCCCGCCCTGGCTTGGGCGCTACTCAACGGGGGGGCGAAGCGACGTGGGCCTGTCGTCCCCTCCTGGGCCCCATGAGGGCCCCTCTGGGACCCCTCTGGGGCACAAAGGGTGGACCTTCGGAGACGACACCAGGGCGAGGATAAAAGCGGGAAAGGCAAATCGAGAATCTCTGCGGTCCTGCGGCTCAAGAGGATGTCTAGGGCGCGCCGGCCTGCTCGGAGCGTTCCAGAACGCTTTCAGAAAGCGTCCGAGAACGCGCCGGAACAGGTTTGTCCTCGCCCCAGCCCCGCCCGAAGAGGGCCTCTTTGGGGCCCCCTTTTGGGCACAAGCTATGCACCTTGATGGGCCCCTCTTCCTGTCACCGCTGCCAAGGGTGGGACGAGGGAGAGGGGAGGATGGGGAGGTCCTCCTCCTCCTCCTCCTCCTCCTCCTCCTCATTCCCCCCTCTCCTACCTATGGTGCGGTGGTGGTGGAAAATCGGCCCACCACACCTTCCTCCACCCCCCCCTTTGGCACGCGCAGCACCCGACGAGCAGGGCGCGGCTGAGCGCCGGGCACCGCCGCGAGCCGGGCCCCCGCCTCCACGCCGCACTGCTCGAGGGTCTCTGCGTCGCCGAGCACTCGCGAGCCCAGCACCAGGTCGGCGCGGTGGCTGCGGAAGCGCGGGTCCTGTGCCATACAGTCGGGGCGTTGACCTAAGGAACCCGAAGTAAGGAACGAGGCCCCTTTTTCCATAAGTTAAACTTCGATTTCCCATCGAAAACATAAGGAAAACTTGAGGCAAGCTGTGAAACACTTAAGGAACGCGGAGCCCCTCCCCAACGCAAAGGGTTCCTTCTTCAGGACCCCGACTGTATGCACGCACGACTGATGTCCAAATCCACTGCAGCTTGGAGTTGTGGGCTCCCGTCCCCAAAGGCCCGAGGCGCACCGGATGTGGATGAACATCCGGTCCCCAGAGGCTACGTTTTTCCATGTCCAGTGCGCCTCGGCCTTGCGGCGCCCCTGCAAACAAATCCAAGACGCACTGGATATGGATATGAATATTGCCCGCGTCCGGGGCGGAAGCGCGGGCGGGGTGGTACTTTGGATTCAGCATAAACCAGATTCAACATGGGGCAAACGGGTCCTGAAGGAAATGGGTCCTGGACCCTGGGGCCTGCCCCAAGCACGAGATCTTCCTCCTGAACTGGCTTCTGGAAGTTCCAGGTCTCGTTGAGGGCCCCGAGACCCCGAAAACAAAGAAAAACCTCAGGATCCGTTTCTCTCAGGACCCGTTTCCCCCATGGCGTTTGCTGCTTCTGTCATGTTTTGCCTAGCCTGGGCTTCATCGCCGCCATGGCTGGATTTGCGTCGAGATTCTGGCCCGAGCGCGCCCTGGATTGGGCTGGGGGTCGACGTTTGACCTGCAGCCGGAGCCTCCACGCATCGGAAGGCAAATACGGTGCACAATCTTTGGCAGGTTTGGACTTCAGCGGGGGCTCTCACCTGCCTCCAGGGCTCCCGTCGACCAGCGACGTGAAGGCCGATCCCAGAGGAGGGCTCCAGACCTCCGCCTGTCCACGCTGCGCGAGCACCACAACAGGAGAAGCCCGGGGCGCCCTGGGGGCAAGCAGGGTGCCTCTCGGCATGGGCCTCCACTGTGCTCGGGGCCCGGGCCTTGGGTGGGCTCCGCACTCGTCTGCGCTCGTCGCCCGGGGAGGTCCTGGGCGGGGGCGGCGGAGCCTGGCAGAGACCATGAAGAGAGCAAGGGCGGGGAGCCGAGCGAGGAGCATTCGAACAGGGGATCGACTACAGAATTGACCTGCTCCTCCTCCTCCAGAATTGGTGTTCCCGCCGGATATACAAGACCACGCGCAGTCGAATGTTCGTAGATCCGCAGGACATTCTACGTATCCATGTCGTAAGGTCGGCGGGGGAACTGATTATGGGGTAGATCAACTCTGGAGTCGATCCCCCACTCGGAGCATGACGGGAAAGAGGTTGATGGACAAGCCACTGCTGCCATACCATCTCGCACGAAAGTAGACCATGGGAGACCAAACTGCTCACGGGCAGCCTGCGACAGCCTGATCGGGTAAGAAGAACATCCCGCGTCCACGATGCCAGCCGATTCTCTATTTCAGGGACAGGAGGAAAAAGAAATACAAAGATGTGGATAATGAAAGGGAAACAGAAAACCCGTATAGTGAGGATGCCCGGTGAGGATGTAAGGGCCTTGGAAGGCCATGCCGACACTTTGCGAGCGGGGCGCGGCCAAGGATGGGCCGAAGGTGAAGGATGCAAGGGTAGCCTTGGAAAATTGCGCATCCTTGTAATGCGACTGAGAAGGAGGGAAATGGGGGAGAGTAACACATGCCATGGGAAAGGAACAGGAAACAAAGGGAGGGAGTGATAAAGGGAGCGGAGGGGGAGGAGGAAGCGTGCGCAGCGTCCGCAGAAGATGGGTCAACGTAGCGATGATGGCCGATCTGGCGACGCTGGCACGGCAACCAAAATCATTGCACGGGCCATCTCGAGATCCGCAGAAGGGGTGATCTCTGGGAGCGGCGGCACGGTGTGCTTGCAGGCTCCCCTGTGAAAGAGATGGCAAGCAATGAAAAACGCAAAGCGAGGAGGGAAAGATGACTGGAACGTAAAAGGCGTTCGCCTGCAATGCATCCGTCCACAGCTGAGCAATCAGTCGTGGATCTGCGCAGTGACTACCGGTGAACCACATGCAACACCCCAAAAAGAGGAAAACGATGCTATGCAGGAGAAGCTGGAGGATGCTGGATGATGTGCTTAAGAAGTGTGTCCAAACTCATGATCAAACAGGAGCAACTCTGGGGTCCATCGCTTGATGCAAACAATAGACCACCGCTGGGAAGGCCCCTTGGGAAGCACCAGCTGTTCTCCTTGGACGAAGCTGGGAACGCCAAGCTGTCTTCAGATCTGGCTCAAGATATTCATAGGAGGCTTTTTGTTGAAGTTCGGATTCATTCGTCGGCAACTGCGTCAAGAGGACACTGATGATCACAATGTCGTGAATGTGAGCAGCCCTCAGTTTCGACTGAAGAACTTGCCAGCTTTAGAACTGAGCTCGAACCCTCCTCACCCACCACAGCCTCTCAGTGCCACAGGACCTATCAAGACCTCGACTCGGAGCTATCTCCTTTGCAGCCCACTGGCCTGACCAGCTTCTTGAAACGGATGCGCCACTAGCTCAGTCTCAAGATCCTGCTTCGTCAGCAGTGGACGGTTCTTGCCGTGGTGCTGCCACAACACCTTGAAAAGTCCACGATCGCTTTCCGAGACCTCCCTCGTGTTTTTCGCTGCGAAGCCACAAAACCGACCTGGCATGCCTACCATGAGTTTGAACCCAAGCCTCCAACAGCATCCACTTAAGATGGAGGTCCCTGTAAAAGCTGGGCGTCCCTCGCCCTTCGCAATGCGACGTCGCTGAACCCATCCAGAGCTTGCACGACGGCCGCCAATGGCTGTCGTGCAGATCTCGTCTGGGTGGACCTTGGGACTCTCCCTCGCCCCTTGCGCGGCGACATTCCATACATCGGAACTCGATGTTTGACTACCATCCCACTCCGACTATATTTTCGGATGAATTTCTGGTGAAACGCAAATTCCGCTCTAGCTATTCGAATTGCGGCGCAACTGAACCTATCAAGACATTGACTCCGAGCTGGCGGCAACTCTCACTTAAAATCGTCATAACCTCTGCGTGGAACTTGATCTTCTCCTCACCTAATGCGTCGGACGACCGCGATCATATCAACATCAAAGAGTCAGCGCCAACGCGGAAGTCAATGCAAGCTGGGGATCCCTGCTCGCCCGTATCGTAGCGCCAGAGCCACCGTCCAACTCCGATGTATTGCCCTGGGATGTTTTGAATATGTTGCACATCCCCCGATCAAGCCTCTTCCTCTGCCTCTTCCTCTCCTCCTCCTCCTCCTCCTCCTCCGCCTCTTCATCCTCCCTCCTCCCTCCTCCCCTCTCTCCTACCTCCTCCTCCTCCTCCTCCTCCTCCTCCTCCTCCTCCTCCTCCTCCTCCTCCTCCTCCTCCTCCTCCTCCTCC
>CAUYUJ010011499.1:0-22618 GCA_963575745.1 Prorocentrum cordatum | reverse complement strand
CCCCCCCCCCCTCCCTCCCCAATTCCTCCTCCGCCTGCGGCGGAGGGCGTCTTGGGCAGAGGCGCACCTCGCCTGCCACTGCAGAGGCCACCTTGGAGCGCTCTCGGGGCGACTCGGGGAGGCCATCTCGGGGCCACCTCGGGGCCGTCTTTGGGCAGCCTTCCGCGGCCTTCGGGCAGGCTCCGC
The DNA here is from genome assembly GCA_963575745.1 of Prorocentrum cordatum. Lineage (NCBI taxonomy): Eukaryota > Dinophyceae > Prorocentrales > Prorocentraceae > Prorocentrum > Prorocentrum cordatum. Next base: position 22,432 of record CAUYUJ010011499.1, on the reverse strand, counting down.
GGCCGCCTCGGGCCGTCTTGGGGCGATCTTGGGGACCTCCTGGAGGCATGCTGGGGGCCACCTCGGGCCTTTCGAGCGGCGCCGAGGCCATTGGCGCGGGAGCTGCCCGCGCAAGGCCGCGCGTGCGCGCCCTCGTGTCCACTGGGGCGTGCCACGCTGGCCGCCCGCTGAAGCCTCCGCGCAAGGTCCCTATATCGTCTCGCGCAAGACTCGCTTCTGCTCGTTGCCCACCTCGTGTCATCTTGGGGAGAGCGTTTTCTGCCGCTGCTGGGCGGGGGTCCAACAGCTCCAGACTGGATGCGTATGGGGGCGCTTTCGGCCTTCGGAGGGTTTCAGCACGAACCGCTCTCTCTCTCTCTCTCTCTCTCTCTCTCTCCAACTCCGCTTCGCTCCTCCGTTCTCTCCCTCTTCTCCACTTCGCTTCCTCCTCCTCCTACTCCTCTCCATCCTCCTCCTCCTCCTCCTCCTCCTCCTCCTCCTCCTCCTCCTCCTCCTGCTCCTCCTCCTTTCTCCTCTCCTCCCTCCTCATCCTTCATCCATCTTCATCCTTATCCCCTCCTCCTACTGCCTCCCCTCCTCCTCCTCTGCCTCCTCCTCCTCCTCCCCTCCTCCTCCTCCTCCTCTCCTCCTCCTCCTCCTCCTCCCCCTCCTCCTACTTTCCTCCTCCTCCTCCCCTCCTCCTCCTCATCCTCCTCCCTCCTCCTCCTCTGCCTCCTCTTCCTCTCCCTCCTCTCTTCCTTCCCCTCCTCCTCCCTCCTCATCCTCTCCCTTCCCCCTCCTCCTCCTCCTCCTTCTCCTCCTTCTCCTCCTCCTCCTCCTCCTCCTCGGCGCAGCGGCTCTCCGTCGCTGCCTCGGACCGGGCGCTGGCGCTGGAGACCTCTGGAGGCCTGCACTCCGGCGGTCCTCCAGCAGGAGCCGCAGGAAAGCCAATCGAGCCAATAACATGAATGGAGGATGGCGATCAATAAATGACCGGGGGTCGTGTTCACGCGGCGGCGCCAGGGATGACGATTAGAAAAAAATCCGGCCGCGGGCCGGAAGACCATTTCGTTCATTGTTCTCCTCCAGTCAAAAATTGTGCAGAAATAGCAGAAAATTATGTGTTGAATCGTTCTCTCCCTTTTTTATTAATCGTCATCCCGCATTATGATTTCGGTAGAACTTCAACCACTGGAAAACAATGAAGCTACCACAGCACATAACACGGTGGTTTCGGACACATTCCCCTGGGCCGAGGCCAATCCCAGAAGGGTTCTACCGAATCATTGTTGTATTCCGAACCCTCCTCGTTTTGACTAGAGCACTGCGGTCGTACACCCACCTCCTCCTTCCCCCCCCCCTTCTCCCACCTCCTCCGACTTCCGCCTGCAGTGCTCTCTGCGTGGGTGGCTGCGATCTGCGCAACTGTCGCCACGTTCGTGGGCTCCTGGGAGGCATTGCGGAGTCGGGGAGTAAATGGATCACATGAGACATCGTTGCACCTTGAGTTGCTACGAACTGTGCAACCGTCGCCACTTCTGTTGGATCCTAGGAGGCACGGCGGAGTCGGGGAGTAAACGGATCATTCGAGACCTCGCAGCTCCTTGGGTGGTTGCGCATTGTGCAGCCGTCGCCACTTTCGTGGGCTCTTAGGAGGCACGGCCGAGTCGGGGAGTAAACGGACCATGTGAGACCTCGCAGCTCCTTGGGTGGTTGCGAGTTGCGCAACTGTCGCCTCTTTCGCGGGCTCCTGGGAGGCACGGTGGAGTCGGGAAGTAAGCAGACCATTTGAGACTTCACAGCGTTGCTCATAGGGGGGGCTGCGAGCTGCGCAGCGTCGCTCATTTCGTGTGCTCCTGGGAGGCACGGCGGGGTCGGGGGGCCACCCAGCCGAGTCGTCGCAGTTCCTTGGGGGGGAGGGGCTGCGACTTGCGCTGCTGCCGGCACGCTCGTGGGCGCCTTGGAGGCACGGCGGAGTAGGGGAGTACACGGATCCAGTCAAGATCTCGCAGCTCCCTGGGACCCAGACCCCCGACGTCATGATTTTTTCATGACGCGACCCCCACAGGTCCAGACCCATTCCCCGGGACCGGTTTTTCATCCCGAGTCGTTTTTTGACGGTCCCGAGGCCCGATAAGGGCCCTCAGAGGCCGAAAATAGCGGAAAACCTCCCGTCGTGATTTTTTCATGACTCGAGGAGGTCTGGGGAGGTTGCAAATTGCGCAACCGTCGCCAGTGTCGTGGGCTCCTGGGAGGCACGGCGGAGCAGGGAAGCGAGTGGATCCAGCCGGGACCTCCCTCGCAGCTCCGTGCCGGCGGTGGCGAGGTGCGCAGCCGTCGACTTGCGCAAGGGCTGGCAACGTAATGGGGCGTACGGTAGGTTCGCGCCGTGTCGACCAGCGGCGACCCCGCCGCGGGCGTTCAAGGTTGAATGCCGCCAGAGGCCCAGAGTCGGCCTAGATGGAACGATCGCGCGATCGGAAAGCCGCCGATCGTTCAAGGTTGAACGATCCACGCGGTGTCAGAAACCAACGCCGGGGTCGTCACGACGCGAACCTGCCGTATGCGCACCCATCCGAGGCCTCGCAGCTTCCCGGGGGATTGCGGCTTGCGCCACCGTCGCCATGTCCATGAGCCCCATGGGGGGCCCAGCGGGGCGGGGCGGGGGAGCACAATGCCGTTTTTAGTACATGCTCCGCGCGCGGATCGTGTATTAAACATGCAGGGATTTAGCACTCAAAACAACGATGAGATGAGTTCATGCATAAAGTTATCCATAAATCGATCATGTATTAAACATGCATGCAGGGATTTAGCGTTAAAAACAACGATGAGTTCATGCATACATTCATACATTGATGATGGTTTAGAACTCCCATGTTTCTGAAAATCCCATGTAGTAAAAAACTGCCCTGTGCGCGCACCCCGTCGAGGCCTCGCGCCTCCCTGGGCGGCTCTGCGAGCTGCGCACGCGCCGCATTTTTTCGTGGGCTCGCGGGAGGCCCGGCGGGGTCGGGGGCCCACGCGCGCCCGGACGAGGCCCATCGCTGCTCCCTGGGTGGCTGCTAATGGGCGCGGCCCGCCGCTTTTCGCGGGTTCGTTGGAGGCACGGTGGAGTTTACCAGCCTCGAACGTATCCCTATCCCTAAGGTTGACACGCCAAAAGGCGATGACAATCTTAGGGATTCGCCCTCAAAAACAAAGGAATCCCTAAGATTGGCATCGTGGTGAGCAGGTGCCCAGCATAGGGATAGGGATATGTTCCAGGCTGGTAAGGAGTACCCTGACTCCAGATCCGCCCTGCTTTGGCTTTTTTCCCAACTCAAAACTGCGTCGGGAACCCACCTGTGAGAAGCCGAAAGAGTAGGGCGGAAATTCCGGCACCCAACATAGAGTGGGGCGGAAATCCACAGAAGCAGGGCGGAAACAGCAACAGAAAAGTAGGGCGGAAATTGGCATCAGCGGGGCCCGAAAAGTCAGGCGGAACTTCCAAGCCCTGCTTACGAATTTCCCCAAAGCAGGGCGGAGCCGGAGTCAGGGTAGGGGGGGGGCACGCGCATACAGCCCAGCCGAGGCCCTGGGTGGCTGCGAACCGTCGCCACTCTCGTGGGCTCCTGGGGGGGGGGGGGGGAGCCAGCGGAGGGCGGGGGGGGGGCACGCAGCTCACGCAGCTCACGGGGGGGGCGTGGGGCGCAGTGCGCAATCGTTGCTGTTGTCGTGGGCTCCAGGGGGGTCCAGCGGAGCAGAGTGTCCTTGCAGCGTGTTATTTTGTGTGGAGCGTTGTTTTAAACCGTCGACTCGAATTGAGGACGGGCTGGGTAGGGTCATCGGGTGTTGTTTCAATCATTTCTGGTGTTCCAGCCTCGAGCTGGGACGTGGAGGAGAAGAACCCTCGTCGCGTGTTCCAAATGATTCCGAGAGTGAGGCTTCCCTGTGTAATCCATTTTGTTGTGTTTTCCAAAGGATTATTGGCGTGAAGCTTTCTAATCGAATCCCTTTGGAGTGCTTTCCATTTGAGGCTTTCCAGTGCAATCCGTTTGTTGCGCTTTCCGAGAAGATTCTTGCTGCGACGTTTCCCAATAGATGCCATCAGGAATGCGTTTGAGAGGATTATTGTTGCGATGTGTTCAAATTCAACCCTTCGCCGCGTTCTCTAAAGGATTCGTTCTATGACGCTTTCAGCAGGTCTTTCCAAAAGGATTCCGAGTGTCAGACTTTCCAATCGAATCTCTTTGTGATGCTTTCCATGCGAGGCTTTCCAGTAGAGTCCTTGTGTGGTGCTTTCAAAAGGTTCCCCGTTGTAATGCTTTCCGATAGGAGCCCCCAGTTGTGTAATCCAAAGGATTCCTGTTGAGATGCTTTCCAATAGCATCCCGTCGTCGCGTTTTCCAAGGGGCTCTTTTTGTGTAGCTGCCCAATCGGGGTCCTCACTTGTGCTTTCCAGCGGATTCCTGTTGTGATGTTTTCCCAACGAATCCCTGCGCCGAGTTTTCCAACGTATTCCTTTTGTGACGAGTTCCAATCGGAACTTCCAGTCGCGTTTTCCGTAATATTCCGGTTGTGAGGGTTTCTATTCGAATCGTTTTGTGGTGTTTTCCATGTAAGGCTTTCCTTGAGAAAGTCCTTTTGTTGCGTTTTCCAAATGATTCCTGTTGTGACGCTTTCCAATCATGTCCCTTTTGTGGTGTTTTCCATGTGAGGCTTTCCAATAGAATACCATCGTGGTGCTTTTCAAAGGACTCCCTTTGTGATGGTTCCCCGTCGAAGCCTTCAGTCGTGCTTTGCAGTGGATTCGTGTTGTGATGCTTTATTGTAGGATCCGTTCGTAGCTTTTTCAAAATCTGATCATATCTGTGATGCATTCCAGTACAAACCTTCAGTAGCGCTTTCCAACATGTTCCGAATGGTGGGCCACTTCATATAATCTACGTCTGGTGTTTTTTTTCATGTGTGGCGTTCCAGTCGAATCCTTTGCTGCGCTGTCCAAAAGATTCCTGCTGTGACGCTTTCCTATCGAATCCCTTTGGGGTCCTTTCCATGTGAAGCTTTCCAATCGAAGTCATTTGTTGTGTGTCTGTGCCGTCCCCGTTGTGACACTTTCAAATAGCAGCCGTCAGTAATGCGCTCCAGCGGATTATTGTTGCGATGCTTTCCAATCGGATCCTTTCGTGGCGCTGTTGAGCTGTATGTGACGCTGTCAAGTAGAAGCGCTCAGTAGTGCTTTCCAACAGCTCCCGAATGTGAGGCCGTCGAATATAATATGTTTGTGGTGTTTTCCATGTGAGGCTTTCCGATCCTTTTTCTTTGCGCTCTCCACCAGGTTTTTGATGTGACGTTGTCCAATCAAAAAATTTTAGTCCGTGTAAGGTATTCCAATCGAATCCCCTTGTTATGGTTGTCAGAGATTTTCTTTTGCGATGCCCTCCAATAGAACCCTGAATAATGCTCTCCAGTTGATTAGCTCTGTGCTGTTTTCCAATCGACTCCCTTCAAAGCGCTTTCCAGAAGGCTTGTTCCTGTGATGTTGGTCATTCTGGCCCCACTTGAGGGCCGCCTTGGACATCGTTGGGCAACGTTGGAGCCAACTGAGGGTTCATCTGAAAGCCATGCTTCTGTAGTCTTGGACACTGGCTCGCGCAGTCACACCTCGTACCCGACCTCACACAAATACATTACGCTTGCGGTCTCCTCTCGTTTGAGATGAAGGCCCAGGCAGTATTCACGTTCATGTGGCCGGTGGTATTATTGACAACCGCGGGTGCCATTCATGTGCAACAAGGTGACAGGATGTCGCGCATGGAGGCCAAGATGAAGTCAGCATCGGCGGCTTTAGCGTCTTTGAGCGCAAACTTGTCGTCCACTTACACGTCCATTGGATGTTGGAACAATTGCCCGCGTGTGTGGTCAACGAGCGCCAGCATCGGCAGACCGCATAATTCGGTCTCTTGCGGGGCTCTCGCGGAAGCTGGGGGCTACAAGTTCTTCTCCGTAGAGGATGGCAACCATTGTTGGTTACACACGGAGACGTCGATCATTTCCAGGCCATCTGATTTCAGCACTTGTGCCGACGGAGGTAGCAGCTGCGTGACTCACGTGTACCAGGTGTGCTCGGATGTCACGGCGAGGGCGGAAGGCTGTGACCAGCCTAGCAGGGGAACGTCCTGTGGATGCGGGTGCGCGATCGTCACGGGCATGGGCAGCGGAGACGCGACTTACAGCCATGCATCTAACTATCGCGGCATTATGGTGTCCACTAGTGCAGGGCATAATTTCTTCAGCTACACAGATCTGACCTCGCTCAAAAATCACCTCAATGGTATTGCTGCTGGCACGGTGGTAGCTGTCGCGACAAATGACGAGCCGTTTTTTCATTGGTATGAGAATTCAGGGAACATCGGAACGGATTTAAATAATATCTTGGTGTCCATGGGCATGCCAGCGCCCAATGGGGGTACCCTTTCCAGCGATATGTTTCGCGCTTCCTATGCGGGCGTTGGCCAGGCGGGATGCGGCAGTTCATGTCCAACGTGGACTGGCAGCGTATACACGGCGCGGTACGCTGATGTTGCCATTGTAGAGGCTTCTGGCCTGTGCCGCCGACCCGGGGAGCTATGGAATGCTCTGTGCGAATTCGTCGTCTTGTTTAATGGCTTGTGAGCTTTACCTCGAGGAGGCAAGAGAGGATGAGGGAAGATGAGGGAGGAGGAGGCGGAGGAGGGGGGGAAGAGGAGGATGAGGGGGGAAAGGGTGACGATGATGCTGATGCTGATGCTGATGCTGATGCTGATAATGATGATGTTGATGATGCTGATGATGATGGTTATGATGGTGCTGATGTTGATGCTGATGCTGATGCTAATGATGATGGCGAGATGATGATGGCGAGATGATGATTATGATGATGATGATGGTGATGGTGATGATAATGGTGATCATGATGATGATGGTGATGATGATAATGGTAATGATGATGTTGATGATGATGATGGTGATCATCATGATGACGATGATGATGATGATCATGAGGATTATGACGCTGATGATGATGATGATGATGATGATGAGGGTGATCATGATGATGATGTTGATGGTGAGGATGATGATGATGATGATGATGATGCTGATGATGCTGCTGATGATGATGATTATGATGCTGATGATGATGACGATGATGACGATGACGACGACGACGACGAGGAGGAGGAGGAGGACGGCGACGAGGACGAGGAGGAGGATGTTGATGCTGATGATGATGATGATGAGGATGAGGATGAGGATGAGGAGGATGATGACGATGATGCTGATGATGATGATGACGATGATGACGATGACGATGACGATGACGATGATGATGGTGATGATGATGATAATGATGGTGGCGATGATGATGAGGATGATGATGATGATGATGGTGATGATGATGCTGATGATGATGATGATGGTGATGGTGATGGTGATGGTGATGGTGCTGCTGCTGCTGATGATGATGATGATGACGATGACGATGACGATGACGATGATGATGATGATGATGATGATCATGCTGATCATGATGATGAGGATGAGGAGGATGATGACGATGATGCTGATGATGATGATGACGATGATGACGATGATGACGATGACGAGACGATGACGATGATGATGTTGATGAGATGATAATGATGGTGGCGATGATGATGATGAGGATGATGATGATGATGATGGTGATGACGATGATGCTGATGATGATGATGATGGTGATGGTGATGTTGATGATGATGGTGCTGCTGCTGATGATGATGATGACGATGACGATGACGATGATGATGATCATGATGATCATGATGATCATGATGATCATGATCATGATGATCATGATGATCATGATGATGATGATGATGATGAGGATGATGATGATGATGGTGATGGTGATGATGATGATGATGATGATTATGATGATGATGATGATGATGATGATGATGATGATGATGATGATGATGATGTGATGCTGATGATGATGATGATGATGCTGATGCTGATGCTGATGCGATGATGATGATGATGATGATGATGATGATGATGATGATGATGATGATGATGATGCTGATGATGATGATGATGATGATGATGATGATGACGACGACGACGACGACGACGACGACGACGACGACGACGAGGAGGAGGAGGAGGAGGCCCCCGCGGCCCCGGCCCCGGCCCTGGCCGCGGCCTCGGCCCCTCGACCCAGCGGCCCCGGCCACGGGCCCGGGCCCTGGGCTCCCGGCTTCGGCCCCGCGGTCCGGGCCTGGCGCCCCGGCCGGCCGGGCCCCTGCCCGGGCCCCGGACTGCCGATGGGCCCCGGCCACAAGATGGGCCCTTCCCAGGCGGAGCCACCCCCCTCCCCCAGCAGAGCTGGGCCCCGGGCCCCGGACGGAGCTCGCGTCGTGAAAGAGTCAGGGCGGCACGTTTTTCGCGCTGTTCGACCTCTAGAGAGAGGCCCTCGCCGGGCCCCAGGAGCGTCAAGGAGCGGCTCGGGACGAAGCACCGGTCCCACAGGGAAAGGGTTGGGACTTGCGGGGACGCCGTCCTGAAAAAATATCAGGACGTCGCACGTCTGGGGCGGAAGCTCCCCGGTGGGGGGGGGATTCAGTATATACGCGCCTCCTTCCCCGGCAGAGCGGCCCTGGCCCCCCCCCCAGCAGAGCTGGGCTGAAGCAGCCATGCAGGCCCTGTTAAGCTCACACGCCGGATCGGCGGATCTACTCAGCTTCTGTTTGTGCATCGACGCCGTCCCCGACGCCGTCCCCGACGCCTTACCCGACGCCCTTCCCGACGCCCTACCCGACGCCCTACCCGACGCCCTTCCCGACGCCCAACCCGACGCCCACCCCGACGCCCAACCCGACGCCTTATCCGACACCTTTTCCGACAGCTTTTCCGACGCCCAGCCCGACACCCAGCCCGACGTACCCTCCGGGGTGGCCGACGCCAAACCCGACGTTTCCTCCTGGAGCTCCCATGGCGGGTGGAGCCGGAGGCGTGGCTGCGACTGGCGATCCCCACTTAGCAAATGTGTTTGGCCAGCGATTCGACCTAATGAAGCCAGGCAACCACGTTCTGATCAACATACCTCGCGGAAGGTACAATAACGTAATGCTTCGCGTGGAGGCCGAGGCGCGCCAGTTGGGTGGACAATGCGCAGACATGTATTTCCAGGACTTGAACGTGACAGGGTCTTGGGTGGAGGAGAAACACACCGGCGGTCTCCGCTTCCAAGCTCAAGGCAGTCACAACGAGAGTCCGCAGTGGCTAAAGTTCGGGAAGGTTCAGATCAAGGTTGCCCATGGGCACACGCAGCAGGGCACCATGTATCTAAATTTGTACGTCAAGCACCTCGGACACGCAGGCTTCGCGGTCGGAGGGCTGCTTGGAGAAGATGATCACCTGGAAGCAATGACGCCTCCGGGGGAATGCGTTCACCGCACTTCCCTTCTGCAGGTGTCAGCCCTGGAAGGGAGCTCGGTTGCGGAGGCAAGCTTCGCGTGATCATGCGATCCACATATGCGATGATGACGTCTCGGCATTCAGCGCTAAAGCTGATACGTTTTGCCACCAGGAAGGCCCACCCCCTACTCGTGACAGGGGGGGCCTCCTGGTTTGTCTGATCCAGCCAGGGGGATCCCCGTTGGTCCAGCCCCACGGGCTCCCTGGCGTACATCATGACCTTCTGATTCAGCCGTCCATCTGGCCGCGGAAAAAAAGACAACTACACCCAAGAGGCCCCAAATCAGGCCCCAGGAGGCACAAGTCTTTGGCATTCGATGTTTTTGATGGACTTCGGGGTTCTTGCCTTTTCGGCTTCCCAAGGCTGCACAAGGTGGCATTACGTAGAGGCCCTCCAAACCTCCGCCTCCCAAAGACCGCCTCATGGGGTTCGGAGAGAGCGCCGGGACTCTCCAAGAGACCCCCAAACACAGCCCAGGAGGCCTCCATGGCCCTCGCAATTAGGCCGGAAGCCGGCCCCCAGAGGCGTCCCCGACGGGAAACAGAAGAACCGGTACTGCCAGCTTTCCGCTCAGAGGAGGAGGAGGAGGAGGAGGAGGAGGAGGAGGAGGAAGAGCAGGAGGAGGAGGAGGAGGAGGAGGAGGGGGAGGCTATACCTTGCGATATTGGAGGAGGGGGGGGGACGAGGAAGAGGAGGAGCAGGCCCCAGGAACGCAGCCACCGTTTCCCCGTGGCGGTGCCGGGGGGGGGGGGGGGGGGGGGGGGACAGGGGCCTCGGACAGCCATGGGGTGACCCCAGATGAGCCAGCCAAAGTGGCTTCCAGGACTGTCAAAGAGGCCCTCGAGACGCCCCGCGCTTTCGAAGACGGCGGCCCGAGAGATCCCCAAGACGCCCTGAGGATGCTCCAATGGAGGTTCTCAAGAGGGCTCCAGAAGGCAACAGTCAACCCAATCCGACTGGGAGTTTTCCATTTTAAGTCTATTCGCACTTTTGTTAAGACGGCCCAGCATGGGGGCTTCCAGGCGGCCTACGACACCCCTGGGACGGCCACAGAGGCGCCCTAGACAAACCAAGAGGGCCTCATGGGGGGCCCAAGAAGGGCCCAAGAGGGGAAACTCCAACTGACTTTTCGAGAAAGGAACCCCGAGATCGCAAGCAGGCTCCCCAGAAGCCCCCAAGAGGCTCACAGCTCACTGGAGGCCCCAAGAGGCGTCCCAACGGCTCCAACCGACCCCCGAGAACGCCCCCCAGAGGACCTCTACAGCCGAGTGCGTGCATCTGTCTGTGTGGGACGCCTGTCTGGGTCGTGCAGGCCTTGGCGCGGAAGGGCGCCTGCCTGTCCCACCTTGCTGCTGGGCGCAAAGACAAGTACGGTGGGGGCGTTCGTTAAGGAACGTGCCCAGGAGGCTTCAGACCCTGGAGGGTTCCTTATCCGATGAGGGCGGCGCTGATATTCACGGCCAATCCACGATTGGCTTTCCATTGGATTCCAGACCCTGGATTCCTCATCGAAGGTTTCCTTATCCAATGCCATCACCGTATGCATCGCCGTTGTCTTAAGCTCTGCCCGCCCTGGCGGCGCAGCGTGCGGCCGTTGAAGGGCTGGATGTGTGCGTCCGCGGCGGCGCACTCGTGGCAGCTCCGCCCACCGCCCCCCGTGTCCGCACTGCCCTGGGCCTCATCCTCCCCGCGGTGCAGAGGCTATACCTTGCGATATTCGAGGAGGAGGAGGAGGAGGAGGAGACGGGGAGGAGGAGGAGGAGCAGGAGGAGGAGGAGGAGGAGGAGGGGGAGGAGGAGGAGGAGGAGGAGGCCCCCGTGCCCGCCCTGCTCGGGGCCTCCTCCTCGCCGCGGCGCAGTGCTCGTGAGAGCAGAGGCTATAGACCTTGAGACAGTTGGAGCCTGCACGCCCCTCGCTCGTCGGAGCTCCCTCGCGGTTGCTCGCACGCCCCCATCGCGCGTCCCCGCGCGCCCCTCTCCACGCGTCGCGGCCTCACTGCTTGCTCTCTCTCTCTCTCTCTCTCTGAGGCCCCAGTGGCAGCGTCCGCACGTCGGCCCCCGCCACATATTCGGCGTGCCCTGCACGCGCTTCAGGGCCCCGTGGGGTGCTCCACCGAAGACGGTTCCCACAGCGGCGGTATCCTCAAGTGCACATGGTTGGGTCCTTCGCCAGGATCATCTGTTTGGTTGGCTCACTCGTTCTTCTCCAACCCTCTGGTGCTGGGCTCGCGTTTTTTGGTGCTGATGCCCAATCGGACTCCTCAGTCGTGTCTTCCAGCGGATTCCTGTTGTGATGCTTTCCAAACGAATCCCTGCGCCGCGTTTTCCAAGGGATACCGTTTGTGACGGATTCCAATCGGAACTTTCTGTAGAGTTTTCCGGACGATTCCGGTTGTGAGGGTTTCTGATGTAAGCCTTTTGTGGCGTTTTCCATGTAAGGCTTTCCAGAAGAATTCTTCCGTTGCGTCTCCAACCGATTCTTGTTGTGACGCTTTCCAATCGAATCCCTGTTGTGGTGCTTTCCACGTGAGCCTTCCCAATTGAATCCCTTCGTGGTGCTGTTCAAAGGCTTCCCTTGGTGATGACTTCCCATCAAAGCCTGCAGTCGGGCTTTGCAGCGGATTCGTGCTGAGACGTTTTACAATAGAATATGTTCGTACCGTTTTCCAAATCGGAGTCTCCTTGTGACGCATTCCAGTAGGAACCTTGAGTGGTGCGTTCCAACATGTTCCGATTGGTAGACCGCTTCGTATAATCTATGTGTGATGTTTTACATGTGTTTTTCGAATCGAATATTGCGTTGCGCTGTCCAAGACATTCCTGTTGTGACGCCTTCCCATCGAATCTCTTTGGGGTCCTTTCCGTGTGAAGCTTTCCAATCGAATTCCTTTGGATGTTTGTTCCGTTCCCGTTGTGGTGCCTTCAAACAGAAGCCCTCAGTAATGCGTTCCAGCGGATGTTTGTTGTGATGTTTTCCCATCGAATCCCTCCGTGGCGATTTTCAGCTGTATCTGATGCTTTCGGGTAGAAGCACTATTCCAATTGTGAGGCCGTCCAGTATAATATGTTTGTGGTGTCTTCCAGGTGAGGTTTTTCGATTGTTTTTCTTGCGTTTTCCACCAGGGTCCTGTTGTGACGCTGCCCAATCGAATCCTTTTGGAGTGCTTTCCATGTGGGGTTTCCAATCGACTTCCTGTGTTGTTCTTTTCAGATATTTTTCGGTGTGATGCCTTCCAAGAGGAACCCTGAGCAGCGCTTTCCAATTGATTAGCGTTGTGCTGTTTTCCAATCGACTCCCCTCGTAGCGCTTTCCAGCAGGATTATTTATGTGATGTTGGCCATCCTGGCCCCTCTTGGGGGCCGCCTTGGACAACTTTGGGCAACGCTGGAGCCAACTGGGGGTTCATCTGAAAGCCATGCTTCTGTAGTCTTAGACATTGGCTCGAGCAGTCACACCTCGTACCCGACCTCACACAACTACATTACGCTTGCGGCCTCCTCTCGTTTGAGATGAAGGTCCAGGCAGTATTCACGTCCATGTGGCTGGTGGTATTATTTACAACCGCGGGTGCCATTCATGTGCAGCAAGGTGACAGGATGTCGCGCATGGAGGCCGAGATGAAGTCAGCATCGGCGGCTTTAGCGTCTTTGAGCGCAAACTTGTCGTCCACTTACACGTCCATTGGATGTTGGAACAATTGCCCGCGTGTGTGGTCAACGAGCGCCAGCATCGGCAGACCGCATAGTTGGGTATCTTGCGGGGCTCTCGCGGAAGCTGGGGGATACAAGTTCTTCTCCGTAGAGGATGGCAACCATTGTTGGTTACACACGGAGACGTCGATCATTTCCAGGCCATCTGATTTCAGCACTTGTGCCGACGGAGGTAGCAGCTGCGTGACTCACGTGTACCAGGTGTGCTCGGATGTCACGGCGAGGGCGGAAGGCTGTGACCAGCCTAGCAGGGGAACGTCCTGTGGATGCGGGTGCGCGATCGTCACGGGCATGGGCAGCGGAGACGCGACTTACAGCCATGCATCTAACTATCGCGGCATTATGGTGTCCACTAGTGCAGGGCATAATTTCTTCAGCTACACAGATCTGACCTCGCTCAAAAATCACCTCAATGGTATTGCTGCTGGCACGGTGGTAGCTGTCGCGACAAATGACGAGCCGTTTTTTCATTGGTATGAGAATTCAGGGAACATCGGAACGGATTTAAACAATATCTTGGTGTCCATGGGCATGCCAGCGCCCAATGGGGTTACCCTTTCCAGCGATATGTTTCGCGCTTCCTATGCGGGCGTTGGCCAGGCGGGATGCGGCAGTTCATGTCCAACGTGGACTGGCAGCGTATACACGGCGCGGTACGCTGATGTTGCCATTGTAGAGGCTTCTGGCCTGTGCCGCCGACCCGGGGAGCTATGGAATGCTCTGTGCGAATTCGTCGTCTTGTTTAATGGCTTGTGAGCTTTACCTCGAGGAGGCAAGAGAGGATGAGGGAAGATGAGGGAGGAGGAGGCGGAGGAGGGGGGGGAAGAGGAGGATGAGAGGGGAAAGGGTGACGATGATGCTGATGCTGATGCTGATGCTGATGCTGATGCTGATAATAATGATGCTGATGATGATGGTTATGATGGTGCTGATGTTGATGCTGATGCTGATGCTAATGATGATGGCGAGATGATGATTCTGATGATGATGATGATGGTGATGGTGATGATAATGGTGATCATGATGATGATGGTGATGATGATAATGGTAATGATGATGTTGATGATGATGATGGTGATCATCATGATGACGATGATGATGATGATCATGAGGATTATGACGCTGATGATGATTATGATGATGATGAGGGTGATCACGATGATGATGTTGATGGTGAGGATGATGATGATGATGATGCTGATGATGCTGCTGATGATGATGATTATGATGCTGATGATGATGATGACGATGATGACGATGACGACGACGACGAGGAGGAGGAGGAGGACGGCGACGAGGACGAGGAGGAGGATGTTGATGCTGATGATGATGATGCTGATGATGATGATGATGATGAGGATGAGGATGAGGAGGATGATGACGATGATGCTGATGATGATGATGACGATGATGACGATGACGATGACGATGACGATGATGATGGTGATGATGATGATAATGATGGTGGCGATGATGATGATGATGAGGATGATGATGATGATGATGATGGTGATGACGATGATGCTGATGATGATGATGATGGTGATGGTGATGTTGATGATGATGGTGCTGCTGCTGATGATGATGATGACGATGATGATGATACGATGATGATGATCATGATGATCATGATGATCATGATGATCATGATGATCATGATGATCATGATGATGATGATGATGATGATGATGATGATGATGATGATGATGATGATGATGATGATGATGATGATGATGACGATGATGATGATGATGATGATGATGATGATGATGATGTGATGCTGATGATGATGATGATGATGATGATGATGCTGATGATGATGATGATGATGATGATGATGATGATGATGATGATGATGACGACGACGACGACGACGACGACGACGACGACGACGAGGAGGAGGAGGAGGAGGCCCCCGCGGCCCCGGCCCCGGCCCTGGCCGCGGCCTCGGCCCCTCGACCCAGCGGCCCCGGCCACGGGCCCGGGCCCTGGGCTCCCGGCTTCGGCCCCGCGGTCCGGGCCTGGCGCCCCGGCCGGCCGGGCCCCTGCCCGGGCCCCGGACTGAGCCCTTCCCAGGCGGGGCCACCCCCCTCCCCCAGCAGAGCCGGGCCCCGGGCCCCGGACTGAGCTCGCGTCGTGAAAAAGTCAGGGCGGCACGTTTTTCGCGATGTTCGACCTCTAGAGAGGCCCTCGCCGGGCCCCAGGAGCGTCAAGGAGCGGCTCGGGACGAAGCACCGGTCCCACAGGGAAAGGGTTGGGACTTGCGGGGACGCCGTCCTGAAAAATTAGCCTGGCGAAGGACCCAACCATATGCAATTGTGTCCTTGGTGGGGGAGACGCATGCGAACACCCCGAGTCTGGCTTCCGGTGGAGCTCCCTACGTGGCCACGGAACGCTGTCCTGGATGGGAGGGCGCGTGCGAGCACCCCCACGGGGGCCTTCCGTGGAGCTCCCTATGGGGCCACGAAGCGTTGTCCTGGGTGGAGGGGACGCATGCGAACACACCCAGTTGGGCTGTCGG
This sequence comes from Prorocentrum cordatum, assembly GCA_963575745.1. Taxonomy (NCBI): domain Eukaryota; class Dinophyceae; order Prorocentrales; family Prorocentraceae; genus Prorocentrum; species Prorocentrum cordatum. The sequence continues at coordinate 6,738 of CAUYUJ010011499.1, read as the reverse complement.
TGGAGCTCCCTATGGGGCCACGAAACGCTGCCCTGGGTGGGGGGGGCGCATGCGAACACCCCAACGGGGGCCTTCGGTGGAGCTCCCTGTGGAGCCACGAAACGCTGTCCTGGGTGGGGGGGACGCATGCGAACACCTCCACGGGGGCGTCCGGTGGAGTTCCTATGGAGCCACGAAGCGCTGAACGCATGCGAACACCCCCACGGGGGCCTTCGGTGGAGCTCCCTGTGGGGCCACGAAACGCTGTCCTGGGTGGGGGGGGCGCATGCGAACATACCCACTTGGGCCTTCGGTGAGGCTCCCTATGGGGTCACGAAGCGCTGCCCTGGTTGGGGGGGGCGCATGCGAACACCCCCACGGGGGCCTTCGGTGGAGCTCCCCATGGGGCCACGAAGCGCTGTCCTGGGTGGGGGAGACGCATGCGAACACCCCCACTTGGGCCTTCGGTGGAGCTCCCTATGGGGCCACGAAACGCTGTCCTGGGTGGGGGAGACGCATGCGAACACCCCTACTGGGACCTTAGGTGGGGCTCCCTATGGGGCCACGAAACGCTGTCCTGGGTGGGGGAGACGCATGCGAACACCCCCACTTGGGCCTTCGGTGGAGCTCCCTATGGGCCACGAACGCTGTCCTGGGTGGGGGAGACGCATGCGAACACCCTTATGGGACCTTCGGTGGAGCTCCCTATGGGGCCACGAAACGCTGTCCTGCGTGGGGGAGACGCATGCGAACACCCCTATTGGGACCTTCGGTGGAGCTCCCTACGGGGCCACGAAACAGTGTCCTGGGTGGGGGAGACGCATGCGAACACCCCCACTTGGGCCTTCGGTGGAGCTCCCTATGGGGCCACGAAACGCTGTCCTGGGTGGGGGAGACGCATGCGAACACCCCCAGTGGGACCTTCGGTGGAGCTCCCTATGGGGCCACGAAACGCTGTCCTGGGTGGGGGAGACGCATGCGAACACCCCTACTGGGACCTTCGGTGGAGCTCCCTATGTATGGGGCCACGAAACGCTGTCCTGCGTGGGGGAGACGCATGCGAACACGCCTATTGGGACCTTCAGTGGAGCTCCCTATGGGGCCACGAAACGCTGTCCTGGGTGGGGGAGACGCATGCGAACGCCCCCAGTGGGACCTTCGGTGGAGCTCCCTATGGGGCCACGAAACGTGTGAGGGGTGTGACGACATGGGCGGTGGGGACGATGATGAAGACGATGATGAGGATGAGGATGTGGATGAGGATGATGCTGCAGATGATCATTCTGACGGAAGAGAGAAGAGGAGGGGGAGGAGGGAGGAGGGGGAGGAGGAAGGAGGAGAGGAACGCGGGGCACCGTCTCTTCAAAACGAGGACCCAACACCACAGGATGGTTGGGAAATATCAGGACGTCGCACGTCTGGGGCGGAAGCTCCCCGGTGGGGGGGGGGATTCAGTATACGCGCCTCCTTCCCCGGCAGAGCGGCCCTGGCCCCCCCCAGCAGAGCTGGGCTGAAGCAGCCATGCAGGCCCTGTGAAGCTCACGCGCCGGATCGGCGGATCTACTCAGCTTCTGTTTGTGCATCGACGCCGTCCCCGACGCCGTCCCCGACGCCGTCCCCGACGCCCTTCCCGACGCCCTTCCCGACGCCCCACCCGACGCCCAACCCGACGCCCAACCCGACGCCCACCCCGACGCCCAACCCGACGCCTTATCCGACACCTGTTCCGACAGCTTTTCCGACGCCCAGCCCGACACCCAGCCCGACGTACCCTCCGGGGTGGCCGACGCCAAACCCGACGTTTCCTCCTGGAGCTCCCATGGCGGGTGGAGCCGGAGGCGTGGCTGCGACTGGCGATCCCCACTTAGCAAATGTGTTTGGCCAGCGATTCGACCTAATGAAGCCAGGCAACCACGTTCTGATCAACATACCTCGCGGAAGGCACAATAACGTAATGCTTCGCGTGGAGGCCGAGGCGCGCCAGTTGGGTGGACAATGCGCAGACATGTATTTCCAGGACTTGAACGTGACAGGGTCTTGGGTGGAGGAGAAACACACCGGCGGTCTCCGCTTCCAAGCTCAAGGCAGTCACAACGAGAGTCCGCAGTGGCTAAAGTTCGGGAAGGTTCAGATCAAGGTTGCCCATGGGCACACGCAGCAGGGCACCATGTATCTAAATTTGTACGTCAAGCACCTCGGACACGCAGGCTTCGCGGTCGGAGGGCTGCTTGGAGAAGATGATCACCTGGAAGCAATGACGCCTCCGGGGGAATGCGTTCACCGCACTTCCCTTCTGCAGGTGTCAGCCCTGGAAGGGAGCTCGGTTGCGGAGGCAAGCTTCGCGTGACCATGCGATCCACATATGCGATGATGACGTCTCGGCATTCAGCGCTAAAGCTGATACGTTTTGCCACCAGGAAGGCCCACCCCCTACTCGTGACAGGGGGGGCCTCCTGGTTTGTCTGATCCAGCCAGGGGGATCCCCGTTGGTCCAGCCACGGGCTCCCTGGCGTACATCATGACCTTCTGATTCAGCCGTGCATCTGGCCGCGGAAAATTATCCTGGCGAAGGACCCAACCATATGCAGTTGTGAGTATCGCAATTGGGAGTATCTTCTTCGGTGGCGCTCCCTATGGGGCCACGAACCGCAAGAGGGGTGTGCCGAAATGTGGCGGGGTACACAACGCAAAGGATTACGATTGATCTGATTACGAGAGAAAGAACGCGGGTGAGTCAGAGCGCGAGGGAATCTGAGTATGAATGGGTCTGCGCGCGAGTGAATATATTTGCATGAATGCGATCATGGAACCGCCTAGTGTAAGTGTCGAGCATGCCTGTCCGAACACACGTGACACTGGGCGTGGCCGCCGCAGGCAGCTTCCGCGGGAACCCCGACGGCAGCGTCCGCACGTCGCGACGCCCATGTCGGCACGCCTCTTGCGAGGATCGCGCCCGCTTTCGGCTCTTCTTTTCCTTCCTCTTTGCCCGCGCACTCCAAAATCCAAGGCTGCGGGCGCAGCGCAGCGCGGAGTCCCCGCGACGCGCGCTGGTCGCCCCGGGCGGGGTCCCAGCGACGCGCGCGGGTCGTCCGCTGCGCGAAGCAGAGAGAGCTGACTAGCTAACTGGCTGGCTGATAGCGGGCAAGTCTCTGACCGCTGGGCAGAGCGACGACGGGCGAACGAGGCGCCGGGCCCCCCGCAGCACGGAGTTCCCGCGACGCGCGCTGGTCGCCCCGAGAGGGTCCCAGCGACGCGCGCGGGTCGTCCGCGGCGCGAGGCCAAACAATTAGTCGGGCAGTCGAGAGAAGGCGCGGCTCGGGGGAGACGCTCCTCAGGTCAGGCCTCGCGGATGAACTCGGTGAAGCCGAGCTCCCTGGCGAGGGCCGTCGCTTCCCTCCTGCACCGCTTCGTGCGCGCCGCAAACTGCTCCAGCTGCTTCCGCAAGCCCTGCGGCGGCCCTGCCAGGAAAAACTCGATGCGCAGCGCCCGCGTGAGCAGGAGGTCCTCGTGGCGCGTGGCGCGCGAGAGCAGCACGTAGAGCTCCAGCCACCAGTCGTCGTCCTCCTTCTTGCCGTTCCCTACCTCGTGGCGGCCGCAATCCAGGATCACGCCTGGGCGACGTCGACCGAGGGAGCAGCGCGCCGGGCAGCCGACGGCCCAGGGCGAGAGTCCACAGGACCGAGAGATGGTCTGGCCGCGGACTGCTCGCGCCCCGGAGGTCTGGCCGCCCCCGGAGCGCCGTTCCCCCGCCCCGTCGCCTTCGCGCACGGTGCGCCCCTGGCACGCCACCGTGGTGATGACCCTGCCGTGCGAGAAATGCGGGGGGTGTGCCGAAATGGGTGGGGGTGACGCATGCGGGCGGCGGCACTGAGGCCTTCGGTGGAGCTCCCTATGGAGCCACGAAACGTGTGAGGGGTGTGCCGAAATGGGTGTGGGGGACGCATGCGGCCGCGGGCACTGGGGCCTTCGGTGGAGCTCCCTATGGAGCCACGAAACGTGTGAGGGGTGTGCCGAAATGGGTGTGGGGGACGCATGCGGCCGCGGGCACTGGGGCCTTCGGTGGAGCTCCCTATGGAGCCACGAAACGTGTGAGGGGTGTGCCGAAATGGGTGTGGGGGACGCATGCGGCCGCGGGCACTGGGGCCTTCGGTGGAGCTCCCTATGGAGCCACGAAACGTGTGAGGGGTGTGCCGAAATGGGTGTGGGGGACGCATGCGGCCGCGGGCACTGGGGCCTTCGGTGGAGCTCCCTATGGAGCCACGAAGCGTGTGAGGGGTGTGCCGAAATGACACCCCCAGTGGGACCTTCGGTGGAGCTCCCCATGGGGCCACGAAACGTTGTCCTGGGTGGGGGAGACGCATGCGAACACCCCTACTGGGACCTTCGGTGGAGCTCCCTATGGGGCCACGAAACGCTGTCCTGGGTGGGGGAGACGCATGCGAACACCCCCACTTGGGCCTTCGGTGGAGCTCCCTATGGGGCCACGAAACGCTGTCCTGGGTGGGGGAGACGCATGCGAACACCCCATTGGGACCTTCGGTGGAGCTCCCGATGGGGCCACGAAACGCTGTCCTGGGTGGGGGAGACGCATGCGAACACCCCTACTGGGACCTTCGGTGGAGCTCCCTATGGGGCCACGAAACGCTGTCCTGCGTGGGGGAGACGCATGCGAACACCCCTATTGGGACCTTCGGTGGAGCTCCCTACGGGGCCACGAAACAGTGTCCTGGGTGGGGGAGACGCATGCGAACACCCCCACTTGGGCCTTCGGTGGAGCTCCCTATGGGGCCACGAAGCGCTGTCCTGGGTGGGGGAGACGCATGCGAACACCCTTATTGGGACCTTCGGTGGAGCTCCCTATGGGGCCACGAAGCGCTGTCCTGGGTGGGGGAGACGCATGCGAACACCCCTACTGGGACCTTCGGTGGAGCTCCCTATGTATGGGGCCACGAAACGCTGTCCTGCGTGGGGGAGACGCATGCGAACACCCCTGTTGGGACCTTCAGTGGAGCTCCCTATGGGGCCACGAAACGCTGTCCTGGGTGGGGGAGACGCATGCGAACACCCCCAGTGGGACCTTCGGTGGAGCTCCCTATGGGGCCACGAAACGTGTGAGGGGTGTGACGACATGGGCGGTGGGGACGATGATGAAGACGATGATGAGGATGAGGATGTGGATGAGGATGATGCTGCAGATGATCATTCTGACGGAAGAGAGAAGAGGAGGGGGAGGAGGGAGGAGGGGGAGGAGGAAGGAGGAGAGGAACGCGGGGCACCGTCTCTTCAAAACGAGGACCCAACACCACAGGATGGTTGGGAAAAAGACAACTACACCCAAGAGGCCCCAAATCAGGCCCCAGGAGGCACAAGTCTTTGGCATTCGATGTTTTTGATGGACTTCGGGGTTCTTGCCTTTTCGGCTTCCCAAGGCTGCACAAGGTGGCATTACGTAGAGGCGCCCACAACCTCCCCATGACCGCCTCATGGGGTCCGGAGAGAGCGCCGGGACTCTCCAAGAGACCCCCAAACACAGCCCAGGAGGCCTCCATGGCCCTCGTAATTAGGCCGAAAGCCGGCCCCCAGAGGCGTCCCCGACGGGAAACAGAAGAACTGGTAATGCCAGCTTTCCGCTCAGAGGGACCCCCAAGACACCCCGAGCAGGCCCCAGGAACGCAGCCACCGTTTCCCCCGCGGCGGTGCCCGGGGGGGGGGGGGGGCAGGGGCTTCGGACAGCCACAGGGTGACCCCAGATGAGCCAAAGTGGCTTCCACGACTGTCTGAGAGGCTCTCGAGATGGCCCACGCTTTCCAAGACGGCGGCCCGAGAGATCCCCAAGACGCCCTAAGGATGCTCCAATGGAGGTTCTCAAGAGGGCTCCAAAAGGCAACGGTCAACCCAATCCGACTGGGAATGTTCCATTTTAAGTATATTCGCATTCTTGTTAAGACGGCCCAGCATGGGGGCTTCCAGGCGGCCTACGACACCCCTGGGACGGCCACAGAGGCGCCCGAGACAAACCAAGAGGGCACCACGGGGGGCACAAGAAGGGCCCAAGAGGGGAAACTCCAACTGACTTTTCGAGCCCTCTGCCCCAAAAGGAACCCCGAGATCGCAAGCAGGCTCCCCAGAAGCCCCCAAGAGGCTCACAGCTCACCAGAGGCCCCAAGAGGCGTCCAACCGGCTCCAACCGACCCCCGAGAACGCCCCCAAGGGGACCTCTACAGTCAAGTGCGTGCATCTGTCTGTCTGGGACGCCTGCCTGGGTTGTGCAGGCCTTGGCGCGGAAGGGCGTCTGCCTGTCCCACCTTGCTGCTGAGCGCAAAGACAAGTACGGTGGGGGCGTTCGTTAAGGAACGTGCCCAGGAGGCTTCAGACCCTGGAGGATTCCTTATCTGATGAGGGCGGCGCTGATATTCATGGCCAATCCACGATTGGCTTTCCATTGGATTCCAGACCCTGGATTCCTTATCGAAGGTTTCCTTATCCAATGCCATCACCGTCTGCATCGCCGTTGTCTTCAGCTCTGCCCGCCCTGGCGGCGCAGCGTGCACCCGTTGAAGGGCTGGACTGGATGTGTGCGTCCGCGGCGGCGCACTCGTGGCAGCTCCCTCCGCCCACCGCCCCCGTGCCCGCACTGCCCTGGGCCTCATCCTCCCCGCGGTGCAGAGGCTATACCTTGCGATATTCGAGGGGGAGGAGGAGGAGGAGACGGGGAGGAGGAGGAGACGGAGGAGGAGGAGGAGGAGGAGGAGGAGGAGG
>CAUYUJ010011498.1:12500-22624 GCA_963575745.1 Prorocentrum cordatum | reverse complement strand
CATGGTTCGTCAGCGTCTGCTCAGAGCGACCCTTGACGCTGTTGAGAAAGAGAAAGAGCTGTTAGCCTTGGAGCGCAAGCAGAAAAGAGCCAGGCCTGGTCCCGTTGCTCCCCCTGCTCCCCCGCCCCCTGGCCCAATAAATGTGTCTGCATTCTGTACAGAGCATACCTTTTCAGACTCTGGTAATGCGTGCCTACGGTGTTGTGGGTCAGCCAGCCAATCCGAACTGTTGGAGTGGCGACAGAGTCCGTGCCATGAGTTGCAAAACCTGGGGGGTGTTTTTCGGTCTCTCCCAGCAGGGGCTCGGTTGCACCTGGCTGGGGGGTGGGCTCACGAGACGCATCAAATGCAGTACCACTCTATCCTTAATGTATGGTTATGTATTGCGTGCGGCTGTTATGGCCAATCCCAAATAGTCAGTTTAGGCAAGCCTTGTGTAAATAAGATTCCGAAACATAGGCAAGAATATTTAAATCGAATTGCCACCCATAGGCCCTTAAGTGTTTGAGCAAGGCAGAGAAAGCAAACAGAGGGCGTCTTTAACGTGTGTGGGTGTGTGTGTGTGTGTGCGGGTCGGTTCGGTCGGAGCGGCGAGCGGCGAGCGGCGTGCGCCGCGCGCGCGCAACTGCCGAACAACTCCGGCCAGCAGGACCGCCCAGCCGCACCGCCCCCGCCCCCCCTCTAGCCTGCCTCTGCTGTGCTTTGGATTCATGCCCTCGGCATCGCCTCACTCACTCCTCCTCCTCCTCCTCCTCCTCCTCCTCCTCCTCCTCCTCCTCCTCCGCCTCCGCCTCCGCCTCCGCCTCCGCCTCCGCCTCCGCCTCCGCCTCCGCCTCCGCCTCCGCCTCCGCCTCCTCCTCCTCCTCCTCCGCCTCCTCCTCCTCCGAGCCCGTGCGGGTGACGCAGATACACCCAAACCCATCATCACCAAGTCCGCCCTGTCCCGGGCCAACGGTCGGCGTGGTCAAGGCAGTGTGACGCATCCTGGGCCAGGGTACAGTAGGGAGCCGACCACAAGAAACCTCCCACCAGGAAACCCAACCCCGAGACACCAAGACGCCCATCGATGTTTGGTGTGGGCACGACGCTTTCCATAGCAAAACCATCGAAACCCAAGAAACCAAGGGCACCATGGAGGCAAGCGGGGTGTCTCTTGGCATGGGTTTCCACTGTAGGCATGGTCAAGGATCGGTGTAGGCATGCACCTGGTGGGCCCCGATGTCCTGCCTCGCGCGGGCCACCTCGGCCTGCAGCCGCGCGATCGTGCTGTTCTCCTCGTCGATCAGGCCCTCGTAGGTCTGCCGCCAGAGGACCCCGGGAGCCCACGCATACTTGTTGATGGGCTCTATGCACGACTCCCCGACGTCCTCGAGGCAGATGGGCGCGCGCAACTTTCCAGCCGCGTCCGTCAGCTTCACACCGGCGTACACGTTCTCGCAAGGGCTGCCCGTCTCCCTGAGACTACGCCTGCCGTCTTTCCAAACAATCCTGGGCACCGGCCCCTTGGCAGCCGGGCGCCCGAAGTAGCCTTTGGCAATCTTCCACTGACGATAGTGGCCGCTAAACCGCCCTGGGGGCCAGGCGGGTCGCCAGGGACAACCAGGCAGGGCACTCCCTGGAACCCAAAAGCCGACCATACTTATGTATACAAGTGGCACGTGTGTGCCCAGGCTCATACAAAAAACTGAAGGGGCGTTTGAAGCAGGAGTGAAATGCAACATCGAAGTCGCACTCGAGCGCAAGTGGGGTTGCCACACCTTGCGATGTGTGTACCAGGACCCCCCAGGAAGCCTCAGGAGGCCCGACTTGAATACCAGAAGAGGCTCCAGGAGGCCCCAGGATTGTGAGTGTTGTGCGTGTGTGTGTGTGTGATGTATGCTTTGTGTGGTGCGCGCTTTTTGTGTGTTGTAGGTGTTGTGTGTGTGTTATGTTTGTCTAGCGTGTGATGTGTTGGGCGTGATTTGTGTCTCTGTGTGCATGTAGTTCTGAAGCCCCAGGAGGCCCCAGGAAGCCCCAGGCGGCCTCAGGAGGCCCCAGGAGACCCCAGGAGGCTTCAGGAGGCCCCAAGAGGCTCCAGGAGGCCGCAGGAGGCCCCAGGAGGCCCCAGGAGGTTTCAGGAGACCCCCAGGAGGCTCCGAGGCGGGGTCTGGGGTGCCAGAAGGTTCAGAAAGCCCCAGGAGGCCCCAGGAGGTTCCAGGAGGCCCCCAGGAGGCTCCGAGGCGGGGTCTGGGGCTCGATGTTGGAAGGATTTTTCAAGCGAAACCGCCATTCCCTGAGAATCGGGGTCACAATTATTGAAAGTACCATGCGTTTTTGAAGGTTTTATGTTAAAATGTTGAAATTCCAATGTGTTTTTGGACCCTGACGTCACGATCTGCGTGAGGGGTGCCACCGATGTTCAGAATTTCGAGGATGTCCCGAGCGAAACGCCCAGAAAAATCGCGGACGCGTGCGCATTAATCGCCTCTGAGCTCTACTCCCTCGGAGAGGTGCGTATGAGAACATATATATATATATATATATATAGAAAGAGAAAGAGAGAGAGAGAGAGAGAGAGCGCTCCAAAGGGGCATTGCACGCAGCCTCCGAGTTAAGAGGGCCAGTATCATTCGAAGCGCCGGTGACGCTGGGGCAGAATCGAACCGCTCGTTACCACTTTGACTGCTAATGTGGCCTGAGAGGGGCACGGTAGGGTCGTGCATGTCCTCCTGCAGGTGGGTTTGGGACGAGAGATAAAAAACAGTCCAAACAATTACTCCGACGGAAGGACCCCACATGAGAATCCTCTGGGCGAATCTGGAAAAAGCCCTCACCGTCGTCCAGGTGGTTGGTGAGGCGTCCTGGCTGGCTCTTCTGCGTATATTTCTTCTCGCCCTGGCGCGGGCCCTCCCCCCGTTCCCTACGTTGCCCCCGACCTCGCCCTCCTGTTTTGGCTCAGGACATTCAGAAAGTGGCCCGGGAGTGTTCTGGGAACACGAAGAACACGAAGTGGCCTACAGTTGACTCCGGGCATTCAAAATGTGGCCCGGGAATGGTGTTCTGGGAGCACGAAGAACACGAAGTGGCTTACAGTTGGCTCCGGGCATTCAAAATGTGGCCTGGGAATGGCGCTCTGGCAGCGCGAGAGCCTAAAAGTGGCGACAGTTACAGGAATTGGATGACCCGCTCGGATTAGTAACATGATCCGCGGGCCCCATAGGGAGGGGGCTCCCGCTTGAGACTTCCTCGCAATTCACTCACAAATGTGGCCTGGGAATGGCGTTCTGGCAGCGCGAGAGCCCAAAAGTGGCGACAGTTACAGGAATTGGATGACCCGCTCGGATTAGTACCATGATCCGCGGGCCCCATAGGGAGGGGACTCCCGCTTGAGACTTCCTCGCAATTCACTCACAAATGTGGCCTGGGAATGGCGTTCTGGCAGCGCGAGAGCCCAAAAGTGGCGACAGTTACAGGAATTGGATGACCCGCTCGGATTAGTAACATGATCCGCGGGCCCCATGCGGAGGGGGCTCCCGCTTGAGACTTCCTCGCAATTCACTCACACACGAGGCCCAAGGCGAGTGAGTGAGTGAGTGAGTGAGTGACTGACTGACTGACTGACTGACTGGTGATGATGATGATCATCACACTCTCTCACGCGCACACTCATCATCATCATCATCATCATCATATGTGAGTTCATGAGCGTGTGAGTGAGTCTGTGAGGGATGATGAGTGAGTGAGTGAGTGAGGAATGAGTGATGATGATGATGATGGTGGGTTCCTGTTCCTGCGCGGGGTGTCCAGAGAAAACAAGAACCCCACTTTGGATGTGGGGAAAAACTCCAAAATAGTCGGAAAATCGCCCCCGGCCAATATTTTTGACTATTTTTGAATATGCCTCCTGCAGAAAGACATGCCCGACTTTGAGGGTACGGTTTGGCTGCTCCTTGCGAGGCGGAGATTTATCCATATCCACTGCCTGGGAACCGACGTCCTGGTGCCCCAGCGGGCGGTGGATATGGATATATTCTGGCCCCCCGGGGCCCGAATATATCCATATCCACCGCCTGCGAGGTCCCCGAAAATTGATCCTCCAGGCAGTGGTCGTGCATAAATTCCTGCCTCGGACTCCTGGCCCTCGGGGTGGCGGGGCGGCCACGGCACGGATCTCTTGCGGCAGGAGCTCGGAACCCTCAGACTTATGTTGCTCCCACCTTACTTAAGGACCACATCCCAGAAACAATTTCGAGCACCCAGAACAGTATCGAAGCAGTGCCGAACAAGCATCTCCTTCCGGGGTCTGACACGCGAAAGCCATGAATCTTCGGTATTGCCCTGGCGCTCGAAACTGTTGCTGGTGATCCAGCCTAAATCGGCGGTGGACAAACCTCCCTTTAGTAAACCTCCCTTTAGTGAAAACTGCCTGGGACCGAAACCGACGGACCTGGACCCGCAAAAATGACGGCCGCGACGCCCTCTCGCCAACCGAAAACGGCCCATTCCTGAATCGACGTGTCGGGGTAGGAGGTCGATCCACCTCCGACTCAAGCAGGTTGGAGCATCATAACCTCGGACTCGTACAGCACCGTGGCGCCGAGCACCGAGGCCGTCGCGAGCTGCCAGGCCGCCGCGCCCTCGCTCCACCGGAGGACGACGTGGCCGTGCGCCACACTGGCACGGCAGGGCGGTCAAGACCAGCGGGGCAGCGAGACGGAATCGGGGGGGCGCAGACATGGATGGGCGGTCCATGGATCTTCGACTCAGCGGAGTTGAAGGGGCCCAGGGGCCCCAAATAAATAGACACGAATAACAAACTGCCCCATCCGTTCCCACATTTTTTGGAGTTTTGTCTTCCCCCCCCACTTCCCATATTTTCCGGGGAGTGGGCGATCAATTGTGTCTGTGTGTTTTTCTCCCTCCTGATGAGTGGCCACACGTGCTAAGGGGGGCTCAGCTGACCTGTATTCGCGTAAGTCCACACGCGTGCATCCACCTGCAGTGCATGCCAGCTCGCCGAGCGAGCTGCGCCGCGATCCATGGATTTGGCGCGCCGTCGCCAAATTCATGGATCGGGGGAGGTGCCCTCCCCAAAATGCGGCCGGTGACGCCTCGTTCGGCGGCGGAAATGGGCAATTTCCCATGGAACCGGGACCCGTCGCTATCCACGCCCCCTCAATCCATGTTTGCGATCGCCTGATAGAAGAGGCAAGAAACGGCAGAAGCACGACCTCTTGGCGCCCCCAGACGGCCCCACAGGGCCCCAAGATGGCCCAGAGGTGCGGGACGGGAAAATGACCACAGCCACTGCCATTTCCCTGGTGCCAAGCTTAACGAAAACGACCACAACCACTGCTTTGTTTCTGCTGGCTGGAAGGCGGCAACAAAAGAGAAGCAGTGGCTGTGGTCGTTTTCGCGTCCTGTGAGAGGGGCCCCAGGACGCCCCCCAAAGGGCCAAGAGGCCCGAAGCGAGCCCAACGAGTGCCCCAGATCTGCCAGAAGGCCCCTTCCCAAGTGATCCTCCGGTCGATTCCCCAACAGCTGGGGGAATACGCAGTCCACAGGCGTGCCCGCGCTTTCTAGAAGAAGAAAAACGCCACAAGCACAAACTCTTGGCGCTCCGTGCGGATTTCTTGGATCTGCGCTGGACCCCCCTCTCTGGCGCGCGGAGCGCGCCAAGGGCGGCGCCGGAGGCGCCGCCACGGGGGTCCCAGCGCGGATCCAAGAAGTCCGCGCGGCGCGCCAAGAGTTTGTGCTTATGCTGTGCTTTCTTCTTCCATGAGAATGGCCTCCTTTTTCTTCTTCTATGCTTTCTTCGTGCTTTCTTCGTGCTTTCTTCTTCGATGAGAATGTGCTTATGCCGTCCCACGGACGGTGACCCCCCCGCACCCCCCCCGAACATCTGCAGGACGGTCCGTACACACGAACGCACAATTTCCAGCCAGCCCTTTCGGGCCGAGGTGGTCTGAGGCGCGTCCAGTTCCAATCCCACTGTTCCGCCTCGGGGGAAGGAAACGGCTACCACCGCTCCTTAAGAATTAACGCCTCCTCTCCCACTCGACCACCAGCCCCCGGCCGGAAAATATTCGACCATGCGCGGGTGGGGGCAATCACTTTGAATCGTGTGACAGGGATAGCGGGAGTGCCCGCATAGAGTATGCCGCCTGCAGGGCAACCACCCCTGTCAAGACCAAAGCAACATATGTGCGGGCACGCGCGCCACACACCATGCTTACCACCCCGCCGCCACTTCGCATTGGCTCCTGTTACAAGGATGATTGGGGCGGACGACATGTTTCCCGATGCATCTTATCATCACATGCACTGGCGCACCTGGCACAACGTTCGCACGCCACGCACGTGTGGCACCTTGCGCGGGCGGAGCACGTGGCACACTCGGCGAATGTGGGACCCACGGCGCATCTGGCGCACCAGGCGCGCCTGGCACGTGGGGCGCCTGGCGCACCTGGCGCGAGAGACGCACCTGGCACGCGCGGCGCAGCTCGCGAACGTCGCGCACCCGGCGCCTGCTTTCGCTCCGACGGGCTCTCCATCCGACGGAGACCCCTGCCAACGCCGAGGTTCGGCTTCTGCTTGTGCGGCGGGAGGGCGGGCGGGAGTGAGCGAGTCGGCGGCCCTTCGGGGGAGGGGGTGGATGGGCCACCTCCCCTGCCCTGGGTCTCAAGGCGCACGCCGCGCGGGGTCAGAGCGTCCAAGCTGGCCCAAGATGGCACCAGCCGGGCCCCTCACAGTGGAGGCCCGACCACAAGAAACCTTCCACAAGAGACCCCACCCTGAGACCCCAGGACGTCCGTTGGCCTCCTCCTCCTCCTCATCCTCCTCCTCCTCCTCCTCCTCCTCCTCCTCCTCCTCCTCTCCTCCTCCTCCTCCTCCTCCTCCTCCTCCTCCTCCTCCTCCTCCTCCCCCCCTCCTCCTCCTCTCCTCCTCCTCCTCCTCCTCCTCCTCCTCCTCCTCCTCCTCCTCCTCCTCCTCCTCCTCCTCCTCCTCCTCCTCCTCCCCTCCCCCTCCCCCTCCCCCTCCCCACCCGACCCGGGGGGGGCGAGCCTCACAGCCCCGTGGCTCTGGCTGCCCCGGGCATAGGCGGGACGGCCCTCGTGCGTTCCCGCCTGCCTCCAGTGCCCCACGGCGCGGGGCTCTCCGCACTCCGGAATGGTGAACAGCACGGTGGACGCCTCCTGCGGGACGCACAGAGACATACCAGCACGATGTGTCGTCCTTGGAGGCTCGCGTCCGAGCCGAACATACAGTACACCCATCCTGTAGTAGATCGTTCCCCGCGCGGTGTGGCCAGAAAGCGCCCGCCACGACGCATAGACCATGAGATTTCTCGGTGCGCGCGTCGCCCCGGGGGGGGGGCGACGCACATGTAGTATAAGTACGTTGGAGTGACGCCGATCCTGCCCCGGCTCGGCGCGCAGAACAGCAGCCTCGCCAGAGTGGAAGGCATACGTCATCTCCACGACCTGATTGTTCAGCGGCTTCCCGGAGGGGTTCTCCCCGAACGCAGCTTTGCACTTCTCGCCCACGTCGCTGTCCCTCATGAACAGGGAGTGCGTCACGACAGGCAACACGATCTTGCTGCCCGGTGGCTTCCCGAGCCTGGAGACCAGGTCGGGCAGGAAGGACTGCTCGAGGAAGTGCAAGAACTGGTCCCAGGACCCCTTCTGGCTCCCGAACTCCTCGACCCAGCGGTAGTCCACGCGGAAGTCGTAGGGGACACTCGCGTTGAGGTCGGCGAGCTGCTCCACGGGCTCCTTCGGGGCGTTGCTCAGGCCCGCCGCGTGCTCCCGGATGAACGGCACCACGTAGAGAGGCGCGGCCTGCTGCGGGTAGGTGAGGAGCGCCGTCTCCATGGCGCGCGCCAGCACGGAGGACACCACGGCGTCGTAGGGGGGCAGGCTGCGGTTGTGGAGGTAGGCCTCCACGGCTGTCCGACCTTCGCTGCAGCCGTGGATGCCGACGCCACCGAGCAGCGGGTCGTGCATGAGCCGGCGGCCAGCATCGAGCTTGTGGACCCACGTCTCGACAATATTCGCGCAAGACAGCCCATGGCGCGTAACCAGCAGGTGCACGTCGTAGACGCCGGGAGCCTCCCCAGGCACCTGCAGGTCGCGGCCCTGAGCTCCATGGGAGGAGCGCCTGGCAGCCGCAGTCAGGGGCACCGAGAGAAGCACCGACGCAAGAAGCCTGATTCCACAGACAGCCATGCTCGGTGGACGAGCAAGCTGTGTGGGCAGAGGTGAATTCGGAATTGGCAGACGAACCTTCCCTTGAATCCTGACGAACCAGTCCAGTGGTCCGAAATAAAATGGCTACAAACGATGAAGAATGTGCAAATAATTCATTGGTGATGATCATCACGGTGGTGCTTATGACGGACGTGGTGAGTTTGACAGTGGTGATGGTGGCTACGATGTTCTTGGTGATACGTGTTTGTCGGGGGTGAGCTTGAAAGATCTTGCCACTAAATTTCATTACAGACTATCTGCGTGACCGCAGTCATCCTGGACAATGGCATAGAAGCAATAGACTACAAAAAGAGTTGAAGTTCAACACCACGCGTCACATGGGAAATGCTGTCGGATGAGAAACAGGGTCACACAGCTGCATTTGCACCACCATGGAGCCCCCTCACACCAGCCCTGGAACTTCGCTTCAAATGAAACACTTTTGGTCCGATCTTGCGTTAGACGAGGGTTGCGGTACACAAAAACATTCGAAGTCATAGCCCAGGTCGCAAGGTAATCAGACAGCGCCGCGCTTCAGCACAGAGCACGGGCGTAGATGCTAGAACTAGCAGTATCAATATCAACAGCCTGAGGGTCGAATATAGTTTAGAATGCAAGCTTTTCCCAGGAGAGCAAAAAAGGAGCTGAGAAGTTCACAAGTGCCACTGCGATAAAGGAGGAGCATCCAATATCTGAACTCCCGTCTTCTCTCCTGCGAGATTATGGTGGAACCTGGAGCTCGGACGTTCACAAGTTCCAAAATAGCATCCTGGAATTAGGGCGATGGGAAGGCCTGGGTCTGCGAAGGACACTTTGGGAGGCTGCCTGGGGAGCGGCCGCAAACTTCTCCCAGGGAGGTCCACGGAGGCTCTGAGGCTCTGAGGCTTTGGGAAACCTGGCAGGCCAGGGGGGGGCTGTGGGAAGGAATCTGGGGGGTCATCAGAAAGTGTGGGAGGTTCGGCAGAAGCTCTGGGGGGACTTAGCAGGCTTCCAGAGGGAAGCCGTGGGAGGTTTCCAGACGTCTCGGGTGTCCTGACAGGGTCTGGGATGGAAAGTCTGGGGTTAGGCCAGGCATGTCCTAGTCAAAACATAATCAAAAAATAATCAAAAATAGTGGAAAATCGTCCCCGCACTATATCTTTACTACTTCCGAACATTCCTCCTGCAGAGGGACATGTTCGATTCAAGTCTAGGGTTTGGGCGAGGGGATACATGAGGAGCATGCGGCGGGCCTGGGAGGCCTCGGGCGTACGCCGTGGGAAAAAATCGGGGGGGGGTCCGAAAAAGTCCGGGAAGCAGGGTCCGAAACGGCCCGGGAATCCCGAGGAGGGCCACGGAGGCCTGGGAGGGAGACCCGGGAAGCTCCCTGCGAAGCCAAAGATGGACTGGGGAGGTTCCTGGGAACCTTCGGGAAGGCATTGCGAAACTTGCTGGGAAAGCACTGGACGTTTTGCATTATTTGGTTGACCGCCCCTGCGTAAGCGAAAAAATGAAGGCCCGCCAAATGCTCATGAGACGGACTGTGACTGGAATGTCTGGCCAACACGCTGGGGTGAGGTGGACACCTGCCTGGAAGAATCCTTCTTGTTGTATCGCATCCCCCAAAACCCCGCCACGTGCCCCAGGGCAGAACTGTCTGACCACTGGGAAAACCATGACCCCCAATGTGATGGGCCTGCTTTCCACCACCACCACCACCACCACCATAAGTTGGATGGGGGAAGGAGGAGGACGAGGAGGAGAACGAAGAGGAGGAGGAGGAGGAGGAGGAGGAGGAGGAGGAGGAGGAGGAGGAGGAGGACGACCCCCTCCCCCTCCAACGTATGGTGGTGGTGGTGGTGGTGGTGGTGGTGGTGGTGGTGGAAAGCGAGCCGGTCACAACAAGAAGAGAGCACC
>CAUYUJ010011498.1:0-7500 GCA_963575745.1 Prorocentrum cordatum | reverse complement strand
CAGACCAAAGGAACGACCGAGCCCCTTGTTCAAGCCGGATCCTGTATCGTGCTCGGCGTCGTGCTCGAAGACTGGGCTGGCTGCCTGTCGGGCGCAACCTGCGCCACAAGCCGATGGCGATGCCAGGCGAGCACTGGAAGACGATGGACGGTAAGCTCCCTTTCCAGCGGCTGCGGCAGGAAGTTCGACAGTACCCATTCTCGGAGGATTATTCTGCAGACAATGCTCAACACAAAAATACATGTGCCGTCGTGCTGGCCCTTCCCCCCTACAGTTCTGTCGGTTGCACGCAGTCGCGCTCAATCCTGCGGCTGCGTGCGTTAAGAGTTGGGTACGCGACGCGTGTTTGCCTTATTCGGCGAGTTGATGGCTGACCTCAATCAAGAACATTTCGGATAGGCGCTGCCTGCAATTCGCCACGCGCCTGAACACCCTCTGGCGGCGCGTGCTGTTACAAGTGGATTCCCTGCCTATCGCACGGCAACTATCTTGCCGTGCTTGCCGGCGTGTCTGCGACCAGCCTACGAGCGATTGTTAGACCTACTCGCGGCTCTGTGCTCTATGGTGGGTGTGGCAACAGTGCACCGCGAGTTCAATGCCGATGCCGATGGCATCGGCAATGCAATACTTGAGCTGGGGGGCACCGCCGTACCTCCGGACGTCCACAGGCATTTCGGCATTTCTGCAGCGTGGATTTGATAGCCTTCTTGGAGCCCACTGCATGACTTCCTGACGAACGAGCTGCTTGCGGCTCTTCCACCTCTTCGCAGTCAGGGTTGCCCCCCCCCAGCACCCTGGGGCACACCCTCTTGGCTAGACTCCCAGGCTTCGCTCCTGACTCCGACCACGCATTCTAGGCCTAACGCTACTCCCTCGCAAGTCTGAGCGGCCCGAGAAGCTGCACTTCAACCATGCCGACAGCCTCTCAGACACAGTTCGACTGTGTGTCATTATCCTCCGATGCGTACGTAATCTGCCGAGAACAATACTGATCTGAGAATCCCACCAGCCCTCTGGGCACAGGTGGTCTAGCGAGTTCGTTGGGTTCCTCTTCCGCAACTCCCTTCTTCCCTTTCGGGGAGGGGTTTACCTATGTTTACCCATGTTCCCTACTAGTATACACCCCCTCCCCAACCCGGCCGGCGGCCAACCCAGAACAATGAGGACCCCATGATCACACCCCACACCAGCCCTGTCAAAAAACAATACAACACGCACTCTGCCTCCGCAATTGGAGCATGCGTGGCCGCCCCGCGACCACTTTGGCTTGGTATTTTACAGGGACGGCTGGGGTGCTAGCAGATCCCACCTGCCTTCTGGGCGCAGGTGACTGTGGTCGACTGACTGGTTTGACAAATCAATGGCTGATGCCTTCTCGCCTTTTCGATTATGATGGGCTTTCAAAACCTCGGTTCCCGGCGAAGCTGCTTCAGCGTCTGCAGTGTTCAGAAGCGCCCCGATGCCCGAAACCTCTGCCATGGGCTCGTCGCCTGGCCGCGCGCGACGCGCGGAGCCGCGGAGCTTCCCAGTCGCATTGAACATACAACAGGTATGGCGGGAGTGCGAATGTCCTGAATGCACTTTGCATTGCGTTTTGACGAGGATGGTTCGGTGCACACCTGTTGGTTGGCGTGTCAGGCCACGCTCCTTCTCGCACGTTTGTTTCTCATGCGTGGAGGGGGGGGGGCGCGCGCGGTGGACAGCAGCCACAAGCATGTGCTGGGGCGTGCGCAATTGCTGGCGCAGCAGCAGTTGCGGCGCACGCAGGTGGAGCCCCTATTGTTTCCCAGTGGCTGGCGCAAGTGGCGCGGCTGGAGCACGTGGAACACTGGGCGCACGTGGAGCACGTGCCGCACCTGGCGCGCCTCGCACGCTTGGGCCTCCAGGGTGTCCGGTGCATCTGGGGAACCCGTGGCTTTTGCGGCGTTCTTACGCGATATGCTGACACCCGGGTGGTACTTATGTGTTGGGAGGGCGGCTGGGAGTGAGCAAGACGGCTTACGGGCGGGTGGGTAGCTTGACCCCTCTCCCTAACCCCCTTCCAGGGGTCTGGATGGGAGGGGGGTGGAGGTGTCAGGGGGTCGAACTTCGCTCAAGATGGCTCCAAGAAAGCCTCCGACGCTCTAGGATGGCCTCCAAGATGGCTCAAGAGACGCCGAAGATAGTTCAAATTAGCTTCCGACAGACATACCTCCAATTGGCCCTAGAATGACCACTAGACAGCTCCAAGTGCTCTCGGAGACACCTGTGAGGATCCCCCCATGGTGCCGTCTCGCCTTGTCGCGTCCGAAGCGTTTCTGAGGCCTCAAGATGGCCCCGAGATGACCCAAGAGAGCCCAAGAGGGGCCCAAGAGACCAACCAGACAGCCTCAACAGCGCCAAAGAGCGCCCCAGGAACGCCCCAAGAGACAGGAGGTTCTGAGGGCTCTTGGGGCCGAGATAAGGGACCCTTGGCCTCCAAGATGGCCCCAAGAGGCCCTCCAGGGCTCCGAAGAGGCTCCCAAAAGGGCTCCACGATGACCCCAAGACACCCCAAACGAGCCCCAAGGGGGCCCCAAGAGGGCCCCGAGAGAACCCCAAGAAGCTCACCTGGACATCGTCCCTGGATGGGCTGGTGGGGATACGCGAAGGTTTACGAATATAATTCATGTCCAGGCTTAGCGAGAGGCAGCGCTGGAAATGACAGCCTCTCGCGCCATACAATGTCTAGGAAAGCGTCGAGCAAGGCACAGGACAACGACGGAGGAAGCAGGAGCCGAGACAGTGTCAAAGAAACGGTTGATTGTCGTGATGGCACACATGATCCTTCCACCAAACTTGTCCTCTCGCCATGGCCCACCCACATCCTCCCCCCCTTTTCCTCCACCAGTCTTCCTCCTCCTCCTCCTCCTCCTCCTCCTCCTCCTCCTCCTCCTCCTCCTCATTTTCTTCCTCCTCCTCCTCCTCCTCCTCCTCCCCTCCTCCTCTCCTCCTCCTCTCCTTCCTCTCCTCCTCTCCTCCTCCTCCTCCTCCTCCGCCTCCTCCTCATGTTCTTCTCCTCCTCCTCCTCCCTCCTCCTCCTCTCCTCCTCCTCCTCCTCCTCCGCCTCATCCTCCTCCCTCCCCCCCTCCACTCCTCCTCCCCCTAATCCGCCACCGTGCGCACTGGCACGTTGAGGCGTGGCAGAATACCAAGTGCTGCCTGGCAGGGCTTCTGTGATCTTCCAAAGGGGCCCCGTATCTGCTCCCACCCACCTGCGTGCGTCGCCCCCCCCCCCCCGAAGCGTCCTGTGCCCCCGACGCCTCCCTGGCGCTCTCCGAGGCGCCCACCACGCCCAAGGTGGCTTCCGAGCCGGCCCGGGCAGCCCACCAAGGCCGCCAAGATGGCCTAAGATGCCTCCAGGACGGCCCAAGATGGCCCCCAAGTGCCCAAAAATGGGTCCCAAGGCGCCCAAGAGGCCCAACACGGCCTAAGAAGGCCCTTCGACGGCCTAAGACAACGCTAAAACGGCCCAAGACGGCCCAAGAGAGCATCAAGACGGCCTAACAGGGCCCCAAAGACCCAGAAGTACCTCCCAGACTGCCCCGCAGAAGCCCAAGATAGCCCAAAATCGGCGCAAATGAGGTCCATGAAAACTCAGAAAATGAAGACGACGGCCTTCCTCCTTCTCCTCCTCACCCTCCTCCTCCTCCTCCTCCTCCTCCTCCTCCTCCTCCTCCTCCTCCTCCTTCTCCTCCTCCTCCTCCTCCTCGATCCGAAATGCTGGGCTGGCACGGTGGCGGGTTTTGCCACAGGCAGCTGGATAAGTGAATCCCCCTGTCGCACCACCAGACGGGTCCGTAGGCCAGACCAGGCGTTTCGCTAGAGGATCTCTTGCGAGGCTCATTCCCGAAGGTAGAAAAGTCCAGCACTGAGAAGAATAGAAGACCGGTCGTTTCCAAATTGCGGCAGCCACCCTAGCGCCGCACACGCTCGATTTGAAACGTTACCAACAATGGCACACCGATCGGAAGAAGTAGGTAGAAACATGAAAGCAGCAAGGCGGATAACGTAGACTGGGTTGGGGCCCGCCCGAAGAACAACAAACAGCAGCCAAACCGCATCGATTCTTGAAGCAGGAGGGCGCCTGAAATAGACTGGGCTCTGGTAATCTAAGAATACCTATGTTCACAGACCGATGGGAACAAGGATGGAGGGCCGGCCGTTTTCAAAGTGTGGCTCTCTGCTCTCAGCGCCGCGAGCTTGTGCTTTTTGTTTCAGCGCAGGCGTGTCCACCACACAGGAGGATCTTGGGCGAAAAACTTTAAATACCCACAAAGATACTCCAAAATGCTCAAAAACAGTTTTAAAAAATCGCCCCCCGACAATTTCTTACTAGTTTGGGAGGTTCTTCCAGAGGGGCAGGCCCGACTTACTGTTTGTTTAAAATCGGCGGTGGACAAACCTCCCTTCAGTAAACTTCCCCCTAGTAAAAAGGGCCTGGGACCGAAACCGACGGACCTGGACCCGCTGAAAGGACGGCCGCGACGCCCTCTCGCGAACCGAAAACGGTCAATTCCTGAATCGACGTGTCGGGAGGGAGGCCTGTCCGCCCCCGACAAAAGAAGGCCCCTGCGTGCCGACGCCCCGCCGCTTCGCTGCGGGGCGCGGGCACAGCCCGGGGGGCCGGCGGGCGGCTCCCGCTGCGGCTGCTGGGCGGGTGAGCGTCTGCTCACTCGGCGTGTCGGCACCGGGTGGGACCCACCAAAGGTTGGGTCGGGCCTGTCCCCCTACAGAGGGATTTGGGGCGAAAAATGAAGAGTAGTCAAACAAATGCTCAAAAGATGCACCAAAATGGTCAAAAAAAAAGGTCCCAGACTACATTTTTACTACTTTTGGAAGTTCCCCCTGTAGAGGGACAGGCCCGACTTAAACCAAAGGGAGGGGGGCCCTGAGGGGGGGGGGGGGGGGGTGGCGAATTCGATCCGCCGGTGCATCGGATTTCCGAGACAAAGCGATGCCCCCAGCGCGCGCCGATTGGCGCCCCCCCCCTTTGCGAGGTCCCGACTGCTGCGGCTGCTGGGCAGGTGAGCGTTTTCTCATTCCCCACATGCTTCGTGGGGTTCTGGTTTTCTTCCCTGCCGCGTCGCACCCGCGTCTTCTCCTCCTCCTCCTCATCATCCTCCTTCCCTTCTCCCTCTTCCTTCTTACACCTCACACACACACACAGCACAGCACAGCACAGCACAGCACAGCACATCACAGCACAGCACAGCACAGCACAGCACACCGCAGCACAGCACAGCACAGCACAGGCGTGGCACGGTCCCCGAGCGCAGCGTCTATGCGGGCCATGGCGCAGGGCATAGCAGGCGTGGCATTTTCTCGACACCATAGGGGGTGCGCAGGGGGTGGTCCCCGAACGCGGTGCCTATGCGGGCAATGGCGCAGGGCATAGCAGGCGTGGCACTTTCTCGATACCATAGGGGGTGCGCAATGGGTGGTCTCTCACCGCGGCCGCTGTGCACGACGGTCGTCTAGGCACAGCAGGCGTGGCACTTTCTCGACACCACTGGGGGTGCGGAGAGGGTGGTCCCTCAGCGCGGCCTCTATCCGTGACACGCTCGCAGATGGCAGGAGTGGCACTTTCTGGACGCCACATGGGGGTGCGCAGAGGGTGGTCCCTCAGCGCGGCCTCTATCCGTGACACGCTCGCAGGGCGTGGCAGGCGCGGCATTTTCTCGACACCACATTGGGGTGCGCAGAGGGTGGTCCCTCAGTGCGGCCTCTATCCGAGACACGCTCGCAGAGCGTGGCAGGCGCGGCACGTGACACGCTCGCAGAGCGTGGCAGGCGCAGCATTTTCTCGACACCACATGGGGGGGCGCAGGGGAAGGGGACCCTCAGCGCGGCGTCTGTCCGTGACACGTTCGCAGGGCATGGCAGGAGTAGCATTTTCTGGACACCACATGGGGGTGCGCAGAGAGTGGTCCCTCAGCGCGGCCTCTATCCGAGACACGCTCGCAGATCGTGGCAGGAGTGGCACTTTCTCGACACCACTGGGGGTGCGCAGAGGGTGGTCCCTCACCGCGGCCTCTATCCGTGACACGCTCGCAGAGCGTGGCAGGCGAGGCACTTTCTCGACACCGCTGGGGGGGGCGCAGCGGGTGGTCCCTCAGCGGGGCCTCTATCCGTGACACGCTCGCAAAGCGTGGAGCGTGGCAGGCGCTGCACTTTCTTGACACCACTGGGGGGGTGCAGGGGGTGGACGTTATGGTTTTCCCCACATGCTTAGTGGGGTTATGGTTTTCTTCCATGCCTCGTCGCACCCGCGCTCACTCACCTCACCTCCCTCTTCCCCTTCTCACACATCGCAGCACAGCACAGCACAGCACAGCACAGCACTGCTCAGCATAGCTCAGCACAGCTCAGCTCAGCTCAGCTCAGCACAGCACAGCACAGCTCAGCAGGGCATAGCAGGCGCGGCATTTTCTCGACACCGTAGGGGAACATTCGCGACGAGGGCTCAGAACGCAGAATTGCGCATGTATTAGACACTTAAGCAAACACATGAGATTTAAATTAAGTATGTGGGGTTCCTCGGTAGCGTAATTCGGCGTTTCGGCATTGGGCGGAAGGGGGAGTGGGAGGAGGGGGGATCTGGCTCCGAACCTCTGCTGAATGCGACTGTTTGCAACAGTGCCTCATATGGGGGAGACTCCGCCTGCTCGAAACAGGCGCCAAAAACGACCAATATCTGCTCCAGGGGGGGGGGGGGAGGGGGGGTGCGAGGGCCCGCGCCGATCGGCAACACAATGAATCAGAAAATGATCACCTGCCGTCGCCCTCCGCCGACGTGGAACCGCGCGGGGTCGACATGGGCAACGAGGTCGAAAATATATCGCTGTTAGATCGGCGATATGCAACCGATAGCGAGCGGATCCGCACGTGTCTTGATGGAGTGGGCTATCAAGCCCCCCCCAGCGACGAATGGGCGATTGGGGGTCGAGGACGCCGCCGATGGCGCGCCGGACACGAAGCAGGCTGAAGGGAGCACGGGGCGCGCGCTGTCGCTTCCTGCCACAGGTTCCCCCTCCCCTGGTGGACGGCGCTGAGGTGAGCCCGACTCGCACGGCCTTCTTGTGGCCGATGCACTTGTCGCGGATCCATGTGTTTGGGCTTCTCGGCATCTCCCCCACGATCCTGGAGGAGGGCGTCTTTTTTGGTTGACGCCATCGCCGCAGTCGAGCAGGTTTGCTGCCCGTTGTTGCACATTCATCATCCCGCTCCTGGGCGGCCGCCCACCACGTGCTCGCAGCTCTCTTTGCTCCTCGAGTGGGGCTTCCCAGCATCGCATGTGGCTGAGGGCTTCCTGGTCTTGCATGTGGCTTCCCATCGAGGGCGATCACCGTGCGGTTCTTGGTCTCGGCGCCGGGTGTCTTGATTGCGGCATCGTACGCCTTGCGGCCCTTTCTCCTCCCCTGCAGCCGGACAATCCGTATATGCCCGAGCTCGGCCTACTGGAGCGCACGTGCGAATCGC
>CAUYUJ010011497.1:0-22628 GCA_963575745.1 Prorocentrum cordatum | reverse complement strand
GAGGAGCAGGAGGAGGAGGAGGAGTGGGACCCGTGGACACCCAAGACACATCACCGATGTTGGAATACACCCTTCCTCCAGGCGCCCTCTCCGTAGGCCCCTACAAGGGTTCATGTCCACGGGGAGAAGTTCGCCGTTGGGAGACAGCCGTGTCAACTTCCTGAAGCGTGCCAATACACCGTTTTCAGAACTTCAACGCCGCGAATCAATGTGACTGTTGCGTTTTGACGAGCCAGAATCGCGCCATAACGCCGCTCCTGGGACTTCAACAACGCGAATCAACGTAAGTGTTTCGCCCTGACAATCCTGAACCGTTCCGTAGCACAGTTTCTGGCACGGCAACCATGAACGATTGTGCGAGGCGCAAAGGCGAGAACCACATGTTGACAACACCTTGCTGTAAACTTTCAAAACGAATGTGCGCGGCGAGCCACATATTGAAAACTGTCCACCCTCCATCCGTGAAGCTCGTGCAACCTGTTTGAGATAAGTGTGCGCGGCGCCAAGGCGAGAGCCACATTTTTAACACCGCCCGCCCTCCTTCTGTTAAACTGCTTCCAGTTCCTAAGGCTCAGGCTCATGCATGGTAAGGAAGTCTCAGGCGAAACGCCCGGCCCGCGGCCCGTCCTTCAGACTTGCCCCAGGGTGCGACAGGGAGGAGTTACGTGTTCATAAGGAACAGGAGCCGATGATGGTGGTGAGGGAGGAGAGAGGAGGAGGAGGAGGCGGAGGAGGAGGAGGAGGAGGAGGAGAGGAGGAGGAGGAGGAGGAGGAGGAGGAGGAGGAGGGGAGGAGGAGGATGAGGAGGAGGAGAGGAGGAGGGAAGAGAGGAGGAGGAGGAGGAAAAGGAGGAGGAGGTCGAGGCCAGCACGAGGAGGAGAGGAGGAGGAGGAGGAGGTAGAGGAGAAGAGGAGGAGAAGGAGGGAGGAGCGAGGCAGAAGAGGAGAGGGAGGAGGGGGATGAGGAGAGGGATCTGCGGCATCCTTAGCATCGTGCACTCATGAATGCCCTGGCGGGCTGCTTGTCCTGTCCTGTTTTCTGCGCCATTCCTGTTCCCACCGTGCATGCGCTGGTTGCGCACCGTGAAGGTGGTCGAACGCTGGGTTCCGAGTTCTTTCTCTCGGATCGCGCCCATCAAGACGCGACGGCTCACGCCAGCCAACGTGTGTCCCTCGCAGAAGGAGGAGGGAGGGAGGAGGAGGAGGAGGAGGAGGAGGAGGAGGAGGAGGAGCAGGAGGAGGAGGAGGACGAGGAGGATGAGGAGGAGGAGCAGGAGGAGGAGGAGGAGGAGGAGGAGGAGGAGGCGGATGGAGAGGTGGAGGGGGAGGAGGAGGGGGGAGGTGGTGGGGAGGGAAGAAGACGTAGGTCGAGCAGGAGCTGGGGGGAGGGGTAGGGGGTCGGGGGAAGGGGGGCAAGGACGGACAGAAGGTGGTTGAAGTCGGAGTTCTTGAAGCATCGGCGTGTCCTCACTAGCCCATCCAGCAACGATGCCCAGGGGAGCTGCATTCATACGGGAAGCACGAGAGCATACAGAGGAACGGTAGGAGGGCGCAGTTGCAGAATCGAAGATCGGGATCAGGCTGGGCAGGCCCAGGAGTCGACCAGAAGTGCCTTCGAGGATCTTGGGAGATGCGAGCCTCCCTGCAGCTTAGTTGGGGCCCCGTGGGGCCGTGTTGGAGGCCTTTGGGGCGTTAGTGGGGCTCCCTTGAGGCCATCTTAAGGTCTGTGGGGTGCCTCATTGGGGCCATCTCGGAGGCCATCGATCAAAGTCGGGCGGGCGTCAAACGATTCTAGATTGGGCCTTTCTTGGACACTCTTGGGGCGCTGTTGGGCATTCTTGGGGCCGTCTTAGAGCTTTCCTGTGCCCTTATTGGGGCCTTCCCTTGCGATCTTAGAGTCGCCCAGAGGCCTCCAAAGCACCAAAGCCGATCGGACGCGAAACGGCGAGAAGGCACATGTGTTCCCTTGTATGTCTTTGGGGGACTTTTGCTGTTCGGGGGCGTGCGTGGGACTCCGTGGTCACTCGGAACCGTCTTGGGGTGATATTTGGGCCTCTGAGAGGCATGTCGGTAGCTAATGCTGAGCCATGGTGGGGCATCTTGAACCATGATGGAGGCCACCTTAGGTTGCCTGAGACCATCTTGGAGCCCTCCCGGGCTAACTTGGACGTTCTAGCTCCTTGCGGGGGGGAGGGTTTCATACAAATGGTGAGGGGTATGGAGAAGTGGTAGGATCCATGCTGGCTGCAGGTTGTAGGGTTTCCCGCCCTCCCTGTCGTCGTCGTGGTCGTCTTCGTCGTCGCCGTCGTCGTCGTCGTAGTGGTGGAGGTGGTGGTCGTCGTTGTCGTCTACCTCTACTCCAACATAATTCTCAAGTCTCTTCTCGGCTTCCCCCCGTTCTGGTGGACCTCCTCCTCCACCAAGCCTCGCCCCTGTCCCAGGGTCCTGGAATCACCCTCCGTATTCTCCTCCCCCCCTCCTGCTGCTCCTCCTGGTCTGCTTCCCTTCGTGCCCCTCGTGCCCCTCCCATTCACGAGTCTTGCGCCCTTCCGCCGACCCCCCAGAAGAGGGAAGAAGTCCACGGGTTGGGCCTGTTGAGCCTCCCTCCGGGGGCCTCGACTTGGCCTCTCGGGAGTGCCTTGGGCGCCTGCTTGCGGCCTCGGGGGTCCTCTTGTGGCGGAGGGCTGGGGGTGTCATTTCGAGTTGCCTCTCTTGGGGCCCTGCTGGGGCTCTCTTGGGCCATCTTGGGCGCCCGTTGGGCGTCTTGGGATTCTTCGGCCATCTTGGGGCCCTCTTGGGGGCATCTCGAGCCGTCTTGGACGCTTTCAAGACCAAAAATGCGAGCACGCTGACAACGTGTGTGCTTCCTCAGGGTTTGGGACGGCTATTGCTTCTTGGGCCCTCTTGGGGGTCGTCTTGGAGCCCTCTTGGAGCGTCTTTGAGGCCTCTTGGGCACTCTTGAGGTTGTCTTGGTAGTCTCTGAGGACTCCTCGGCGTGTTGAAGCCCAGCTGGAGCGAGCTTGGAAGGCCTCCTTGGCATCCTCGAGGCCGCGGACACTACACTCGGAGGCTCCCGAGGCCCCGGGGCTGCGTTTAGAAGCTCGCCCCCCCCACCCCCCCCACCCCCTTCCAGTCGGATTGCAGGCCCGGGTGGAGGGGGAAAGGGGGAGGGGGACGGCCAATCATCTCACACGCCTGTGCACCTCCGGCAACTTGGGGTCTGCGGATTTGCTCCTCCTTCTCCTCCTCCTCCGCCGCCTCCTGTTGCCCCTCTCCTGTTCTCTCGTCTCTTCTCCTTCTCCTCCCGATCCCCCTTATCCACTTCCTCTTCGTCCCCCTTCCTGTTCTCCTGATCCTCATCCATCTCGTTCCTCCTCTTCTCCTTCTGCTCCTCTTCCCCCTTGTCCTCTTCCTCTTCGCCCCCCTTCTTGTTCTCCTGATCCTCCTCCCGCCTCCTCCGCCCCCTCCCGTGCCGGTCCCTCGCCAGCCCACGAGGAGCGCGCCTTCGCGGAGGCGAGAGTCGTCTCCGTGGAGGGCGGGGTGGCGACGCTGTCCCTCCTGAGCCCCGAGGACGGTCGACCCTCCCATCGATCCTCGATCCCCGATCCCTCCTCCTCCTCTTCCTCCTCCTCGCTCAAGCGGGTGCAGGGGGGCTCTAGGTGGCATTTCCATCGCACTCTTCCCTAGTCACATTTTGTGCGCGCCCACTCGGCCAGGCCTCGCGCCGCCACGAGGTGCTTGAGGGACAGCACGTCTCCCGCGCCAGTGTGCAGGCGATCGTGCTGACAAAAGCGAGGCAGGCTGCAGAAGCCATCCTGTACCAGGTCACGGGCATGGTCGAAGTGCGGCAAGTGCCATCCCACAGAGTGGAACGACATTCTCAGCAGTCGGGACTGCCGTTGCAACAGGTGCAACTCTAAGGTCAAGCTGTACTCCAGCAAAAAGCAGAACGACGACAATGAGCTGTTGCTGAGTCTTCTTCCTCCTGGTCCGTCCAAGGACAAGGGCAAGAACAAGGGCGGCAACGGCAAGGGCACAGCAGCTGTGCCCCCTGAGCAAGCGTGCAAGCACATGCTCACGTCCATGCTGAGTTCGACGACCGACCTGACGGTCAAGCAGGCCCTGCTGCAGCAGCTCCAGCTCCCCGAGCAGCAGGACGCGGCACTCAAGGGCGACGCCCCATCGCCTGCAGAAGCTCTCCGTCGGGCTGAAGGGGCTTGGAAAGATGCCAAGGCCAAGTACGAGCAGGCTTGTTTACATTCGGCACGCATTCGGGAACAGTTAGATCGGGCAGTCGAGAAGGAGAAGGACACCATCAAGATCCTAGCGGAGGCCGAGGTCGCGCGCAAACTTGCAGCTCGCGCCCTGGCCGCAGCCGTCCTTCCTGATCAGGCTGCGTCGGCTTCGCAGACAGAGAAGGCATCAGAGAAGCAGTTCGCAGAGTTCCAGTGGGACGAGGAGTTTTTTTTTCCGCAGGTGGAGAGCGAGGAGTTCGAGTGCGAGAGGGCGGAGCGCGACGAGCTCCTGAAGCTCAGAGCGGACTTCGAAGCCACCAGGAATCATATCAACACCACCAGTGAGCAGGTCACATCGTGGAAGGCGCGAGTCACTGCCATGAAGGAGGAGGTGACCCAGCGCATGATGAAGAAGCGGAAGGGCAACGACAGCCAGGCGGCCCCCTCGCCGGAGGCGGCAGCCACCGCAGGTGGCGAGGCCGCGATTCCTGCCCAGCGGCCGCCAGGCTGCAGTGGGGGCCCTGCGACGGCCGCTGGGCCGCAGTCGCAGGAGCAGCAGGGGATCGACAAGCAGAAGGCAGTCGAGGTGGAGATCGAACGCATCAGGAAGGCGAAGCAGGCGGGAGTGGACGCAGCCACCAAGGCGGCGTCGCTCAAGGCAGTGAGTGCGTGAGAGGAGGCCCCCCTCGCGGGGGCAGGGTCTGACCATGCAGGTGCAGACCAGGAGGAGATGCTCGATGTCTCTACGTCGCCTGCGGCTTCGGGCGTCAGCTTACCGGAGGGGGATAGCGCGGTCACCCAGTTTTTTCCGCCAACATTACCATCCTCGGCAAGAAGTCTTGGAGCCATTTCCAGGAGTTACATCATCGCAAGGTGTTTCAAGATGTTGGTCTGCGTGAGCCGCACGTGGGTGCGAAAGGAGAGGCCAGTTGGACATCTAAGTTTCGCTTTGCTAAGTTCAAAGCCCCAGCCAATCCAGCCAGACCGTCAGGCAGACCTTATGCGACGGCTTCAGGGACATTGCGTGCCAATGAAGGAGGCGGACTTTCCCTCGCCCAAGGCCATCGCCATATCCATCATCTCACTCGCAACCTCGGTGGATTAGGAGGGCTCTGCAGTGGCGGCGCTGATATGTTGGATGGGTTCCTTCCTGTCGTCGTTCGCCAACAGGGCTATAGTTTAGTCATCGTGATTTGTTGCGGCCACAGTTCTATAGGCTACTCAGGGGGCAAAGTTCGTAGGTTTGCCAAGCTAGGTAGTGTTCTCTGTGCTTTGTAACTCCCCTGGGTCGCGATAGGAGGCTTTGACATCCCTGCTCCCACCCTCGTCTCTGTGGGCTTCGTCGAGAAAGTGGGGAGCCGCGATATTGCAGGCTCTGATCGAGTCTACGTGTATCAGTGCCCAGGGGGCGTCGCACATAGACTACGCTCTCGCTTCCCCTGCCGCCGTCCCCTACATTGTGGGGCTCCACGCGGTCTTAGACGTTCCCTGGAGGCCTCGCATTGGCCTCGCTCTCCAGCTCCGTAGCTCGGGGGCGCAGCTCATCACTCGTTCGCTGCGCCTTGCTGAGAGGCCCCCGCGGGTGGGTCGCCCCCAGGCGGCCCCTCGGGCGGGCAGCAAGTCCTCCCGAGCCAAGCAGGAGCTTGCCACCAAGGGGGCCCTTTCGTTTCAAAAGCAAGTCGAACAATCGGCTTTTCTCTCTAGGGATCTCTGGGACAGGGAGTCCGTTGGCAACGCAGGGCCGCCTGCCACCTGGAGCGAGCAGGAGCCTTCGGCCACCCCCCCCCCCCCCCCAGCGCCCCACCTCACTCCACCAGGGGCCGTCGTAACTGGCGACCCGTGGGACGAGGATGAATTGGATCCGTGGGCTGACGAGTCCAGTTTTCACTTGGCTGTGGATGTGTGCAGCGTCGAAGGGGAAAAAGGTCTGCCTGTCTCTCAAAGGAGTGCTCCTGCCGTGAATTCCGCCGTTGCCGACGGGCTTTCGGCGTCTAATGCAGGGAACGATGCAAGGGCCTCCCCGAGCGAGACCCCGACCCCCGAGCAGGCAGACAACAGGGTCTCTACGGACCCTTCCGCTCCCATTGCTGCTGCCCCTGTCGGCGTCTCTTTCTCCGTTCCTGCTGATCTGCGGCCCCCGGCTCGAACCAGTTCTGGCTTTCGACCTCGGACCGAACAGCGGACCGAACCGAAAAAAATCTAGCAGCTGGGCAGCAGATCCTTCCAATCAGCGGAGTATTTGCTGGATGGATCGACGCGGTCGAGAAGTGCATTGTGTGGCATAATGGTCAGGGTCAAGACTGTAATGGGCCCACTCGTGCCACGGGTCCTCGACTCGCGGTACATCGCGTACAAGATAGCTCTCATTATCGAGATATGCCTTTTTTATGACACTGCGGCCAACTGGTGGGCTCGGGCCCTTACGCTTACTCGGCAAGTCATGCATCGCGTGGCCAAGAATTATGATTGCAAGCAGGTGCAGGCTCTGTCGGCGGCGGTGGTCCAACTGGTCGGTCACTATCCTGATAGCGCACGCAAATTTGTCGGCAAGGCTCCGACGGCAACAACGCGGCAGGACCGGCAACGCTTTCTGGACACCTGCGGGAAAAGACGCTTGAGAGGTGCGAGGCGGCTTGCAGCGAGTTGGATAATATCTGCAGACGGTCTCGCACGAAGGCCATCAACAGTTCCTTGCGCGAGTTCGAACAATGGATCATGGACAATGAGAACACAAGCAAAATATTCAGGTCTACCGCCTACCAAGCCTTCTCCTTTTTTCCAGTTGTGAGATCGACGACGGCAAAGCAGGTGCGATTTTCACCCCAAGGATGCGGTGGATAAGAAGACGGCTCATTGGCACGACCTTTGGAAGACGAAGCAACACATCGATACCGGCCAGGTCCGCAATCGCTTCGCTCGTATCAGGCAGCATGCACGGGACGGCCTTTTTACCGCTGACAGTCGATAAGGTTCGGCGGGCTAGCAAAGGCATGAAAGGACAAGTTGGGCAGGGCATCGATCGCCTGTGCCCTGCTGACCTGGACCGATTGCCGCATGAGGCCATCGTCGAACTCGCGTCATTTTTCAACGAGTTTGAGCTTTGTGGTACTTGGCCATGGCAAGTACTAGCAGTACTGGGGAGACCCTTGCCAAAGAAATCAACAGGTGACCGCGTCATCGGCCTAGTATGTGTTCTTTGTCGAGTCTGGTCCTTGGCCGGGGAACCAAATACCAAAGAGTGGAATGCGAATAGTCATGCGGATGGGGATGCAGCATGCGCGGGCAATTCTGCCTTGAAGGAAGCATATATATATATACAGATATATATATATATATATGTATGCGAGCCATGGATGAGGAACTGTTTTTCGGCTGCGTTCCTCCCATGGCCATGCATTGTTGGATATCAAGTCATTGTACGATGAGATTGAATGGCCCATGTTAGTGGATCGTGCATTGGAGTGCAATTTCCCAGCCACCACTCTTGGACTAGACTTGCAGATTTGCGCGGGCCCGCGCCTCTTGGCGCAATCCAGCACAGTTTCACGGCCTTTTCAAGCGACGCGATCCATCATTCAAGGGTTGCGTAGCGCAGCTCGTTTCGCCAAGTGTATGACGACTGCAATAAGGATTAAATCAACAACATGCCACCCTCATCTCTCGGCGCATCTCTGGGTTGACGACCTATCCCAGGTGGCAATAGGGTCAAGAAAACATGTGGCAGAGGTGTGAGAAGAGGGCGCAGTGGCAATTCGGGAGCAATTGGAACGGCAGTCTCTTCGGCTGGCTACCAAAAGCGCCATCGCATGCACGAGTGTGGCCGACGCCAAGACGATATTCAAAAAGCTCAGGTGGCGAGGGGCTGAGGTGCAATGGGGCAGGCAAGCCGTCCTATCTAGGCACCGACTTGCGCAATGGCAAACGGATGGCACGCCAAACACGCACTGCTCGGATGAAAAAGGTTCTAAAGTTCAGCATGTGAATTTCAAGCGCTACGCGATTGCATCCAGGAGATTTCGGATCCGGGGGATAATTGAACAAGGAGGCCCTCAGATGGCCGCCAACAATGGGCACCAGGTCCATGGGCCCCCCAATGCCTCGATCGCGGAGCTTCGGCGTCGTCTTGGGGCAGTGGCTGGGGGGCACAAGCATGGCAGGGACCTCGCCACCCTCCTCGATCTTCGCGCACCCCTGCGGGGCCCAGGGTATCTACTTCCTCTGCAATTTCTGGAACAATGGATCAGAACCTGGATTGAGGAGCCTCGTATTCATGCTCCAGTTGCACGTGTATGGCGAGGTATAGTAGGTCAGTTCCAAAATGTCGAACCACGACACCGTGCGCGACATGTCCGCGGCCCAGTGCCACGGCTCATTCGTTATCTTATGCAAGCAGGGTGGGGCCCTCGCGGTCCTGCCGAATGGCGTCTACCTTCGGACCAGATCGATCAAGTCGGCGAAATCCCAGGATGGAAGTTCGACTCCAGCCAACTCGAGTCGGTTTCGGAGGCATCTGGGCTGATCCAAGATTTTTCATATACCTTTCAGCGTCAGCTCTGGGTTGAAGCATATCATACCTTGTGTGGCAGTGGGATTGAAAGGGGGTCTCGACAACCTACAGCCTTCGCAAACAGTTGGCCCAACTTGAGGCCCTCCCTCAAGGACGACGGCTGGCAGAAATGATGCTGGTCATTGCGGTTGGGGGAGCTTGGGCAGAATCTAGACGCAAGGATGGAGGATATGAGTGCACGGGCTTGTGTGAGCGCTGTCCTGATCAGGTTGCTGAAACCCCATTGCACCGATACTGACAGTGCTCGTGCAACACAGGCTCGCCCATTTTCGACATGACCGGTCACCTATGTCACCGCGCGGTGGCCCAGGCCAATTTAGCAGAATGTTTTTTGGTTCCGAGGGCTGATCCCAGCGGCTTGGACCAAGGTCAGCGAGCCAACACAAGTTGAAGACTGGAAAGGTACGTTACAAGAGCATGCTGGCACATTCTCCGTTGGCTCAGGATCGATGGACAATCCATTGATCTTGTATGGAGATGCATCTGGAGGCGCGGACACCCACGACCCACGACTTCGTCGAGTAGGGTTGGCAGTTGCAGCATTTCAATTGGATGCCAATGAAGATGTACCGCGTGTATACGGCCCTCTTCCAGGTGACCGCCAGGCGGTTGCAAGAGGGGGCTGCACATGCTCGAAGTTTCGATTCGATGGTCTACAGGACCAATGATTTATATCACGGACAACGAGGAGGTATGCAGAGGATGGTGGGCTCGTGCTTTCGAAAGACCCATAGGGGCCAACGCTGACATTTGGAGGACCATTCGGAAGCATTTGCAAAATCGACCCCGGGGTTAAGTCGCTGTTTTGAACGTCCCGTCGCACATCGACGGCCAGCGGGTTGTCGAGCTCGATTCACCGTCGTGGATGATCGCTGGCGACGTGTACGTGGACACTCTTGCAGGGACTGCAGCCAAAGAGGCCCGCTTGCCAGAGAGCGAGCGGACCAAAGTGTTGCAGGTGGAATACGAGGCACGCTTGGTTCGTGTGCGACTTCTACGTATTGTCCTTCAGACAGCTATCGGCGCCAACAAGAGAAGGCGCACTGAGGCTCCTGCCGTTCCGCCTCCTCGTCCCCGTGGTGTTGCGTTGATGTGCTCTGATCATTGCGTTGATGCGTCGGGAAAAATGCTCAGTTCGCAAGGGTTCCGCAACTGAGGCATGTTTGAAGTCTTGGCTTGCGTCCCCTTGTTTTCCCTTAGAGGTCATTAGTGTTAAGCTTTCAAATCTGCCAGCAGGTCGGAGTTTACATCTCGCAGGGGGCACGGTCCACAGTTCCCACCAAATGAAGTATCACGGATCGCAAGCTGTGTGGTTTTGTGGCAGTTGTGGGTCCTTTGGCCAGGCTCTCCTAAGTAAGAAAGTGGCGGGCCCCTGCCTTCCTATCACATCTTCTGGCAGGGAGTACCTCCGTCGTTTAGAGAGAGACCTTGTGCCTAAAGTGCTCAGTAAGTCTGAGCGTGCGGCCAGGGCTTAATTTATATAGACTCGCTTCGCGACCGCTCTCATCTCATCATCACCTCCTCCTCCTCGCTCCCCGATCCCCGGCCCCTCCTCATCCTCTTCGTTCTCCTCCTCCTCCTCCTCGATCATCCCCCTCCTCTTCTTTCTCGTCCTCCTTCTCCTCGATCCTCGATCCCTCCTCCTCCATCCTCGATCCCTCCTCCCCCTGGACTTCCTCCTCGATTCCTCCTTCTCCTCCTCCAACTCCTCCAACTCGTCCTTCCAAGCTCGAGGTCAGCCACTTGAGCATGCTTGACTTGTGACGGCAGTCGGTGATTTGATGAATTGCAGGTCAGGTCAACTCGAAGTGTGACGTTGCAAGGGTCATACTTCCTGGAAAATGGTTTCCGCACACCGCCTGACCCCCCAAGGATTAGATGACTATTTTGTGGGGGAAGCTGCCAAGCGGAAGATTCGCCTGGATAGATCAGGCAGAAAACCCCACCGCGAGAAAGGGCCCAGCTCGACAAATGTGCGTAAGCTTAGACTTACCTAGCAAGGCCATTAGTTATGGTGTCAAAGTTGGTGGTGTGTTTAAGTGTGCACGCTGTTTCTGCAAGTTCCCTGATGCCAAAGGAAAGCTTGAGAGGTTCTGACCTGCTCGGTGCCCTGGGGCCCTTGCGCTTGGGTCCTCGGCAGTGGTTGGCTTGGGCCCCTCCCACGCGTCGGTCCCGACCCTTGGCACCCAGAGTGGGTATGCGTGCTTTGCCCGTGCGCATCCGACTCAAGCTCTGGCTGAATTCACAGCTGTTTTGCTTAGTCGAGCTTTGCGGTCAGCCTGGCACGGAAGCCGACCAGGCCTTACCCTCCCGAGCCGTCTGCCACGGGCAGGCGCAGCTTCAGGCTGGCGGAAGGCAAGTCCCCCAAGCACGGCATGTCCGTCCCAGCCCCGTGGTTGACTGTCCCCGGGCCGAGCTTGCACCCGTCACCCCTGTTTGCTGGAACCGCTGGAATCCTCCTCCTCCACCTTCTCCTCCACCTCCTCCTCCTCCTCCTCCTCCTCCTCCTCCTCCTCCTCCTCCTCCTCCTCCCCCTCGATCATTGAACTTTGACCCCGCATCCGTATCTTCCTTAATGCTCGATCCTCGATCCCCCCCCTCCCTGCGCGAGCAGGAGCAGGGCGGGAGGAGGAGGGGAGACGCCGCCCGCTAGGATACAAATCCTGGGGATGCGAAATTCCGCATCAGCGCCGGCATACTCGTGGTCGAAAGCAGGCCCAATCTGGCAATATTCTCCGTTCAATTCCGTTTGTTCCTGCCTCAATCCGGTTTCTTCGGGCCTAATCCTTGGCGCAATCCAGGCTAAACGGGGCTCAATGGCCCCTGAATCGGGCCTAGTCGCCGTTCCCTGGTTCACCTCCGAGGAGTTTCCTCCTAACGCCTACGCAAACGGAAGCGGGGCGGAGTGAGAGAGGCCCCTTCTCCTCCGAAATCATAGGCTTTTGCGGTCGCGCCTCGCCGAGGGCCTTCGGGGGTGCCCAGGCCGTCCCGAACGGCCGTGGAGAAAAACACGACGGACGGTTTTTGTGGCCGTCGTTTCCCGGCTGGTGCCGGGGACCAGGTCCAGATTTCTCGGTGCCCACGACGGAGGAACCACGCCGTCGGATTCCTGGGGAGGGGGGGGGGGCTGGGCCAGGGATGAGGGATGAGGAGGAGAGAAGGAAGATGAGGAGGAGGAAGGAGGAGGAGGAGGAGGGGAGGAGAAGAGAGAGGGGAAGAGATGAGGAGGAAGGGATGAGGAGGAGGAGGAGGAGGAGCAGAAATGCAGGCCGGAGGGTGGTTGTGTCGGAGGGGGGGCAGGGTGAAGAAGAGGCAGGGCGTGGGCTGGCGGAGAAAGGAGAGGGACGATGAGGCGGATGTGAGAAGATGAGGAGGAAGAGGAGGAGGAGGAGGAGGAGGAGGAGGATAAGAGGAAACGTAGGAGGAGGAGGAGGAGGAGAGGAGGAGGAGGAGGTGGGGAGGAGGAGGAGTGGGGAGGAGGAGGATTCCTTACTCTGTCTTGAGCCCCGAGGGTGACGCGGTCGTCGGAGAGGTCCGGGCGGGCGTCGGGGAGCTGCTGCCCCGCGCGCCGGGCCAGCAGTGCCTGGCGGAGATGGACGACCTGCAGGACAGGGCCCCCTGAGGAGGAGGGAGGGAGGAGGAGGAGAGGAGGAGGAGGAGAAGGAGGAGGAGGAGGAGGAGAGGGAGAGGAGGAGAGGAAGGAGGAGGATGAGGAGGAGGAGGAGGCCTGGAACATTTCCCTACAGGGCGTCGTCGGCCCTACGGCCTCGATCCTCGACCCCGACCGGACAGGCCCAGGATCGGAGGAGGGCCAGTCGAGAGACTCGCGTAGGCCCAGGATCGGAACCGGTCGTCGTCGTCTTCCTCCTCCTCCTTCTCCTCCCTCCTCCTACCTCCTCCTCCTCCTCCTCCCTCCTACTCCTCCTCCTCCTCCTCTCCTACCCCTACCTCCTACCTCCTCCTCCTCCTCCTCCTCCTCCTCCTTCTCCTCCTCCTCCTCTTGCTCCTCCGCCTCCTCCTCCTCCGCCTCTTCCTCCTCCTCTATCCTCCTTCTCCATTCCTTCTCCTTATAGATAACTTCTCCCTGTCGCACCCCGAGGCCATTTATGACTCTGAAGCTTAAGAAGGGACAGCCCTTTCACAGATGGAGGGCGGGTGGTTTTTAAAATGTGGCTCTCGCCTCGGCGCCGCGCACATTCTTTGTAAAACTTTGCAAGAGCTTCACGGATTGAGGGCGGTTCCTTTTCAACATGTGGCTCTCGCCGTAGCGTCGCGCACATTCTCTGTTGAAAATTGCAACATATTCGCGGATTGAGGGCGGTTCCTTTTCAAAGTGTGGTTCTCTCATTAGCGCCGCGCACATTATGTGCAAACGTGTGCAACAGGCTTCACGGATTGAGGATGGTTCCATTTCAAAATGTAGCTCTCGCTTTAGCGCCGCGCGCATTCTTTGTAAACGTGTACAAGAGCTTCACACATTGGGGGAGATTCCTTTTCAAAATGTGGCTCTCGCCTCGGCGCCGCGCACATTATGTGTAAACATTTGCCAGAACTTCACGGAGGGCGGTTCCTTTTCAAAATGTGGCTCTCGTTTTAGCGCCGCGTGCTTTATTTGTAAACATGTGCAACAGCTTCACGGATTAAGGGCGATTCCTTTTCAACATGTGGCTCTCTCCTTAGTGCCGCGCACATTCTTTGTAAACATGTGCAAGAGCTTCACGGATTGAGGGCGGTTCCTTTTCAAAATGTGGCCCTCGCCTCGGCGCCGCGCACATTATGTGTAAACGTGTGCAAGCGCTTCACGGATTGAGGGCGGTTCCTCTTCAAAATGTGGCTCTCGCTGTAGCGCCGCGCACATTATTTGTAAACGTTTGCAAGAGTTTCCCGGATTCCCATGATCAGCGTACCAAAAATGGTGTTTAGGAAGGATTGCGAAGGCCTTACGGCCGGTGCCGCCGACCCTGAATGGCGACGACAGCGACGACGACGACGACGACGACGAGCGCTCTTGGGGGCCTCTTGGGGGTAGTTTGTGGGCCTCTTGGGGAGCTCTTAGGGGCCGCTTGGAAGCCTCGTGGGGGCCTCTTGGGGCTTCCTGGGGGTCTCTTGGAGGGAGCCTGGGACGTCTTGGAGGCTTCTTGGACGGTCTTGGGGCTATCTTGGGCGTTTTCGGCCGATCTTTGGGCGACTCGGGGCCCTCTTGGGCCGTCTCGGGGGCCATCTGGGGCATTCGGACCTCATTTGGAGTGTTTTCGAGGTTTCTAGGCCGCCCGAGGAAAAACGAATCTGCCCCCCCACCCCCCCCGGGACCCCCCCGGGACCCCCCGGGACCCCCCCCGGGACCCCCCCCGGGACCCCCCCCCCCCTGGGGAAGGGATCAAAGGGAAGGGGCTTCCCTTCGACTCGATTACGACACTGCTCGATTTTTCTCTCGCTCACGAGCTTGAGAAGGAAGCTGCAGGGAAAGGGGACGACGGAGGCGACGACCGACGGAGACGACGACTCGAACAGCCAAGCCCCTCGCACACGCCGACAGGGTCGGCGGATTCAGGACTATGCGGATGCGATAGTAAGGTTGATTCGCGGTGTTGAAATCCAAAATTGCGGTATGGCACGATTCCGCATCGCCAAAACGCAGCAGTCAGGTTGATACGTGGCGTTAAAATCCCGGGAACAATTTTTCGGCATGCCTCAGGATCTTCAAGGTTGTCTTCCAACGAGGCAGTTCCCTCAATGGAAATGAATTGTTGTATGGGGCCTATGAAGAGGGAGCTTGAGGGGGGATTAATTCCAACATCGTTGATGACTCTTGGGTTTACGCTGGTCCTCCTCCTCCTCCTCCTCCTCCTCCTCCTCCTCCTCCTCCTCTCTCCTCCTCCTCCTCCGCTTCCTCCTCCTCCTCCTCCTCCTCCTCCTACTCCTCCTCCTATCTCCATCCTCCTCCTCCTCCTCCTCCTCCTGCTACTCGCCTCCTCCGCCTCCTCTCCCATCCTCCTCATACTCTCTCTTCGTCTCCTCCTCTATCCTCCTCCTCCTCCTCCTCTTCCTCCTCCTCCTCCTCTTCTCCTCCTCCTCCTCCTCCTCCTCCTCCTCCTCCTCCTCCTCCAGTTTCGGCGCGAGCCCTGCTCGTGCTGAGACTAGCGCCGGCCGGGCCGCGCGCGATGGACCTGCCGGCCGGCGGCTGGTGGTGTTCGTGCGGCCTGGCGAGGTGGGGCACGCCGGTGATCGGCGTCGTGCTCCACACCTGGGCGGACGTCGGCGCGGCGCATTTCGTGGCGCCGCTGGACTCCCCCCTCCTATCCGCTCCGGCGCAGCACCCGGGCTGCGGGCAGGCGGACGGCGCGGCGGCTGGCCCCACGTGTGTCGCGGAGTACGCGGCGGGCGCGGCCGCGGACAAGGGCTCGGCGCAGCAAGCTCCGGAGCATGAGCAAGCTGCCAAGCGGCTCGTGCAGGCAGCGGCGGACCAGCAGCGTGACTGCTCCGATCACGTCGGCGAGAAGGTCCATGGCGTGGGCTCTGCGCCGCAGCCCCCGTGCGCAGGACTGTTCGGCACAGCTGTTTCATCCGAGCAGATCCACATGGCGCTCTCCAGCGAGGTCACCAAGGTGAAGGACATCGACGGCGCGAAGATCCGGAGCGGGAGGTACGCCGCCCTCTCCACCGTCGACGACGAGGACTCCCACGATGCCGACGGCTGCTCCAGCGGCGGCGAAGGCGGCATGGAGGTCAAAGGCAAAGCCGAGAGCCGCCTGGGCCATCGCGGTTCGCGGGATGGCGGCACCGAGGACGACGACGCGATCCTCAACCAGGCCATGGCGGTGGCGGCGGCCGAGTGGGCGCTCCACGAGGCCGAGCTCGACGGAAAGGCGGCCGTCGGCGGCGACAGCATCGTCGGCGGAACCAGGCGGCTCCCAGAAGGCGGGGTGCTGCTCTCCCACTCCGCGCGGCTCGACACCCAGGACAGCGACGGCCCGGAGGGGGAGCCCGACGAGCTGGAGGAGCAGAAGCTACAGCAGCAGCACGACCTGCTGCGCGCCAAGGAGCTGGAGCTCGACCAGCTGACGGCGGAGGAGCAGGAGCTACAGCAGCAGTACGACCTGCTGAAGGCCAAGAAGCTGCAGCACGACCAGCGGACGGAGCAGCCAATGAACCGCGGCCAGGGCCCCGAGGTGAAACGGGGACGGGCTGCGGCGAGGCGACGAGGACCAGCCAATGACCTGCGGCCAGGGCCCCGAGGTGGAACGGGGACGGGCTGCGGCGAGGCCAGCGCCGCGGCCAGGGCCCAGAGGTGAAACTGGGACGGGCCGCGGCGCGAAACGGAGGCCGCAGACTCTGAGAACTCTCTTGGCGTCGACGCTTCAACCTGAAGAGCTACTTCATCATGATGCCCCGCTGAGGCGGGGGCTGGGCGGGCGCCCGAACCGCGTTGCGCGGCTTGTTTCTTCTTCTTCTCCTCCTCCTCCTCCTCCTCCTCCTCCTCCTCCTCCTCCTCCTATTCCTCTGTCCTCCTCCTTTTCCTCCTCCTCCTCCTCCTCCTTCTCTTCCTCCTCCTCCGCCTCCTCCTTCTCCTCCTCGTCCTCGTCCTCGTCCTCGTCGTCGTCCTCCTTTCCCATCCACTTCGATCCTTCCCCCAAGCCCTCCGGCCCCATCCCCCCCTCCCTCACCGCCACCCCTCCCTCCCCCATCGGGGGGCCGTCGCCTCAGACCAGGAGGAGCAGGAGGAGGAGGAGGACGAGGAGGAGGAGGAGGACGAGGAGGAGGAGGAGAAGGAGGAGGAGGTGGAGGAGGAGGTGGAGGAGAAGGAGGACAAGGATGATGTGGAGGAGGAGGAGGAGGAGGAGGAGGAGGAGGGGGAGGAGGAGGAGGAGGAGGACAGAGGAGAGGAGCTCCACGCCGCCTCCGTGCTGAATAACGTGGAGCTCCTGTTCGGCCGGCACCAGTGCGTGGCGCCGGGCCAGGGCCCCAGCACCAGACCAGGGGCTGCCGAGGATATCGTCGGCCACGCGCAGAGGAGGGCAGCGTTTGGGCTTTTCGGTGTTAGGGTTCCCAGACCCCCTCGCGTTGTGAAGAAATCGCGACGGGAGGTTTTTCGCTATTCTCGGCCTCGGGGGCCACTCACTGGGCCCATGGGACCGTCAAAAAACGACACAGGATGACAAATCACTCCCGGGGAAGGGGTCCAGACCTCTGGGGGTCGACGCGTTGGAAAAAATCACGACGTCAGGGGTCAGTGTTCCGAGATTTTCGGAAGGTTTCGTCGGTTCTCGACGGCTTTCCGGCCTCGGCATGCGTCCCAGCAGCTGCGCCTCGCCGAGAGCGTTCCGGGGGTGCCCGGATTGTCCCGAACGGCCGCTGGAGACCCGAGCTGTGCCCCGAAGCCAGACTCACTCACGCGCAGAGGGAGGTATGGGGAGAGGGGAAGGCTTCTTAGGAGCACCCCTGCTTGTCAGAGGGCGCGGGCCCTGTCTGTAGATGTGAGGCCGGCGCCTTCTGATAAGCAGCCTCCTCCTAAGACGCCTTCCCTCCTCCCCCTACCCCCTTGTGCGCGCCGCCAAGATAGAGGCGAATAGCCCAGGAGCTGGCATGACACGTATGCGCCCGGGAGCCTCACCCCTGGGTGCAGTCGAGCATCTGATCAAGAAGGCTCCTGCAAAATTGGGCCAGCGTCTCTCAATCAAAGTCCCGGAAAGCTGGCACAGTTTCTTGAGCACGTTTGCCCCTCCAGCGTCAACAGCAGAGAGATTGGTCCAGGTCTGTTCTAGACAACCTCCGGGCAGCTGGCCCAGGTTTCTCAAACGATCTAACCCTCGGAATCGCATGTTTGGCTGCACACGCATTCGCCTGGAGGCCTCGCCGAAGGCATGGACCACCGGCGCCCCAGTCGGGTATGGCCAGGACCCCAGGTAAGGGGACCCGGTTAGTGGTAGGGCCCCGGAGCCTTTGAATTGGCCAGAATCGCCAAACCAGGTTTGCCGTAGGTGGTGTTTTTTCGGGTCACGGCAGTTCCGGTTCGTGGAAGTGGGCGGGGGGGGGCGTCCCCCAGACCACATCACTGAACCAGGTCCCACGAAACCCAGTTCTGCCAGCGCCCGACCCAGGATGCACGTGCTGCGTCCCCAACAAAAATGGAGCCTGGCCTTCGAGCGGCTCGACGGAGTCGTCGCCCCCTCCTCGGCGGGAGGGTCGGTGGGAGGGGCGGCGGAGGCGGCACGAGGGCGGCTCCGCCGGCGGAGGGGCGGCGGAGGGCGCCGGGAGTAGACGGTGCGCCCCCAAGAGTCGAAGAAGAGAA
This sequence comes from Prorocentrum cordatum, assembly GCA_963575745.1. Lineage (NCBI taxonomy): Eukaryota > Dinophyceae > Prorocentrales > Prorocentraceae > Prorocentrum > Prorocentrum cordatum. Next base: position 4,538 of record CAUYUJ010011497.1, on the reverse strand, counting down.
ACCACACACACACATGCATACATACACACATGCATACATACATATCATAACATAACATAACATACCATGCCATAGCATAACACACTATACCATAACATAACATACCGTACATGCATGTATACATACATGTATATATATATATATGCATATGTATATATATACATACACTCGCACATGCATGCATACACACATACAAACATGCATTCATACATACACCTATGCATGGCATACAAACATACATGCATACATACGTATATACATACATACATACATACATACATACATACATACATACATACAACCATGTATACACATACACATACATACATGCATGCGTACACACGTACATACACATACATACATACATACATACATGCATGCATGCATGCATACATACATACACACGCGCATACATACATACATACATACATACATGTAGAATACATACATACCATACATACATACGTACGTACATACATATGTTTGCATACATACACACGTGCACATGTACATGCATACATACATTCACACATACATACAGACACACCTGCATACATAGATACATGCGTGCATACACACATGCCATACATACATGCGTACGTACGTACATGCATACATACAAAAATGCATACATGCATCCACATATTCATACATACACACCTACACATACATCTATATACATACATACGTACACACGTGCATACATACATACATACATACATACATGCATGCATGCATACATACATACATACATACACATACATTCATGACTGCACACATACATATATACATACACACATACACATACACATACATACATACATGCATTCAAACATACGTACATACACATACACACACGCACACGCGCACACGCACACACATAACCATACACGTTTGGCGCTCCGCGCGGATGTCTTGGGTCCGCGCTGGGCCCCCTTGGCGTCGCCAAAAGTTTATGTTAATGTGTTTTTGCTTCTTCTTCTAAAGAGGGCGACGCAATCTATACACATTCACTGCTCCCTGGCGAGGCCCATGCTGAACCCAGCAGCTGTCGAGTGGCGGAAGGTTGTCGTCCATTCCTCGTGGCGTCGTTCGGGCGTGTGTACTATTTGTTTCACGGCGGGGGCCATCGAGGAGCTTTTTGTGGATCATCTTGCGAGAGCGATAAAGTGCAGGCACGAAGTCGAACAGTGCACTCGGAATGGACGTTCGAGCGATGGCGAGTATCTGTTCAGCCTCCAAGGGCCCTCGCCTGGCTTCGGGACCGTCAAGGAGCGGTTCAGCATGGAAAAACCCCCGCCCCCACCCCCACCCCCCTGGAAGGGGTCCAGACCTTCATGGGGGGCATTCGGTAGCAAATCATGGGAGTATGGAATGCATTCTTAATTCCGTCTTTAGCGTCGACTAGCGTCGATTAGCGTCTGGGGATCGGTGAGGTAGCGCCGATTTAGTGTAGGCTAGCGTCGAGTAGCGTCGATCTAGTGTCGATCAGCGTCGATCTAGCGTCGATTGGTGTCGATTCGCAAGAGCCGACAAGATGGTATTGGAGGCTCCCATGAGTTGCCACCGAACTGGGGCACGTCATGGGAAAGTCATGGCGTCAGGGGGTCTCGGGGGGGGAGGGGAGGAGGGGCCTGGACCCCCTTTTCTCCCCACGACACGGGCGGTGTTTTGGGGGGCCGTCGTCGGCGCCCGTGGGCCCTTCACCAGGCTCCACAGAACCGTCAAGACACGGCCCGGGGATGACAAGAGGGCGGTCCTGGGGAAAGGGAAGTCCAGACCTCCCCGGGGCCCACGCTGGGACACCATCGCGACGTCGGAGTTCTGGAGGGGGAGGGGGAGGGGAGGCGGGGCTGGAGGGCCTGGAGGGGAGGAGGAGGAGGAGGAGGAGGAGGAGGAGGAGGAGGAGGAGGAGGAGGAGGAGGAGGAGGAGGAGTGAGGAGGGGAAGGAAGACGCGGATTCGGAGGAGCAGGGAGGCGGCGGAGGAGGAGGACGAGCGGGGAAGCAGCAACAGCAGCACCAGCAGCAGCGGGAGCAGGACCAGCACCAGGGGCAGGCGGGCGAGGCCCACAGAGCCGGCTCGCGCAGCCGCTGCAGCCGTGGCCGTGCGCTCGCCTCTCGCGGCGCCTCGGCGCGCGAGGACGCACCGAAGCGCTCCGCTCCGCGGGCTGGCCCGTCCCCCCAGATGGGCCTCGGAGGTCTGGACCGCTGCCCCATGCAGTGGGCCACGCCAAGGAACGCCCTGCTTGCATCCAGGGTGCCCTGGGTTCCTTGGGCTTCGATGGCCTTGCCATGGCAAGCGTGACGTCCCCACGCCAAGAAATCCGTGGACGTCCTGGGGCCTCAGGGTTGGGTTTCTTATGGAAGGTTTCTTGTAGACTGGCCTCCACTGCAGGGCCAGCTTTTCGCCCCGAGTCGTTTTGCTGACGGCCCCGAGGCCCGGCGAGGGCACCCAGAGGCCGAAAGCGGCCCCCAGACGCGGGCCGCTCCAGTTTTGGGGGAGCGTCGGATCTCTGGACCTGTGGGCCCGTGCTCTTTGGCAGCCCCGGGCCGTCTACAGCAGCGTGGGGCCGGTGCTGATCGCCATGAACCCCTTCGCCTCCCTCCCGATCTATGGCGATGCCTGGGTGGAGGCTTCCCGCCGCCTCCTCCTCCTCCCTCCTCTCTCCTCCCGTTCCCTCTTCCTGCTCCTCCTCCTCCTCCTCCTCCTCCTCCTCCTCCTCCTCCTCCTCATCATCATCATCATCATCATCATCATCATCATCATCCTCATCCTCATCCTCATCCTCATCCTAATTCCCATCCTCATTCTCATCCTCCTCCTCCTCGTCTTCCTTCCTTCTCCTATGCCTCCTGCTCCTACCTCGTCCTCCTGCTCCTGCTCCCGCTCCTTCTCCTCCTCCTCCTCCTCCTCCTCCTCCTCCTCCTCCTCCTCCCTCCTTCTCCTCTCGTCCTCTGCCCCCTCATTCTCCTTCTCCTCCCTGCTTTTCCTCGTCCTCTCTCATCCCAGCTCCTATACCTTCTCCTCCTCCTCCTCCTCATCCTCGTCCTCGTGCTTCTCCTCCTCCTCATCATCAGCATCATTATCATCATCATCAGCATCATCATCATCACCATCATCATCACCATCATCACCATCATCATCATCATCATCATCATCATCATCATCATCATCATCATCATCATCATCATCATCATCATCATCATTGTCATCATCATCGTTTGCCCCCCTCCCGTTTCCTCCCCTTCCTTCTTCACGCGTCCCCCTCCCTCTCCCCCTCCGCCGCGGCAGCCGGGGCCTGCCCCCGCGGCGGCCCTCCCCGAGAGGATCCAGAGGCCGCGGATCAGCGGAGAAAAGATAACCGCTACCGCGGCTCGTCCTAGGAGGCCTCCGTCGCCACGGCTGCAAGCTCCTCGAAAATCTGATCAGGGCACCCCGGGGAAGGTCTGGGGAGTAGCGGCATCGGTACCCTTTTGCCCCCCCCCAAGAGAGGCCCGTGTAGGCCAGGCCATCAGCGATGTCCCGTGGTGTTGCCGTGGTGGTGCCACCTGCCGCCCCGTTGCGGCGCCGCCGATCGATCGATCGATCCTCCTCCTCGTCGGTGCTCTTCCATGTCCTCCCCTTCCTCCTCCCTTCCTCCCCCCTTCCTTCCCCCCTTCCTTCCCCCCTTCCTCCTCCCTTCCCCCCCCCCTCCCTCTCGTCCTCCTCATGAGAGAGTCCGTGTCAAGGCAGCCTGCTCAGCAGCAGGCCAGTCCTAACTCGAGTTGTGGTGCTGTGCACTTTCCCTCCGGGTCCTTCCGTTCCACTCACCTTATCCCCCTTCCCTTTCCTTCGATCACTCCTCCTTCGGGCTTCCTCCCCTTCCGAAGCCGGGGCGGAGGCATACCACCACGCCGGCGTGGACGAGCGGGCGACCAGACAGCTGGGGCCTCACTGCTACCGCACGGTGGCCAGCGGACTCACGCCTGCCTTCTGACCTCCTGACCTTCTCCCCTCCATGCTCCACCTTTCCTCCTCGGTTCTCCCTCCTTGTCCTGCATGGTGGAAGAACGGAGGAGGGAGGAGCAAGAGAGGGAGGAGGGGGAAAGAGGAGGAGGAGGAGGAGGAGGACCTCGGCTGCGGCGAGTTGCTTCAGGGTGTATGAGAAAAGGGACGAGCAGGAGGCTGAGTGCGATGATGGAGGAGCAGGAGGACGAAGAGGGTCATGAGGAACAGCAGGAAGAGGGGGAGAGGGAGCAGGACGGAGAAAGATGGGTGATGATGGTCATGATGACGTTGGTGATGATGACGATGATGATGCTGGTGATGATGATGATGATGCTGCTGCTGATGGTGATGAGGATGATGTTGATGTTGCTGCTGCTGCTGCTGATGATGCTGATGATGATGATGATGATGATGATGATGATGATGATGATGATGATGATGATGATGACGGTAGTGATTGTGATGGTGATGGTGGTGGTAGCGGCTGGGATGATATTGGTGGTGGGTCTGTGATGATGAGGAGGAAGTAGGACGGAGGGATGAGGAGGA
>CAUYUJ010011496.1:12500-22637 GCA_963575745.1 Prorocentrum cordatum | reverse complement strand
GAGGAGGAGGAGGAGGAGGCGGAGGAGGAGGAGGAGGAGGTGGAAAGGGACGCGCTCAACCATAGTAGCCGTCCCCTGTCTGACGTTTCGGGTGCATCTCCCGAGAAGGCCGCCGAGGTTTTGCAACAGGTGCGGGCCCAGGTCTACAGCGTTCAGTGGATTCGTGGACTTCCGTTCATGACTAACTTACGTCTGAGTCATAAGTGGTGAGGAAGTCTAAGGCGAAACGCCCGGCCCGCTCTGAAAACTGGTTTTGGGGTGCGACAAGGAGAATTGATGTATAAGGGAAAGGAATGGAGGAGGAGGAGGAGGAGGAGGAGGAGGAGGAGGAGGAGGAGGAGGAGGAGAGCAGGAGAAGGAGGAGGAGGAGGGATGGATGGAGGAGGAAGGAAAGAGGGAGGAGGAGTAGAAGGAGGAAGAGGAGGAGGAGGAGGAGGAGGAGGAGGAGGAAGAGGAGGAGGAGGAGGAGGAGGGAGGAGGGCGGAGGCGGAGGAGGAGGAGGAGCAGGAGGAGGAGGAGGAAGAGGAGGAGGAGGAGGAGGAGGAGGAGGAGGAGGAGGAGTCGCCCGCCGGCGTTTCCGCGCTGGCGGCCAGGTCGTGCGCGGAGAGAGCAAGATGCGGTCGGAGAGCTGCCAGGCGGCCGTCGCCCCGCCTGGGGGGGGTGGGGGGCGGCGGGGGCCGCCTGGGCGCTTCCAGCTGCGCGGAGAACTGGTGAAGTCTGGGCGCCGCTGCAGTTCGTGCCCGGACCATCCTGTGGCGTTTGGCATGCGTTCTGGGGCAGCGCCCCACGTCTCCTCCTCTCCTCTCCTCCTCCCCTTCCTGCGTCTTCCTCATCCCTGCCACCTCTCTCGCTGCAGCTCCCCGGGAGCTCCACCGAAGCCCTCAGCGGGTGGTACCGCATAGCCTCCCCCAGGGTGCCCTGGCCAAGTTCGGGAGCTCCACCGAACGCCCTATCTTCAGCGTCCACATGCGGCTCCCCGCCCATTTGGGCACACCTCTCACACGTTACGTGGCTTCAGCAGGAACTCCGCCTGACAGAGTCCCCAGCGGGTGCGACAACAGCGGTTTCCGCCAATTCGAGCGGACGCTCCAGTGATGCGGTTCCAAACCATGCTGGCGCACCCCAGACACGTTTCGTGAGCCAAAAGGGGATCGCCTCCTTCGTCCCACCTGCCTTGCGGCATTCACAATTGCATATGGTCGGTTGTGCCCTTCGCCAGTATGATTTCAGATCGAGTGATTTCGCTTGATTTCGAGACCGTGGGCCATCACAAATCCATGTGGTTCGAACAATGTAGCAGAAAGGTGGGGTCTCGGCCCCGGTCGTGCACTGTCGAGTTTTTGTCTTTCCCAGCCGTCCTGTGGGGTTGCTTCCTCGTTTTGAAGAGATTGCGCCCCGCGTCACTTCCTCCTTGTTCCACGCCCTATCCTCCCTCCTTATCGTCGTCGGCATCGTCAATGTCGGCGACATCGTCATCAGCGCTACCATTCCTTACGCGCTTCGTGGCCCCAAGGCGAGCCCCAGCAACGGCCCCAGTGGTAGGGTTCGCATGGCGCCACCGCGCCCATTTTGGCACACCCCTCACACGCTTCGTGGCCCCATACGGAGCCCCAATGAAGGTTCCAGTGGCAGGGTTCGCATGGCACCACCGCGCCCATCTCGGCACACCGCTCTCACGCTTCGTGATCGTGGCCCCATAGGGAGCCCCATCCGAGGCCCCGGTTGCAGGGTCCGCATGGCGCCACCGCATCCATCTCGGTACACCCCATCGCACGCCTCGTGGCTCCTCAGGGAGTCCCGGTGAGGGCCCCGGAGGCAGGGTTCGCAATGCGCCGCCACCCACTTCGGCGCACCCCTCACACGTTTCATGACCCCACAAGGAACTCCACCGAAGGTCCCCGTGGCAGGGTCCGCACGGCGCCACCGTTCCCATCTCGGCACACCGCTCACGCGTTTCGTGGCCACGTGCGGAATCCCACCGAAGGCCCCAGTGGCAGGGTTCGCATGGCGCCACCGCGTCTATGTCAGAGCCCCCCGCGGCAGGGTTCGCATGGCGCCACCGCACCCATTTCGGCACCTCCCTCACACGTCTCGTTGCCGTTGCCCCTCAGGGAGTTCCACTCCGGCCTCAGCTGCAGGGTTGACATGGCGCCACCGCACCCATGTCGGCACACTTCTCACACGTTTCGTGGCTCCGTGGGGAGCTGCCCCTTCTTCGTCCCACCTGCCTTGCGGTCTTCGCACCCGCACATGAGTTAGGCCCGCCGCCTGGGTAGGTTGCGGACCTCAGGGTAGCCCAGACTCTTCGAGACTCGAAACTGTCGAGGCTGAGGTTTTCGGCGTTTGATCTGCGTCCAGAGGCGTTTCCGGCGCCTGCTTTTCGGCACGTTCAGGCTGTTCTTTCGGCCCTGGACCCCTTGGGAACACCACCCAGAACGACTCAGGATGCAAATCAAGTCCCCAGGGAAGGGGTCGAGAGGTTCGGGGCCCAGAAACTCATGAATACCACGTGGAACGGGAGTGCGATCGCGCGGAGTGGGGTGGGCGCGTGGAACGGGAGTGCGATCGCAGGCGGAGGGGAGTGTTCACAATAGTTGTGGTTCTTGTTGTTATCATGACAAATTAAGGGTCGCGTGCATGCGGAGTATGGTGATGCCAATCTTGCGATGATGATGGCGACGTGTAGGAGCATGGGGGTGTGGGTTATCTTGGTTATTGCTATGGCGAGGGGGTCTAAGGATTCTGATAATGAAGACGTGGAGCACGTGGAATAATATGATCACGAGCATGATGATGAGGGGGAGGCTGAGGAGGAGCTTGCGGAGGAAGAGGACCTGAGAAAGGGAGAGCACGGGGGGTGATGAGGAGGAAAGAGAGAGAGAGAGAGAGAGAGAGATAGAGAGAGAGAATGGCAGGAGAGAGAAAAGGAGCACAAGGATGCGGATGTGGATGACGAGGAGGCGGAGGTTTGAACCGAAAAGGATGGGATGTATCAGATGGTGGTGGTAATGGGTTCAGACTGCGGGAGCAGGTGGAGGAGTACGTTCCATGATCATGATGTGGTGATCGCCATGGAGGTACGCGTAGAGGAAGCGTAAGGCGATGACGGTAGTGTTGAGCATGGCGGTGAGTATGGCGATGGTGATGTGGTGGAGAAGTTGGTGTTTCGGATTAAGATGACTTTGATTGTGATGACGATGGTGATCATGAATAGCAGGTGCATGTTGATGGTGATTACGATGAGCACGGAAAGGGTGCGTGTGGTGATCATGATCGGTTGGGGGGCGATGGGTTGCTAGAGGAGTGGACAGAGCAACGTGTGGAGGCCGATGGGTGTCATGATGTTGACTGATGAGAGGTGAATGGTGATATAGTAGGAGAAAGTTGCGCAGCCGTATGAGTATCATGATGAGCGTTATGCTTCTGTACATGAGACGTTTTTTAGAGGGCAGCAGGCTGATGATGATGAGGACGTGTATTGGTTTGGTGCTTAGTGCTGGATATGGTTTCATCATGTGTAAGAAGGGAAGCAAGTAACATTGGATTCTGACGACAGTGATGATGGCGATATGTGGGAGGTTCATTTTGTTGAGGATTCGGGTGGGTTAGTCTGGTTATTGTGTGCATGAAAAAACGGACAATGCAGAAGGTAGGCCAGGCAGAAATTGACAGGATGGGAATATCAGTTCATGCATGCTGTTCTACTGCAACAATTCAAGCGGTCCTGGCCTGAATTTTGTTGCCGCTGGGGGGGGTGCGTGGATTAGGAGAAGGAAAGGAGAGAGTGGAGGGGATGTACACATACCTGCGCCTGTCCCTTTGGGCCCGCGCGACCGACATGACCATCAGCATCGCCACCATCGTTATCATCGTTCATCGTTATCTCAGCATCGTTTCAATCATCATCATGGTTCGTGGCGACAGCCTCCACGTGCCCACTACCTGTAGCCTTTTTGAAAGTGCGACCATCATGTTCAGAATCCTCATCATCAGCATCATCATCACCATCATCATCATCATCACTATCCTCAGCATCATCATCAGCATCATCATCTTCTTCATCACCACCTGAGTGGGGCAGTATGTCCATACTCAATGTGCTCATCGCCACCATCTTCGTTATCATCTTGGTCACCGGCACTGTCATATGCACAATCCTAATCAATTTGCCCTCGGCGCATCCCGCCACCGTGCCTGGGTCGTGGGTCAGCGGCTTCGTGCTTGCTTCATGTTGTCCCTTCGGAGTGCTCTCGGGGATGCCTCTCTGGGGCGGTTTTGAAGCCTCCTCGGAGCCTCGTGGGAGCTTCTTGGGAGCCTCCTTGGGCTTCCTAGGGGCCTCATAGGTTCTCCCAGGCGCCTTTTGGGGCGGTGCGCTGGAAATGTCGGCTCGTGTTCCCTCTCTAGGGCTCTTTCTGGGGCGTTCTTGGGGCCCTCTTGAGCCATCTAGCAGGCCTCTTGGGCTGCATTGGGGGCCTGTTGTGCCGTGTCGGCGCCCTCTTCTCAGCCTTTTAGGCCGTCTTGGGGCGATAGTTGGGCTTTCTTGGGCCGTCTTCAAGCGTGGGGGTGCCAAGAAGGCAGAAATGCTAAGATCAGTCACCTCTTGGGGCCCTCTTGAGCGTCCTCTTGAAGCCTCTTGGGGCGTCTTGAAGGCCTCCTGGGCAGTCTGGAGGCCATCTTGCGATCTTTCGGCGAGTCTGGGCCCTCTTGGAGTGTCTCGGCGCGCTCCTGGGGCTCTCTTGGCCTGTGTCTGGGCGAGAGGGGACCGTCCTGGAGGCCCACGCGGGTCCACCCCGGAAGCGCCTGGCAACGCCCAGGATTTCCCAGGAATTCCAAAAGATTCTTAGGAATTCCAAAGGATTCATAGGAATTCCTAAGGATCCCTAGGAATTCCGAAGGATTCCTAGGAATTCCCAGGGATTCCGAAGGATTCTTAGGATTTCCCAGGAATTCTGGACATTTCGTGCTCTGGCCCCTCGGCGGCGGACGTCGGCGACGAAGGCGGCGGCGGCAACAACGGCGGCGGCGGCGGCGGCAGCGACGGCGGCGGAGGCGTCGACGGCGGCGGCGGCGGCGACGGCGACGGCGGCGGACGGGCCTTACAACCCGTCCATCCACCCCTCAGAATTGCGTGAGCCTCTTGCGGCACCCCACTTCGTCCCGAAGGCACGCTGGCGGACTGACACTGCCGATCCTGATCAGTTTGGCCCGGATCGCAAATCCCCCAGATACTAACTTCTAGTTGTGCTGACGAACTCGGCTTGCACAATGCCATTCACTCATAGGCGTGTGCTGCACATGTGTCCCACATCGATCGCCGTGTGCCTCGCGTGCTTGGTCGGAATGCCCGCAGAGGCCAGGCGCTTCCACAGCAATCTGGACATCCACGGGATCGATACTGACGAGGGTGGCGGAGGAAGCTGCGCGTCAGCTCTCCAGCCATTGCTCCGGCACGTTCGCTTCAAAGAGATGATCGAGGCAGCGATGAACTGGACGTGGGGCGGCTCTTTCCAAGACTCAGAGTACGAGCGGCAGTGGACAGAGGCTGCCAGCAAAGAGAAAGTTCTGGACGGCTCCAATCTGACGTGGGGTGAGGCTGGCGACGGGAAGGGCTACGTCTACGAGCGGAAGCGTCTTACCCTCATGGGGCGCCTTGAGGACAGTTGGCGCCACATTGTGATCAACTCCACCGTGCGTGGAGTATGTGATGCTTCGCTTTTGGGTTTGAGGTTTCTGGGCAACCTCCCTGCATTGCTCGTGGTCCTGCGGGACATGCTTCCGACAGATTCTGCTTGCGCGGGAAAAGACCTCAACGAGATAGCCATCGACGCTGGCGACGCGTTGAGCGCAGAATGCCTTGATGGTTGCCTGGCCACTTTGACAGAGAAGGCGAAGAGCTTTGAGTGTAAGGCTGGTCAGCTGACGGAGGAGTTCTACCAACAAGTTGTGGATGACAACGAGCAATGCGCAGGAATGCCACTTGACAACCTGGAGCGGTTGTCCATGTATACCATGCGTTTGAAATGTTTTACATTCTATTCTCCCCATCCATTGTTCCTCTTCGGAGACAAGGCGGCAGGTCAGGTCAGTCAAATGTCTGGGGAGCCCACTGCGGTTTGCACCCTCCCAGACGATGTCAACACTACGAAGGACAAGAAACACATTGTGCAGCATGGGATCTGCCCAGAGGGTTCCAAGTGCAAGTGCCCAATGCAATCTCTTCGCGACAGGCAATCAACGATGCAGATCCGCTTGGAAAAAGGGCAGCACTTGTGGGCCAGAGGCGGGGCTGCCGCACTTCCTGTTATCTCCAGGCGTTTTGCCCCTGCCGCCATCATCACTGCCCCAGGCCTTGAAGGCACGCGGTGGCTTCATAGGTCGCTCTTCAAAGGCCCTGGGAGCGAGGACAGCCTATGACGGCGCGCGAGACGAACCTGGTCTTTGATTTTCCCAACCATTCTGTGGTGCAGGGTCCTCGTTTTGAACCCGCAGCGCCCCGCGTTCACTCCTCCTTCCTCCTCCCCCTCCTCCCTCCTCTCATTCCTGCCCCTGCCTCCGCATGTCCATTCCAGCACACCCCTCACACGTTTCGTGGCCCGATAGGGAGCTCCACCGAAGGCCCCACAGGCAGGGTCCGCATGCGGCCTGCCTTTCGGCACCTCCCTCGCACGCTTCGCGGCCCCACTGTGAGCTCCACCGAAAGCTCCTGCGCCAGGGTCCGTAAGCGGTGCCCGCCCCCACTTCGGGTCACCCCTCGCGGGGATCGTGGCCCCACAGGGAGCTCCACCGCAGGTCCCAGAAGCAGGGTCCGACCCGCCCCATTTCGGCACCCCTCTCGAGGATCATGGCCCCACAAGGAGCTCCACCGGAGGCCCCAGTGGCAGGGTCCGCACGCGGTGCCCGCCCCATGTCGGCGCGCCCCTCACGAGGATCGTGGCCCAACAGGGAGCTCCACTAAAGGCCCCAGCGCCAGGGTCCGCATGCAGTGCCCGCCAAATGTCAACACACCCCTCACGAGGTCCATGGCCCCGCAGGGAGCGCCACCGAAAGCGGTGCCCATAATGATGTACTCACAACTTCACATGTTTGGGTCCTTCGCCGGGATAATTCAAACTAAGGCGCAGTCGTTGCTTTTGACAGCTCTCGCGGGGTCTGTGTTTGGTATCTTGGGCGTCCCAGAAGCCACAAGTTTGCTGTCCTACCCAGCAAACGTAAATATCATATCAGCAAAGATTGATCCCAGCGTGGACCTGAAGCAGTGAATTGTGACTCAGTAAAGGGAATGAGAATCGACGCCAAGCACCAGTATGTAAAGCAATGCCGGGTAACGATATGCAGCGCAAAAAAACGCCAAGCAATGCAACGCAACGCACACCAATGCGAGGGGATGTGACCCAACGCAGACCACTGTTAAGCACTGCAGAGGTAGTGTTAAGTCGGGCACGTTCCTCCACAGGAGGAATATTCAAAAGTAGTCCAAACATTGTCTGGGGACGATTTTGCGAGTATTCTTCTGCTTTTTCTTTTTTTATATAAATATGTTTGTGTTCAATATGTTGGATCTGTCCTCCAAAATCCGCCTGTACAGGGTCCGGCTTGAATAAGGAACACTTACTTTTCAAAAGGGGCTCGGTCGTTCCTTTGGTTCGCATGCGTTCCGCTACCTTTTTGGCCGCGAGCCCCCCTGTGTTCCTTCGGACTTCCTAGACTTCCTTGGGACAACAAGGGGGCCTCCGTTCCTTCTTCATCTTTCCATAGGTCAGGCCGGATACTGTCGGGGGACATGCCCGACCTGAGAGTAGTGGTGCAAAGCCAAGGCGCCCACGGGGCGGCAGCGGGCGTCAGCCGTGCGCGCGCGAGGCAGGCGGCAACGGGGCTGCCCCCGGGCCGGGCCCACCGGTCGGGCCCAGGCATGCGACGTCCTGGTCGCTTCACTGCGGGGCCCCTGGGAGTCCCGACCCTTTCCCTCCGAGACATGACCGCGTCGTGATAAGATAAGGACGGGAATGTTTTTGTTGACCAGTTTCGGCCTCGGGGGGGCCCTCGCTGGGCCTCGGGACCGTCACGAAACGACTCAGGACGAAAAGCCGGTCGCAGGGAAAGGGTCGGGACTTCCAGGGACCCCGTACGGAAAAAAATCAGAACGTCGCATGTCTGGGCCTGGGTGGGGACCCGCTCTTCATCCCGAGTCGTCTTCCGGCGTCCCCGAGGCCTGGCGATGGCCCCCCGAGGCCGAACTTGGCCAAAAACCTCTCGTCGGCGTCACCCCAACATGCTTGTACTATATGTGCGTCGCCCCCCCAGGGGCGACGCGCGCACCGAGAACTCTTACAGTACATGCGTCGTGGCGGGCGCTCTCTGGCCACACCGCTCGGGAAACGATGCACTGCAAGATGGGTATACTATATGTTCGGGTCCGACGCGCGCCTCCCATGAGGACATATAGTATCAGTATGTCCCTGTGCGTCCCATCCCGCCCTGCTTTGTGTTACGACGCTACCCTCGGGAGGGATCTCGCGGGGGGCCTCAACCAGGGATCTGGGACGAAAATCTACCCTCGGGGGGGGGGGGAGGATCTCGTGGGGGCCGCGCATTGGGGAACACATCGTCGGCCCCTGGCGGAGCACATCGCCCCGCCCGGCGACGGCTCGGGCCGAACGAAAGGCGGGGTTACGAAGTCTGCTGCATGCAGCTGGTTTCGGCCCCGCCGCCGGGCCCACTCTTCGATACATGGGCGCCTCCGGGCGCTGGGAGGCGCCGGGAAAATCAGCTACGTGAGCTGATTGTCAACCCCCCCCTTTGCTACCACCCCCCCCTTTCGTTCCCCCCGACATGCGGCATGCGGCGGCTCCCACGGAGGCCCTTGGCGCCATCCCGCCGGACTCTCCTCAGGAGGGGAAAAAAACACACAGACACAATTAATCGTCGATTCCCCTGAAAATATGGGAAAATATGGAAAGTGGGGGGAAGACAAAAAACCCGAAACTATTGGAAAATATGGGGACGATTTTTATTTGTGTGTATTTATTTGTGTGTCCTGGGGCCCCTTCATCTCCTCTGGGCGCCAGCGCGCCCGCCGCAGAGAGCGGAGCGGCGACGGGCGCGGCTTCGCGGAATCACGGGCGAGAGGGGCCCTTGTGGCGCAAGCGCCGCTCCGAGAAGGGCCCGGCGGCGAGCGAGGGGGGGGAGTGTCGGGTTCGAGTCTCGAGGTTTTCCGGACGTGTTCGTCGGTCCCCGGCGGTTTCCGGGCCGCGGGATGCTTGCCAGCAGCTGCGCCTCGCCGAGAGCGTTCCGGGGGTGCCTGGATCGTCCCGAACCGCCGCTGGAGACCCGAGATTTGACCCAAAAACCCAAAAGTCGGCGGCGAGCGAGGCGGGGGGAAGGGAGAAGGAGAAGGCCTTCTCAGAAGGCGGCGGAACTTCTCGGAAGCCCTCGCGCATTCTGAGAAGTTGTTTTGTTTGTCTTCGGGGAAGGAGCAGAAATCTTCTCAGAAGGCCTGGGGACTTCCGAGCCTTCTGAGAAGGCCTTCTCCTTCTCGCTTCCCTCCCTCGCTCGCCGCCGAATGGCGCTCGGGCCTGCAGTCGAGACGCTGAGCTAAGGACCGATTTTGGTTCGGAAGGGGCCCGCTGTTCCTCCGGCCATGCCGTGGCTGTTCTTCTCTGAGCGGGCGAGGAAGAGGCACAACATAACAGGTTCCGTAGTCACCGTGGGCGCCTGTCCCAGGGCGGCTGGAAAGTTGGCGAAACAGTGTATCGTATACTGTTTTTTCCGCCCGTTTGAAGACGCTGAGCTAAGGACCGCTTTTGGTTCGGAAGGGGCTCGTTGCTCCTGAGGTCGTTCCGTGGTTGTTCTTCTGGTCTTTGTCGTGCGCCCAGGCTCTTTCAGTGCCAAAGAGGGGCTTTGCAGCAGCTTGACTGTACACTATACACGCTACTGCGGACAGCCCGACCTACCCCCTCCCCCAGCCAGGACCCCACTTCGGACCAGGTGATCCAGGGGTTATTGGCCGGGGGTGCGGGTGGTTTGTTCGTGACCTTGGAAACCAACAAACCACCCGCACACCCTGCCAGGATCCCCTGGATCACCAGGTCGGGAGTTGGGGTCCTGGCTGGGCGTGGGGGTGAGTCGTGCTGGCTTCAA
>CAUYUJ010011496.1:0-10000 GCA_963575745.1 Prorocentrum cordatum | reverse complement strand
AGCGGGAGGAAGAAGGAGGAGGAGGAGTGGGAGGCGTCAGAGTAATAACAAGAACCCCAATCCTTAGGATATGGGGAACAAGAACCCCAATCCTTAGGAATATGGGGAAATAGTCTGGGGACTATTTTGTGATTATTTTTGCGCATTTGGAGAGTGTTGGTTTAGTCGTGTTAATTTTCCGCCCAAAATTCCTCTGTAGGGGGACAGGCCCGACCTAAGTCTAGCCGCCGCCGCACATAGCGCGCGGAGCTACAGCGCTCAGAGGGTCGCTGGGCATGGGGCGGGGCGCTGCCGTGCGGAGGCGAGTTCCGAGGCAGGGGCCTATCCCTGTCCACCGCCCGGGAAACCAATGTTCTGGGCCTCGGGAGGCGGTGGGTGTGGATAGTTATGTTCGCCCCCGTTGAGGCCCAAGTCTAGCCATGTTCGCCGCGCGCTGTGGTCTCAGGACATCCGTTCCCCAGGATGCTGCTGTGCAAGACTCACCGCCTCGCGCGACTTGTAACGAGCATCGGTGCCCCCCTGGCAAGCAGCAGGTATCTAGCTTACGCTCATTGTGTGACGACGCATCCCATGGAGGCCCCAGAGGGGGGCCAGCGGGTCACCAAGCAGTACGCGTCCGGCTTCCTCATATCTACAGTGGTGGTGAAGATGGGCATTCAGGGTCTGACCGCATCTGCCGCACTCGCAGCAACCATGGATGCGCCGATGTTTCTGATCGCGGGCACGCTCAAGCTCAGCATCACTGCGCTGCTCAATTGGGCAAAGTTCCAGTGTGCAGATACACTGGGTTGTTGGCCCCAGGCTCCTGAAAATACGCGTGTGGAGGGCACCCCAAAGGCATGCCGTCTGCCAGCAAAGGCCAAGGAGGGGCGATCTCCTGTTTGGTTCCTGCCGCCCCCGGGGTTGCGCATGAAGCACTCCCGGGGCCAGTGCGTCCTTGACGTCTGCAAGACGGAGGACTACCTCGCCCAGCGAGTTGGCTTGGGTCGATCCGAAAACGATGTGAGGTATGATGGCAGCCCGAATGTGTACAACTGTCAGCCGCTCTCTTTTGAAGAGATGACCCGGCAGCAGAAATCCGCGCTTCTAGTTCGATTGAATGAGACAGGGATCGCGGATGAATATGATATCGCAGGCCTCCTCTCGCAGTACCCACTGGACGACCTCACCACTACCACCACCACCGAGGAAACGAACACGACTACGACTACAGCCCTCGACTTGGACCAAGACGTAGAGGCGGGGGAGCTCTTCCGAAACGCTTTCACCAACGACCAGCAAGCCACGTATCGGACCGGCGACAGGGAGTTCAAGTGCTGTGTCTCCTCAAGAACGGGGCACACGGTCGTGCAGGACGTCACCGCCGCAGAGTTGCCAAGGGCCAGGAAAGTATGCAGGGACGCGACAGGCTGCGGCTGCATGTTCGGGAACACGTACCACAGTTATTCTCACAGCGGGCAGTCAAGATGCACAGTCAAACTGCACTATTTGGAACAAGTGACGGGCAAACCCGCCGAGGAGTTGTTTCTCAGTATCAGTGCTGCCCGCGGGGCTGCAAGCTAGATCAGCCATCGCAAACGGATGGTTTGTGCGTCGTTCCTGACGCATGTGTTTCCCATGAGCACTGAGCAAACACATCATACGAGCCCAGGTGCCGAATCGTTGTGAATACGTCTCGGTGACTGGAAGACGAGCATGGTATTGACCAGGCGGAGGGAGCAGACAGGATCATACAATAATCAGGATGAGGACGATCGGAAAGAAGGTGGCGGCGGAGGCTGCACACAAAGCGAAGGCGGGCCAGGATAAGGAGTAAAACGAGAAGGCGGACATGCAGTCGCAGGCAGAGGAGGAGGAGGAGGAGGAGGAGGAGGAGGAGGAGGAGGATGAGGCTTAGAAGACGAGGAGGAGGGGGAACCGGGGATGCAGGCGGAGGAGCAGGAGCATGACCTGGAGGAGGCGGGAGTGGAGGGGTGCGCCGCAGGGGCAGGCGAAGGAGCGGAAGGCGGGCTGGATGCTGTACGTCGGAGGAGGGGGACGACGAGCACGTGGAGTGGGGTTCGGAGGCGGGCGGGGATGAGGAGGCGGACGAGGACAGGAGGAGGAGGGGGAGGCCGAAGACGCTGTGCAGCTCGGGAAGGAGCGGCAGGCCGGGGGCGAGGGCGGATGGGGCGGGCGAACGAGAGGAGGCGGAGGGCAACGAGGGGCAGGCGCGCTCAGGCCGCGCGTCCTCTCGATGTGTGGGCTCTGGATCTCTCGATCGGATGCTCGTGCCGATGGGGGGCACTCCTCCTCCTCCTCCTCCTCCTCCTCCACCTCCTAATCCTCCTCCTCTCTTCCTCCTACTCCTCCTCCTCCTCCTCTCCTCCTCCTCCTCCTCCTCCTCCTCCTCCTCCTCCTCCTCCTCCTCCTCCTCCTCCTCCTTCTCCTCCTCCCTCCTCCTCCCCCCCTCCTCCCCCTTCCTCCTCCTCCTCCTCCTCCTCCTCCCCTCCCTCCTCCTCCCCCTCCTCATCCTCCTCCTCCTCCTCCTTCTCCTCCTCCTCCTCCTCCTCCTCCTTTCACGTCGGTCTCCGCTGGCCCCGACGCTCGGAGCCAAGGTCTCGCCAGGCTGCTCGCTGCTTGGGGCCCGCCTCTGCGCGGGCCCCCCAGCTGGGCAGCACGCGTGGGGCGAGGCCCCCCGCACGAGGTCTGCGGGGGGCCCCGCGGAAGGTCTTTCCCGTCCCCCCCTCGCCATATTTCAGGCAGTGGCGAGGCGCCTTGGCGTGCTTATAGGCCTACCAAAGAATTCTCTAAGAACCTCCTGTGGCTTCCACGAAAGGTTCTTAGAACACTTCTGGCGGGGACTGCCCTGTTTTAACACATGGGTTTATGTTCTAAGAACATGGTGTTTCTTCTGAGAACATTGTTGGATTTTAAGAACATGTCGTGGTAGGCCTATAGGAATGCCGGGACGGTCGGTCCCTGCTCAAAATTCCTTCCCCCCCTTGCGGCTCCTCGTCTTCGTCGTCCGTATCATCCTATTTCTCTTTCTTTTCCTGGGTCTCTTCCTCCGCGTCTTCCCTGCCTCCTCCTGTGCCTCGTGCCTCCGGCCTCTTCTTCGCGCAGTCTCCCTGTTCCCTCCATCCTCCCTCCCCTCTCTCCCCCCTCCTTCCCCTCCCCCGCCCGCCTCCCTCCCCCCCTCCCTCCCCCCTTCTCCCTGTCGGTGCGCGTGTGCTGCAGAGCAGACCCCGACAATCCACGTTTCCTCAACGGCCCTGGGCGTTTACTCGACAGCCCTGCTGCCCTGCTCGATGCCTTCCCTGGGTGCGCTCGCTGCACGGCTGCGCTCGCTCGGGTGCTTCTTATAATTAGGGGGGGGATGCCTAGCCTTCAGTCGGGCCTGTCCTCCCTCTACAGGGGGAATATTCAAAAATAGTCAAAAAATTGTGAAGGGACTATTTCTTAGTATTTTTTACCATTTGGGAATATTTTTGAGTATTTTATGTTTTTCGTCCCAAATCCCCCTGTAGGGGGACACGCCCGACTTACGCGTAGCCCTCTGCTGCGAGGGCCCCGTGGCCCGAGGCTGGACGAAGACGCCCGGCTCGAACAAACAGAAAGAAGTTGGAGCCGCCAGGGCCTCGGGGCGCGCCCCCCCGTTCCTGCATCCCCTCCTCCTCGCACCGCAAGGCCGAGGCGCACTGGACATGGACAAACATCGAGCCTCCATAAGGGGCCATATTCCCGTCCATATCCAGTGCGCCTCAGGGTTCGGGGGAAGGGAGCCCGAGACTCCAAGCTGCAGGAGACAGGGACACAAGTCTTGCCCCCCCCATGAGATGCCAATGTTTCGGATGCAGAGCCTCCGCAACAGGCCAGTTCTGCAGCGGACGCGGTGGGATCGCGTCAGGGCCAGTGCCAGGCGGGGCCAGCACGAGGATAAATCCGCTCCAGAGCGTTCCGGGACGCTCTGAGAAGGCCGCGGCGCCCGAGTCATCCTCCAGAGCCGCCGGAGCAGGAGGAGTAGGAGTAGGAGTAGGAGGAGTAGGAGTAGGAGCCGAGGAGGAGGAGAAGGAGGAGGAGGAGGAGTTGGAGTAGGAGCAGGAGGAGGAGGAGGAGGAGGAGGAGGAGGAGGAGTTGGAGCAGGAGGAGGAGGAGGAGGAGGAGGAGGAGGGACCAGTTTTATTCCCCGACGAGAGAAACGGGGGGGAAGCAAAACTAAAGACCCTTGGAGGTTGACTAGGGCACAGTGGCACATGCATCGACTAAGTACGAGCGGCTAAGCAGAAGCGGTTCTCCGAGGCAGGACGCTGAGAGATCGCCCCCAGACCCTTCCAGGAGTGCGTCACTCACCCCTAGCGTGAAAAGTTACTCACATCAGAATCCTCGAGCCTCGATCTTAGGTCGTCGCTTAGGCCCCCCAAACTCCGACGTCGTGATTTGCTCACAACGCGGACCCCATGGAAATCTGGACCCCTTCCCTGGGACAGGCTCTTCATCCTGAGTCGCATTTTTCCTATGGTCCCGGGGCCCGGCGAGGGCTCCAGAGGCTGAGAGTGGCCTAACGAAATCCCTATGTCGTGGTCTTTGTTCTGGCAGCGCAGGGAGGTCTGGATCCAGCCGTGGCGAAGAGGCCCCCCCCCCAGACATGCGACGCCCTGATTTTTCAATACTCGCGGGACCAGTTTTTCCTGCTGCGTCGTGTTTCGACGGTCCCGAGGCCCAGCGAGGGCCCCCCGAGTCCGAAGCTGGCTTAATGAACCTCCCGTCCTGGTTTATTTTTACCACGCGATCATGGCTGGGTCGGAGGGCAAACAGCTATGAAAACCCTTGATCCTCGAGCCTCGATCGTCGTCGCGGCCCTGGTCGAGGCCGGAGGCGGGCGCCCCCTCCCCGCGCGGCTGCCAGCTGCTGTTCTGCACCCTCGGCGTTCTGCTGCGCCGCCTCGTCGCCGACGGGCTGGACGCGATGTTCGGGCCCGACACGATGACGCACCTGATCCTGGACGAGGACGGGGGGCCGCCGCGCTTCGTGGGCCCCAGAAGCGGCAGGGCCATGTTTTCACCGTGCTCGAAAAAGTGCCTCTTGAAAACGGAAAGGTGAGACAAAGGCGATTGGACACGGCTAAAGCACGGCTCCGGGAGTGGAGCCGGAAACGGAGCTGGCGTAAAAACGGCGGTGGTGCTGGCAAGAACGCGTTGACGGAATCGGCACAAGAACGGCAAACGGGAACCGGAAACGAAAATATTGCCTTGTCGTTCCCAGGGCTCACGGAAGCCGCCGCGGGGGTCCTCCCTCGGAGGATCGAGCCTCGAGGTTTTATGGTTTTGCTCGTCTTCTGGTTGCGGTCGGGGAGGCCCAGGGGGGACGCATCGACGCCCAACCGCCCATGCACTTAGTTGCCTCGGTACGCCCGTTTTGAAACGCAAGACGTCCCGTGTTCAAAACGTCCGTGTCAATACGTTGCGTGTTGGTTCCACGTATCGGACCGCGTTTCGGCGAGTGTGTCGCGTCGGACCTACGTTTTCAGCCTACGTGTTGAGTTCCGTATCGATACGATACGTATTGCGTGTTGCGCATCGGGGCAGCTAAGCCCATGCACCGCCAGCAGTGGGACCTGACAGCCCACCAGGAACGGGCGGTTTCGCTATCGGAGGCTTGTCTTAAGTCGGGCATGTCACCCTACAGGGTGAATATTCAAGAATAGGCAAACAATAGTCTGGGGACTACTTTTAGAGCTTTTTGGGGGGACAATTTTGGAATATTTGTTGAGTATTTCTTATTTTTCGTCGACAACCCCCCTGTAGGGGGACACACCCGACTTAAAGGTATTCCTGGCTTCCCAGGTCCCAAGCTACCTCAAGCGCCCTCCCACTTCAAGGATCGATATGCCTTCGCTGTGTTCTGTTGTTCTCTGGGAATGCCTGCGCCCAATCTGCTTCCTCCGCCCTCCTCCTCCTTCGTGCTTTTACCCACTTTCGGATGCATCTCCTGGGAGGTCAAATTCTGACTTAGCCTTGGTCCGAATCCCGCTTAATCTGGCTTAATCCCGTTGAGCCGGCTTAATCCCGCTCAGTCCGCGGCTTAATCCGGCGGGACAGCCCCCCGAGTAAGGCTTAAGTCTCTTTCATCCTTCCGGCGTCGACGTTGCTCAATTTCGCTTTGGCTTCACTTTGGTTGGCGCGGAGGAGGAGGCGGAGGAGGGCCCAGTGAAACATGGGGGAGCGGCGACGGGCGTAGGCAAAGGGGCATCGAGCGCGACGGCGACGACGACGACGACGACAATGACGACGGCACTGACGACGACGATGATGATGACGACGACGACGACGACGACGACGACGACGACAAGGACGACGACGACGACAAGGACGACGTCGACGACGACAAGGACGACGTCGACGACGACGACGACGACGACGACGACGACGACGACGACGGCGTCGAGTCGCCTCCTTACCTACTTCTTCCGTCCGACGTGTATCGTTCCCCGTTCGGGGGCTGCGTGCGCCGCGGGGGCTCTCCCTCCTTCCCCTCCTCCTCCTCCTCCTCCTCCGAGAAGGAGGAGGAGGAGGACGAGGGAGGAGGAGGAGGAGGAGGAGGAGCAGCAGCAGGAGGAGGAGGAGGAGGGAGAGGAGGAAGACGGAGGAGGAGGAGGAGGAGGAGGAGGAGAGGAGGAGGATAGGATGAGAGGACAACGACGAGGATACGATCCGCGCACGGCCAAAACAACACGACAAGGAAGCAGGAGAAGACGAGGAGGAGGAGGGGAGGAGGAGAGGAGGAGGAGGACGGAGGAGGAGGCCTCGCGCAACGACCAAACAACACTACACGGAGTAGGAAGGAGGAGGAGGAGGATTAGTAGGAACAACGACGAGGAGCAGGCCGCGCAACGTTTTGGAAAACACAGGGGGACGAGAGAGAACGATGAGAGCGTCCTGGGCGTGTGTCGTTCCGCCTTTAGGGCTGTTGCGTGTAACTGTTGCTGTTTTCTATATTGCCTAACTCCGAAGGGGTTTCTGGGTTTGGAGGAGGAGGGACGGGGGCGAGAGAAAGCAGCAGACATGGGGGAGGGGGGAGGGAGAGGTGGGAGGGGGTATGGAGGAGGTAGGAGGAGGAGGAGGAGGAGGAGGAGGAGAGGAGGAGGAGGGGAAGGAAAGGCGGGAGGAGAAGGCGTAGGGGAGGACAGGAGGTAGCTGAAGAGGGGAAGGGAGGGGGGTGGGGGAGAGGGGGAGGGAGGAGGCAGGGGTGGGGTGTAGGAGGAGGGGGAGGGTTGGGAGGGATGGAGGGGGGGGAGTAAGGAGGATGAGGAGGATGAGGGGGGGGAGGGTAGGAGTGAGGGAGGAGACCGGGATGACGCGTATCGCTCCCCTGTTCGGGGCTGCTTGCGCCGTGGGGGGGCCCTCCCTTCGACGATCGGGACTGACAAGGGTGGCAGTCCCTTGTGGGGGGGCGTCCAAGAGGCGCCGTCGTCGCCCATTGTCGGGGTCCACCTCGTATGGGCTCCTCCCTCTCCTCCTCATCCCCTGCCTCCTCCTACCTCCCCTCCTCCTTCCTCCTCGCCCCCGCCTCCTCCTCCTCCTCCTCATTTCCTCACTCGTCCTCCTCCTTCTCCATCCTCCTCCTCCCTCCTCGCGCTCCTCCTCCTCCACCTCCCTCATCCTCCTGCCTCCTCCTCCTCCGCCTCCCCCTCTTTATCCTCTCCGTCCTCCTTCCTCCGTTCTCCTCTTTTCCTTCGTCCCTCCTCCTCCTCTCCCTCCCTCCTCCTACTCCTCCACCTCCCCCTCCTCCTCCTCCTCCTCCTCCTCCTCCTCCTCCTCCCTCCTCCTCCTCCTCCTCCTCCTCCTCCCCCTCCTTTCTCCTTCCTCTCCCTCCTCCTCCTCCTCCTCCTCCTCCTCCTCCTCCTCCCTCTCCTCCTCCTCCCTCCTCCCTCCCTCCCTCCCTCCCTCGTCCCTCCCTCCCTCCCTTCCTAGTCCCTCCCTCCTCCCTCCCCCCTCCCTCCTCCTTTCCGACTCCTCCCCCTTTCCCTCCCCCCCCTCCCCGCCCCATCCTCCTCCCTCCTCCTCCGTCCTCTCCTTCTCCTCCTCCTCCTCCTCCACCTCCTCCTCCTCCGCAGTCCTCCTCTTTTTCCTCCTCCCCTCCTCCTATATTTCGCATTCTTCGTCTTATGATCATTAGTATTATTAGTGGTTGTATTCGTTGTTTATTCGTGTTCTTCTTCTTCTTCGTCTTCTTCTTATCAGTATTCTTAATGTTCTTATTTTTACTCTTGCTTTATTTGTCTTCTCTCTCCTCCACCTCCTCCTGGCGCCCCTGGCGCGCTCCGCGCGCTTGGGAGGGGGGTCCAACGCAGATCCAAGAAACCCGCGTGGAGCGCCAAAGGTTTATGGCTATGCATGTTTGATTCTTCTTATACAGAGGCTGGACCCACGGAGCCAGGCCCTCTGTGGGCGTCTCGAGCAGCTCGCGCTGGAGCTGTCTCGTCGTTCTCAGCGTCAGGAGGCCGCTTCTGTTTGGGTGGGCTACACCTATCTTGAGAACAGCGGTCAATCCTCGCGGGCTCCGATTTTGTTCGAGAGAAGCAGAAGTCTAGACTTGACCCTGGGCGTCTTCTTGCGGTACAGTATTTTTGCTCGAGGTCTTCTGGCTTTTCTCAAGGTCTTCGTGGTGTTCATGCTGGCCACGCCCGCTTATAGTTGATTGCATCGTTGATGGCCAAAAATGTTGGTCTGAACCTGGGCTACCGTCCAAGAGAAAACGCTTTGAGGGAGGTCCCTACCCATAGCGTAACATGTTTTTTCTCTAGGCAGGGGTGCAAAGCCTCGAGACGTTCGGGGGGCCTGGGCTGCGAAGCAGTCGAGTCGTCGGAGGTCTTGGACCGTTTGCTCCTCTCGCTGCCCATCCCTCCTCGATGCTGTTCCTCCTGCCTCTTCCCTCCTCCTCGTGCTCCTCCTCCCCACCCCCTCCTCTATTCCCCCTCCTGCCTTCTGCTCCTTTTCCTCACCCTTCCCCGTCCGCCCCTCTCTCCGCGTCTGACTTGCTAGTGATCGGTGTCCAGCGCCCACTGTGCCCGACATGGGGGGTATGGGTTTCTTGTGATAAGTGTGACATCCCTAACCGTAACTAGTGCGTGTGTCTCTACAGGAGGAATGTGCGGAAATAGTCGAAAAATGGTATGGGAATGCTGCTGTTTTTTTATTGTTTGATTTTTTTGGCTGCTGTTAATTTATCGTCCAAGATCCGCCCGTCGGAGGACACGCCCGACTTAACCCTAACCTCTTCTCCCCTCCCCATTCCCTCTCTGCCCCTCCCGCTCGCTGAAGCTCAGGCCGCGGGGAGCTACCTGCTCTAAGGCGCGTGGCGCTGCCCAGGAGTCGGACAGCTCAGATCGCTCTGTTGCTGTCCCCTCCTTGCCTGATCTTGGCAAGGGGGAGGAGGAGGAGGAGGTGGAGGACGAGGAGGAGGAGGAGGAGGAGGAGGAGGAGATCCCAGCCTTGGCGGGACAGCGATGCAGCCACCTGCCTTGGCGGTGCTGCGAGCCAGGGCAGAGAGGGCGCCGCGTCCCCAAGCGATGATGCTCAGGCCGCCGCTGCTCAGCCCTCCCTGCCCCTCCCCTCGCGGGCGCCATGGGCGAGCGTCTCGGCGCGCTGCTGGCGGAGCTCGGCGCGGAACACGCCCGCCTCCTCCGGGAGCTCGCCTCGCTGCGCGCGGAGGCCGAGGCGCCCCGTGCGCCAGAGGGCCTCGACCCTCGCCCCCGCCGCCGCGGCGGCGCCGTCGGCGTCGGCCCCAGACTGTCCGAGCAGGGCCGGGCTCAAGCAGCCACAGTTAGGGGGCCGCATGCGAACCCTACCCCTACCCCCCACGATTTCTGAGGGGGAGGGTGGGGTTCGCTTCGCCTGGGAGCTCCCGAACGAAGTGAACCCCACCCTCCCCCTTAGAAATCGTGGGGGGTAGGGGTAGGGTTCGCATGCGGCCCCCTAGCAGTTGGACTCTTCCATGGTTCCGCCGATCGGCCCGGGCC
>CAUYUJ010011495.1:0-22639 GCA_963575745.1 Prorocentrum cordatum | reverse complement strand
AACTGCTTGCCTTTCTCCCGCGCAAGTTCGCGATGTCGTCAACTTGCTCGTGCAAAGGGCAATGCGGCTGGAACACGTGTGTCGGAGGTTGCATCACGACGCCGAGGCGCGGCGTGGGCGACGGGACCATGTGTTTGAAATGCCACACTGGCCAGACGAAGTTGAACGACGAGTTTGGAGGGCAGGAATTTGCTTGCGACGCGTTGAAACTGTTGTTTTGCAACGCCGTCATGATTACTTATCTAGCCTCCATGATGCCCTTGCGCACTCCTCTATATCGCCTTTGTCAGTTGGGCAAGCTGTCGTGTGCTCGCTGTTCTGCGGATCTCCGCGGTGTACAGAGAAAGCCTGCCCACTCGAAGGCCGACGGGTGCGCTCAGGCTTCGCTGGGGGAGGCGCGCACTCGCTTGGACGAGGTTGCCGCGAACCTGAGGACCCTCGCGAAGAAGATCAAGACTGGCTCTACTTGCGCGGATGCTTCTGGGCTCGACCTGAGAGACGACAGTGACACAGTCGTCAAATTTGATGACCGGGACATTCAAGTTCCCCCGCCGTCTGTCCTCGTGGATTCCAATTTCAGCGGCTCGCTGACGCGGATATCAGCAGTGGTATCCAGCGGAGTTGGATTCACTCCGCGGTTCGGTGCTGCTGCGATACCCTGTGGGTGCGATGTCGCAGGAGTGCGGTTGCCCTGGCGTGGTGGCGGGTTTTCGAGCGCCGTCGACGAACGTCTCGAGACGATGAAAGTGATCTACGATTTCCGGTCCGCGCTATCTTCGGGAAGCTTTATCAGAAGCGGACAAGGAGATGTCAAGATGGACGTATGACATCATCTTCAGAGTTAAATGATTCGCAGCAGGCAAGTGTCCCCAGTGACGACGAACGCGTACAGTTTTTACCGCCACCACGCAGCCCCGGGTTCCTCTGCAAAAGAAGCGGCTGAATTTCTCCTGAACGCATGTCTGGTGCGGAACACGCTATCAACGCCTGTTCGCGCGGCCATCCAGGAGATGACGATGCCCTACCTGCGCTTGGGCGAGGGCGGGGGCATCGCCGACCTCGGTGAGCTCGACGCCTTTATCTGGAACACCGACGGGGCGTCTTTGGGAGTTCGTAAACCCACATGGCGCCTGCGGCGGCACTGACCATCTAGAGGGCGGGCTCTGGGACTTGTAAGCGACCTGGGGGAAACCTGGGCGCGCACGTTCCCTGCAGATTGGCCGATAAGCCTTCTTGCGCGCTTGGACGCGAGGCGCTGCTGCCTGGGGATATCGGCGCGGTCCCATGTCTTTGTAAGGCTTCTGGGTTCCGCGCGAAAGAAGATACTCTGTGATTTTCTCGACAACGTTGACCTCTTCGTGGAGGACCCAGCTCAGCTTGCAGGCGTCAGGGCTGCGTACAAAGAGGTCGTTGTGCTTGGAGTCGGCCCCTGCCGCACGCGCAACTGGCTCTTCAACGGGCCCTTCGATTTTTGCGAGAAGGCGCCCAAGAAGGAACGAGTGGGCACTTACGTCCCGGCGCTGCGGTACGCCGTCCAGCGGCTGCGGTCCTTGTTCCCCTTGCAGTATCAGCATCGCACATCCCTCGACATCCTCTACGAATTCTGCGAATTCAACAAAGTGCTCAAGGCGGTATACACGCCCGACGGGTACCCGTACGCGCCGACGAACTACAACACCGATTGCGACCACGTGTTTCACAACCTCTTCACCCTGACGGAATTCGGGGAGCTCCGGGCGCGCATGGTGCCCTTCCGCCGGAACATGAAAAATATTGTTTTCGGACGGATGCGGAAGAGGAAATTGGTTGGCTAGCGCCGTCATCGGTACCGCCCATTGCAAGGCTGTCGGCTTCCAAAGCAACATGCATGTTCGACGCGTGTCAGCGCTGCAACTGCACGTAACAAATGCGCGCGCATCCCGTGCACATGCCTGACGCGTGCTCGCGACCGGCGCGCCCCCACCAGCAGTCGCCCCCCCCCACCGCCACCGCCAGCAGTCGCCCCCCCCAGCAGCAGTCGCCCCCGCCAGCAGTCGCTCGCAGTCGCCAGCGGAGCCTCTCCCCCCCCCTGCCTTTTCCGGCCCCCCTGATGATGATGATGATGATGATGACGATGCGTATGACGACGAGGAAAGGAGGATGATTGTGACGGACGGCGGGGATGAACAACATGTTCGGTCGAGGACGACGAGGAGGAGGAAGAGGAGGAGGAGGAGGAGGAAGAGGAGGATTGCGGCGGTGGTGATGGTGAGGGGGAGGAGGAGGAGGAGGAGGAGGAGGAGGAGGAGGAGGAGGAGGAAGAGGAGGAGGAGGAGGAGGAGGAGGAGGAGGAGGAGGAGGAGGAGGAGGAGGCGTGTGGCGCCGCCGGTTCTGGCTCACCACGCTGCGGCGCCGCGTGCTAAGCACGATCCGGTCCCACAGCGCACAGCGTCATGTCCTCGAGCTCCTGCCAGCATCCCGCCCCGCGGAGCGGAACGACACGCTATCAGCTCGCCAAGGGATGGCGTGCCGCCAGGGGCGCCGCTGCGACACGCTCAGCAAAAGTCCCTGGCCGTAGGCTCCCTGGCGGTTTTGGGCCTTGGCTGGGGCTGCCAGCGCGTCCTTGTCGCCACGAGGCCAGGCTGCAAACGCCACATGGGGCGTTTCAGAAAGGGCCTTGCCTTCAAGGGTCGAAGGAGTTGTCATCTCTTCCTCGGCGGAAGGCAGCGGAAGGCAGCGGAAGGGCGGCGGAAGGTCGTCGGAAACAGAAACTGTCCCCAAAGAGATGGAAACAATTTTGGGTTCAAGGTTTCCGAGACCGCCCACGTGATAGGTCCGAGGGGCCGACAGAAACGGGAGGGGCCCAGAATTCCAGGCGCCGTCGAGGCATCATCGGGGGCGCCAGGGAGGGACTACAGGGCGGCAGTCGTCCGGGATTGCGTTTCCCATAGTTTAAAGTTATGGGAAACGCTAGTGTGGCTCATCGAGTACGGTTTTTGAATGAAAATTGCGTTTCCCATCATTCGCGAGGTGTACGGCCTCGTCCAGGGAGGTTTTTTGCTGACGTTTTCGTGGGTTCCCTGGGGTTTTGCCAGCCTCCGGATGCTCAGCCGCAGCCGCGCCTCGCCAGGAGCGGCCCCCCAGGTGTGCCCGGATCGTCCCGTGAGAGGCCGCCGGAAACCGGGCGTGGCGTCCTGAAAACACCAGGCGCCCGACAGGGGGTCAGGACTGTGACTTCTTCTTCTTCTTATTATTATTATTATTATTACGTATGATTCCTCTTCCTCTTCTTCGTTTTCGTTTTATTTCTATTATTACTTATCTTCCTTTTCCTCTTCATCTTATTTGTATTATTATTATTATTATTATTATGGATCCCATCTTTACATTATTATTATTTTCTTATTCGTATTCTTCGCCCCTTTCGTCATAACACTGATGGTTACCACTGTTTCTTGTTATGTTGTATTTGGTATTGTTATCTTGTTATCAGGATTGCTCTTCGCACTCGTATTTGTACTCGCATTCGTATTCGCATTCCTATTTGTAGCATGCGCATTTCCATAAATTTTATCAGTAGTTGTGATGTCTATGATCATGAGACCATGAGTACAATCACCATTTTCGTATAATTCGTATCATTCTTATCACTCTTCTCATTACTATTGACATTCGTATTATTCTTATCCTTTTCGTTATTATTCTGCTTCTTTGTTCAACACGCTCCAAGGCCCCCGCTCGTCCGCGCCCCATGCTTTTGGCCCCAGTGCGCACCACCCCCTTTTCCTGGCCCCACTGGGTCCGAGCAGATCGGGTTGGAGGATCGCGCCGCATCGTCGATGCATCGGCGATGCGGCCCGATGTGGAGCTCGATTTTCTTCGCGCTTGCGTCGTCGATGCATCGCCGATGTCGCCGATGCATCGGCGATGTATCGCCGATGTATCGCCGATGCGTCGGCGATGCAGTGCGACCTTCCGACCCCATGCACTCCGACCCCATCTCCTCGCCAATTCGGCTCAATACAGGTCCAGACCAACGGTTCGCGCTGCGAATCTGCAACAACTGCCTCTCGCAAGCTTGCCTTTCCCTGGAGGTCGCCTCTGAAACTTGGCCGTCGCTGCCACTTAAGAACTTGGCCAGGGCTGCCACTGCAGAAGTTCACTCCACCATGCATTGCCTTTCTCCGCGCAAGATCGCCGATGTCGTCAACTTGCTCGTCAAAGGGCATGCGGCTGGAAACACGAGAGTCGGAGGATTAAGCATCACGACGCCGAGGCGCGGCGTGGGCGACGGGACCATGTGTTTGAAATGCCACACTGGCCAGACGAAGTTGAACGACGAGTTTGGAGGGCAGGAATTTGCTTGCGACGCGTTGAAACTGTTGTTGTGCAACGCCGTCATGATTACTTATCTAGCCTCCATGATGCCCTTGCGCACTCCTCTATATCGCCTTTGTCAGTTGGGCAAGCTGTCGTGTGCTCGCTGTTCTGCGGATCTCCGCGGTGTACAGAGAAAGCCTGCCCACTCGAAGGCCGACGGGTGCGCTCAGGCTTCGCTGGGGGAGGCGCGCACTCGCTTGGACGAGGTTGCCGCGAACCTGAGGACCCTCGCGAAGAAGATCAAGACTGGCTCTACTTGCGCGGATGCTTCTGGGCTCGACCTGAGAGACGACAGTGACACAGTCGTCAAATTTGATGACCGGGACATTCAAGTTCCCCCGCCGTCTGTCCTCGTGGATTCCAATTTCCAGCCGGCTGCTGACGCGGGATATCAAGCAGTGGTATCCAGCGGTGGATTCACTCCGCGGTCGGAGCTGCGATACCCTGTGGGTGCGATGTCGCAGGAGTGCGGTTGCCCTGCGTGGTGGCGGGTCGAGTGCCTCGACGAACGTCTCGAGACGATGAAAGTGTTCTTCGATTTCCGGTCCGCGCTATCTTCGGGAAGCTTATCAGAAGCGGAAAAGGAGATGGTCAAGATGGACGCTGCCCTCATCTTCAGAGTAAATGATCGCAGCAGGCAAGTGTCCCCAGTGACGACGAACGCGTACAGGTTTTACCGCCACCACGCAGCCCCGGGTTCCTCTGCAAAAGAAGCGGCTGAATTTCTCCTGAACGCATGTCTGGTG
This sequence comes from Prorocentrum cordatum, assembly GCA_963575745.1. Classification (NCBI taxonomy): domain Eukaryota; class Dinophyceae; order Prorocentrales; family Prorocentraceae; genus Prorocentrum; species Prorocentrum cordatum. The sequence continues at coordinate 17,534 of CAUYUJ010011495.1, read as the reverse complement.
CGGAACACGCTATCAACGCCTGTTCGCGCGGCCATCCAGGAGATGACGATGCCCTACCTGCGCTTGGGCGAGGGCGGGGGCATCGCCGACCTCGGTGAGCTCGACGCCTTTATCTGGAACACCGACGGGGACGTCTTTGGGACGTTCGTAAACCCAATGCGCCTGCGGGGCACTGACCAGCTAGAGGGCGGGCTCTGGGACTTGTATGCCGACCTGGAGAACATGGGCGCGCAGGTCCTGCAGATTGCCGAAGCCTTCTTGCGCGACTTGGACGTCGAGGCGCTGCTGCTGGGGATTCGCGCGGTCCCAGGTTTTGACGGCTCTGGGTTCCGCGCGAAAGAGATACTCTGTGATTTTCTCGACAACGTTGACCTCTTCGTGGAGGGCCCAGCTCAGCTTGCAGGCGTCAGGGCTGCGTACAAAGAGGTCGTTGTGCTTGGAGTCGGCCCCTGCCGCACGTGCAACTGGCTCTTCAACGGGCCCTTCGATTTTTGCGAGAAGGCGCCCAAGAAGGAACGAGTGGACACTTACGTCCCGGCGCTGCGGTACGCCGTCCAGCGGCTGCGGTCCTTGTTCCCCTTGCAATATCAGCATCGCACATCCCTCGACATCCTCTACGAATTCTGCGAATTCAACAAAGTGCTCAAGGCGGTATACACGCCCGACGGGTACCCGTACGAGCCGACGAACTACAACACCGATTGCGACCACGTGTTTCACAACCTCTTCACCCTGACGGAATTCGGGGAGCTCCGGGCGCGCATGGTGCCCTTCCGCCGGAACATGAAAAATATTGTTTTCGGACGGATGCGGAAGAGGAAATTGGTTGGCTAGCGCCGTCATCGGTACCGCCCATTGCAAGGCTGTCGGCTTCCAAAGCAACATGCATGTTCGACGCGTGTCAGCGCTGCAACTGCATGTAACAAATGCGCGCGCATCCCGTGCACATGCCTGACGCGTGCTCGCGACCGGCGCGCCCCCACCAGCAGTCGCCCCCCCCCACCGCCACCGCCAGCAGTCGCCCCCCCCAGCAGCAGTCGCCCCCGCCAGCAGTCGCTCGCAGTCGCCAGCGGAGCCTCTCCCCCCCCCTGCCTTTTCCGGCCCCCCTGCCGCGTCTTTAGCGCCTCGTGATAGCGCCCAACCGGCTTTGTGCTCGCATCGCTCGCTGAGGCTAAAAATTTGATGGGCGTCACTACCGCAAAAAGTGCGAAAAAGCCAGCTCTCCCGGTTCGTTGGAGCGGTGGGAAGCGTTAGATTTTTTGCTTGGGCGGTGAACAGTGGGGGTGCTCGGGTCCTTCTCACTCCGCGAGCGGAACTCTGCGGCACCCAGCTCATGGATGCCTTGCGGCCCGTCCCCATAGCATAGAAAGCGCGTCGTGAGGAACCATGCATTGCTTGCTTGTCATTAGTGTTTGGAAGGGCGTCACTATCGCTTTTTTTTTTTGCCAGAAAATAAATTAACTTTTCAAAGGTGCGCGCGCGGTTGTCGCCGGGGCGGAGGAAAGGAGGGGCGTTCGGTGTGCCCGCGCAGCGAGTGGAACCCTGCATTGCCTACTTGCCATTGCTGTTTTGAAGGGCGCCACTATCGCAAAATTTCAAAAATGCCCCCCCCCCTTTCCTCCCCCCCGTTTGTGGGATTGATGGGAAGCGTTCGGATTTTGCTTTGGCCGTGAACAGTGGGGGCGCCGGATTTTTCTTTCCGCGCGCGGAATTCTGCGCTGCTCAGCTCATGGATGCCTCGCATCGTCGCTTGTCTTTGGTGTTTCGAAGGGCGTCACTATCGCGTTTTTCTGTCAAACATAAAAACAAATATTTCTCTCCGCGGGTGCGTCGGAGTGATGGGGGCCGTTCGTGCCTGGGCGGTGAACAGCGGGGGTGTTCGGGTCGTTCCGTTTACAAAAAAAACGCCAAGAGGTATCTAACATGGTGGTCCCGAGCTGGAACTGCGTGTTTTCCCGTGTCCAGGCCACCCAGGGCGGGTGCCCAACATGGCGGTCCCGACTTGGACGCACGTGTTTTTCCCGGAGAGGGCGTGGGCCCAGGGCTCGCTTTTAGTAGGCTGACCCCCCCGGCCCCGACTGCTCTAGGGCCGGCGCAACTATTCAGCGGTAGTTTACGTATGTTCCTACACACTGGCCCTCTCCAGGGGCACGAATCATCCCGTGTGTTTTTACGTATGATCCTAGAAACTGGTCCTTTCCAGGGGCACGAATCCACGTGTGGTCCCTTGGGAACGCTGGAGAGGCCGGCGCGGCCCATTGCGATTCGAACGAAATGCGCACGTTGATTTAATATCTTGTGTTGGGGCAAATCGTAGTGCGTTGCGACAGTTCGAATGTGTACGGAAACGTCGGTTGCATTATTTTGGAGGTTCCGTTTCGCATGTCCGTTGCGTTGGTCTGTGGTTCACGTGCGTCGGCTCCTTGCGAAAACGTACACAGTGTCGATTAATTTGTGACGGTCGCCTGATTGATCGCTCGATGTTTTCTGGTTTGGGGATCAACCGAATACACATGCATCCTTATTAATAAGGGCACAGCGCTTTTCTCCGGCAGGTGGCTGACGTTTCTCATCATTACGCGCGGCCGATGTGTTTGAAATTACACGTAACGTCGCTGTATTTTTCATAGTTTCATTCCATTGCCAAAGTTGTGAGAGATGAGCGCGCGCGGGTACGAAGAGCCCGGCTTATGAACCTACGTTTTCGCACGCGCTGTTGCGTTGGAATTCTTGCAGCATACAGTACGTTTCACGCAGGTTTTGTATACGTGGACAAATTCTTGGGAGCAGCTTTGTTTGCATATTTGCTTTTGAGTCCCGATTTTGCTCGTTCCCCCGGAGCCTTCGTGGACACATCGTTCCGTTTTGGGGCTGGGCAGTGGCCTCGGCGCTGCAACCCATTGTAAGTTTAGGTTGGCCTCGTTGCGCCTTTTGGGGGCCACAAATTGGTCTGACGAATATCGTCTTGAAACATATCGGGCCGTATCGGACGTTCTCATACATAACCTGAACGACAGCTGAGCAATGGAGGGTGCCACCATCTCGTCGCCGCTATCCAGGTGCCTGCGGCAACCCCCGCCACCGTGCTAGCCCAGCATTCCAGCATTATGGTCATGTTGACGATGATGATGATGACGATGATGATGATGATGATGATGATGATGATGATGATGATGATGCTGGTGATGATGATGATGCTGCTGATGATGATCATGGTGATCATCATCATCACCATGGCTATCGCGATAATATTGATTGATGATCATTATGGTTTCAGTTACGCTGAGGATGATCATGCGTGGCGATGGCGATGACGGGGGGAGGATGATGATGAGGATGATGAGGATGAGGATTGTGGCGGACGCGGGTGGATGAGTAACTTGACAACGGTGATGATTATGATGATGATGATGATGATGATGATGATGATGATGATGATGATGATGATGATGATGCTGGTGGTCGTGGTTGTGGTGATGATGGTGGTGATAGTGATCATGAGGTCGTCGAGGACGATCATGGCGGTGATGATGATGAGGACGAGGAGGAGAACGATAACGACGAAGAGGAAAACCGCCAAAGGTGACACCGTCGTTTCATGTCTGCAGGACCGCATGGACCTCAGTTGGTTCGTCTTGGCTCGTGAGTAGCAGTCTTGGGGTCCCTTGGGTTTATCCTGGGCCTTCCTGAGGCCGTCTTGGGCCGTCCAGGGGTCCTCTTCGGTCGTCTGGAGTCCCTCCAGACGACCTAAGGAAACCGTCTCGAGGCCGTCTTGGAAGCCTCCCGGGCCGTCTGACCCGCCAATGCGACAAGAATAAAAGCAAAAAAGAAGAAGACACTCATTACTTTCTTCGGAACCTAATCCGGCCGCCTTGCAGGCCTCTTGGCGAATCCTTAGGCCATAGTGGGTCATAGTGGGTCTATCTTGGTCCGTTTTGAATGCTCTTTTTCGGCCATATCAGAGCCCTTATTGGCTTGCTTTGGCTGTCATGAAAGCCATCTTGGACGCCTTGGAGAGCGTCAGGGAGGCGCGAGGCAACCCAGGGTGCCTCGGGAAGAGGGGGCGATGCGCGCAACGGAGCGGGGGCCTCTTAGAGCTTACAGAAACCGTGCCAGACAGCACTTAGCATCCTAGCACGCCGTACGCGCCAGGGGGCACGGTGGCGGATAGTGCTCGGAGCAACACGCGCGAGACAGGCGAGCAGTGGCAGCGAGGCCCGCTGCTGTTCAGCACGCTCGGGGGGTCGAGCGTTCGGCCCGCAATCGTCAGCTACTGGGCACATGTGCGAGAAAGGCAGGCAGCGATAGCGGGCCCCGGCGTTGCTCAACGCGACGTGGCTGCTCATGTAGATCATGGCTTTGAGTGCTGCGCAAGACGGCGTTGCTCAACGCGACGTGGCTGCTCATGTAGATCATGGCTTTGAGTGCTGCGCAAGACGTCATCAGCTACAGTGAGGGGATGAGCGCGTGGAAGAGAAAAGCGAGTAATAGTATCTCTGGTTTTCTAATATTTTGTTGAACGTCATCCGCTACAATGCTGGCATCAGCGCGAGGGAGAAAGGCAAGCAGTGGCAGGTCTGATTTTCGAATATTGCGTTCAACGCCTTCAGCTACAATGCTTGTGCCTTCACCCCTGTGATTATTGTTATTTTTGTTGTGGTGTTGTGGTTGTTGGTTTTGTTTTGTGTGTTGTGGTTTTGGTTTCTTTTTGGTTTGTTGTTGTAATTTTGTGTGTTGTTTTGTTTGTGGTGTACTTTTTTGTGGTATTTGTTTTTTTTTTTTTTTTGTTTGTGTTTGTTGATTGGTTGTTTGTCTGGTTGATTTTTTTGGTGGTGGATAGGTTTTTGTGGTCCTTCGTTTGGTTGGTTTTGTGTGGTTTTTGTGGTATTGTTCGTTGAGTTGTATTGTGTGGTATGATAGGGTGGTGTCTTGTGTGTTTGGTTTGTTGTTAGGTTTGTTTGTTTTTGATGTTTTGTTTTGATTTGGTTTGTCTTTTGGTTTTGTTCCATGTTCTGTGTTGGGTTTTTTTGTTTGTGTGTATCTGCGCGGTGGGGAGAAAGGCAAGCAGTTGCAGCGAATTGGATTCACATCCCGTGGGACAAGGCCTTGCACGGTTGCTCCCGACGTCATTAGCTATAGTGCTGGGATCAACGCGTGGTTTAGCGTGTGGGGGAAAGGCAAGCAATGGTTGCACGTGAGAGTGAAAGGCAAGAAGTGGCAGTTTTGATTTTCGAATATTCGTATCAACGTCATCCGCTACAGTGCTGGTATTAGCGGGAGGGAGAAAGGCAAGCAGTGGAGACGAATCCGATTGATACCAACGTCGTCCGCTACAGTGCGGGGATCAGAGCGTCGGAGAAAAGCACAAATCGACCGCGATGAAACCCATTATCATCGTCGTCGTCATCGCCATCGTCCACATCATTGTCACCATCATCATCGTCATCATCATCTTCCTCATCATCATCATCACCACCATCATCATCATCCTCACGATTATCATGATGAATGAGTTGCTCGCTGCAAGGCTCGCCACGGTGCCAGCGCAGCATTCTCGGCGGCGGTGGTTTGAGGGCCAGGGGGGCCGGTTGAAGTAATTCTTGACGCTTCGCGTATCCCCACCAGCCCATCCAGAAACGACGCCCTGGCGAGTTGAGGTGATCTGGCATGTGGGGGAGCATGCAGAGGAACAAAGGGCTGGAGGAACCGTCGCACCCCAAGAGGGGGAGGAAGGAGGAGGAACAGGAGGATGAGGAGGAGGAGGAGGAAGGAGGAGGAGGAGGAGGAGGAAGAAGGAGGAGGAGGAGGGGGAAGGAGGAGGAGGAGCAGCAAGAGGAGGAGGAGGAGGAGGAGGAGGAGGAGGAGGAGGAGGAGGAGGAGGAGGAGGAGGAGGAGGAGGAGGAGGAGAGGAGGATGAGCAGCGAAATATGAATAAAAAGGGTGAGGAAGAAGGAAACGACGACGAGGACAAAGAAGACGACGACGACAACGACGACAGGAACCAACCACCAGGGTCTTTGCAGATCGTTCGTTCTGAGAGCGTCTTTGCAGCTCTGAGGCCCTCTTGGTGCCCTCTTGGGCTCCAGGGGCCTCTTGGGTCCCTCTTGGTGCCCTCTTGGAGCCTTTTTGGGCCGTCCTGGGGCTTTCTTGGGGCCCTCTTGGGGCGCTCTTTGGGCTTGGATGCTTTGAGGGCATTCTCGAGACCATCAATCAAAGACAGGGGGGGGGGGAATTAGTTAGCGTCCCCCCGTCGGAGCCCTAAAATGAGCCTCATGGGGTCCTCTTGGGCCGCTCATGGGCCGACGTTGAGGCGTCCTGGGGCGATCTTGTGAGCTCTTGGAGGCATGTTGAAAGCTATATTGAACTATCTTGGGCTATCTTGCACGATCTTGGAGGCCATCTTGGCCACTTTGAGGCCCTCTTGGAGCCATCTTAGGCCATCTTGGCCGCTCCAACGCCTCGTGAAACGCTCCGTGCAGGCCCAGGCGGATAGGGTAGGGGGAGGGGGAACCCCCTCCCCGAAGGGGAAGAAGGGGGTTTAGCAAAACAAGCTCCTTAAAAAACTCACGCCCTAAAGGGCTGGTGGGACTATTTAATCGCTTCGCTCACTCCACTGGCCCATGTTGGAGGCTTCTGGGGCCGTCTTGGGGCCGTGCTTGGGTGGTGGTAGAGGACGGGGGCGAGGAGGAGGAGGAGGAGGAGGAAAATGAGGATGAGGAAGAGGACGTACATGAGGCCCGCTTCGCCAGAGACGTCCTCCGGAGACACCTGCAGGATCCCACCTGTGGTTCTCTCCACATTGTCTAAAGCATCTGACCTTCTGAGCCCTTCTCACCTCACCTCCCGTCATATCATCGAAGACGCCTACGGCGAATCACCGCCGCCCCCTGCCTTTTTGGAAACGTCTATGCGGCCGAAACCTGGCTAGAGCTTGGCCAAGCTATCGGACCGTGAGTTCCGACTTCTTAGGGAGCCTGTGGAAGCCGTCTTGGGGGCTGGTGCTGGTGCTGGCGATGGTGTTGCTGCTGATGGTGCTGGTGCCGCTGATGCTGCTGGTGCCGGTGCTCCTTCGGGGTCCTCTTGGGGCCCTCTGAGTGCCAGGTTGGAAGGTCTTGGGTCTTGGGGTCCTCTTGGTGCTCTTTTGCCGGGTTTTGAGGCCCTCTTGGAGGCCTTTCGGGGGCCTCGGAGCGGCCCTTGGAGCCATCTTGGGAAGCATCGATTAAAGGAGGGTGGGTCCTTTACGACGGCGCCGATGGCGACGACGACGACCGTCGTCCGGCCTGGGTCGCCGGGCATGCCCGCCGGGCGGAGGGCGTGGCCCGTCGAGGGCGTGGTGTCGAGGGCGCCCTCCTGCTCCTCCTCCTCCTCCTCCTCCTCCTCCTCCTCCTCCTCCTCCTCCTCCTCCTCCTCCTCCTCCTCGGTCCTCCTCATCGCCCCCCTCCTCCCCTCGCCCCCTTCTACCCGTATCAAGTTCCCCGGTTCGGCTCGTCCTCAGTCGTCCTTGTCTCATCCCTCCTCTCCTCTACACCCCCCCTCCTCTCCTTTCGCTTCCCTTTTTAGGCACGCTCTCCCGCGATAGGGGGAATCTCATGCACACGCAGCGCAGGGGGCTCGCGCTTCGACGGGCCAGTTGAGCAACTCAGCGGCCCGCAAAACAAACCTTCATGTGCTCGGGGGCCTGCGGGGGAGGAGAAGGACAGCAAGCGTTCGTTATCTGAAGAGTTTCGGCCCAAACTCTCGCAGGGCCTACGCGAGAGAAGGGGCCGCCAGGGATCGCGGTCCAAGCGCTGCCATGATTTGGGGACGCAGCGCGCAGCATGAGTCCGCAGGCCAGCCCTTCATGGAAACCGGCCAACGGGACGCCAAAACAAGCGGATGTCTGATACGAGTAGGCGACGCCATGCCAAGAGCAGCCGGGCGATTGTCGGCATAGATTGGGGACGTCGGAAGGGAACGGTTTTTTACAAAATCTCCCCAGCCCCTTCAGTCAATCCAAACCGATAATCAGTTTTCGTCTTGGCATGGCAACGCAGCTGTTGGGCAAAGATTGTGCTGTTATGACCACGTTCCTGTCTAGACGCAGCGGCTCAAAGAACGCGGGGGGCGCGCGCCCGCCTGCGCCTTCGCCATGTCCCGCAGGCAGTCCGGCGATGGCAGGGCTGCGAGGCAGGGGCTTGCGGACGAGCGCGCAGGGCGTCTCAATCGTCTCTTGGTGGGTCGAGGCGATGGCGCCCTGCGGCTCCTCAAGGATACCCGGCTCTTCCACCTCGACGACGACGAGGCTTTGCCGATGAGAGGCGCTGCGCTGCCGCCGCGGCGAGGGTGCCAGGCCGCGCTTCGCGGCCAGGCCGTTTTCGTGCTGGACGTATTCAAGAGGTACGGGGTGGCGTCGGCCGACGTGGCGCCGGTGGAGGAGCTCCCGCCTGATGCAGAGGGGGCCGTGTGGGGATTGGGGACAGTGTTCACGTGCAGACTGGCGGATTTGCGCGATGCCGCCTACGAGCTCAAGGTGACCGTGGTCAATCAACGCGTGCGTCTTCGGCGAGATACCAGCGCGATATCCTCGCCCACGAAGACGCGGTCGGTGAACATGGCGCGCGTGGTGGCCGCGACTCTGCGGGCGGGCCACGCGCCTCTGGACCTCCGCCGGACGCCTGGGCATCCTGAGCCGGTGCAGGTGCATCCGTCGGGGATCAAGGCGCACCAGGACTGGGCCCGCGAGATGGGGGAGGAGCACCGCGCCGTGATGGACAAAAGACGCCACGCGCACCCTTACTGGGTGCTCGACGTCCCGGGCCCCATGCCGTTCTACGCCCAACCGTGGCGGTGCGACACGTGCCGATTGAAGGGGTCCTTGGCCGATCGGCTCCCCTTGCGGCGCATTGCGTCTGCACCCGAGGAGGCCTTGAGGACTTACTTCCAGGTGTTGGACTCGGACGTCGCCGCCGCATTCCCGAACGTCGCCGTGTTACACAACGCCAAGGAGGGCACGGCGCGCTTCACCGCCAGGTTCTTCTTCGAGGTGGCCCAGCGCCTGTACGAGTGTTTCAACTCCCGCGAGGTGCGCAGGCACATCGTGTCCATGTACTCGTGCAACGCCTTGTCGCAGGCCCTCTCGCTGGACGGCGCCCCGGTCGCCCCTGCCTCCCTCCCGTGGCAGGTGTACGCAGTGCCCGACGACGCCATGATGAGGAGCATCTTGATGACGGGTTTCCGGGGGTTTCTCCGGAGTAGAGTCGACGTCATGAAGCGGAGGCAGTTGTGCTACAACGCGCGGGGCATCAGACTGGACGGTAATTTCAAGCTCGGCAAGATCATCAGGGTCCCTGATGGCGGGACCGCGTACTCCGTGGCCATGGGCTTCTGCGGCCTCGACGGCTCCCTCCTCGTCCCACCCGTGCCGCTGACCCACGAGTCCTGGGATCAAATTGAGACTATCCTCCAGCCCCTTCTTGAAGACGTCAGGGGCACAATGATGGCTTGTGGCTATTCTGCGGACGAGTCCCAGCCGGTCTTCTGCTCCACGGACGTCTACGAGAAACACCGGCTTCGGCTACGAGGCGCGTTTGCGAAGGTCTGGTCCGGCCTCCGGCTCGTTTCCGATGGCGTCACCCCGAAGGCGCCGGCCTCCAGGAAACGCGTTCTCGCCTCGGAGCACGTCCCCGGGTGCGCGCTGATTACCGGCGACCCGCAGCATTGCATCATCAGGATGAGGCGCTTCGTCAGCCCCCACAGCGCGGACGGCCGTGACTTCCAGTTCGACTACATCGACGCGATCAATAGGCTGAGTAAGCCGAGGGCGCTAGCCGACGCCGCGGCGGTTCGCGGCTGCTGGAGGCCTCTGTCCCCCGCGGGTCGCGACTTGCTGCGCGCCGCCGCGTCGCCCCCGAAGGAGAAGCACGACGCCGTCGCTGGCCGCGCCCCGGCGGCCGCAAGAGAGAATTTCAGGCAGTTCATGGGGAAGCCGCGAGTTCTCCAGGACCCAGTGTGGGTTGAGTACTTCGGGGCGCGGCCGCCTCGGGGGGCGCTGGCGCGCGTGGCGCGGCGAGCCGGCGCGGCTTTGCACAGCGCCTTGCACCCGCACGGGTGGGAGTCCAAAAAGAGCTTCCGGGCTGAGATTCACTGCCTCCGCGAGTGGTACAAGGCCGGCCGCAAGTCCTGGGCCCGGCGCCGGGGCATCCGCCGAGGACACGCGGCCGGGCCGTGGCGGCCCTCGCGGGACTCCGTGCTGAAGGCGAAGTTGAAGCAGCACCTCCGCGTCCTCGTGTCTCATCTCAAGGTAGAGGCGTTGTTCAAGTGGCGCGAGGTTGCCGACTTGCTCCACGAGGCCGGCGTCGACATGCAGTCTGGAACGGTGCCAGTAGAGCGGTTATGGGCGAATTTCGTGTGCTATTTCCCCGACGCTGCCAGAGGCATGAGCCGGGACTGGTGGGATCTCCTGAACAATTTGGGGTACATGCGCTACAACTTTCGGCACTTCAACCACCCGCACCTGGACGCCTGGACGCGCGGAGACGCGCTGATAGCAGAGCGCATAGACAACATGATCACATTGGCGAGGGCCCTCCAGAGCCACGGCCAGGGCACCTCTCCTCAGCTGGCCGCGCTGTTCAAGGACATCATGGGCGATGTGCGCGACGTGCAGGAGGCCGCGTGAGGAAGCGCCCGCCGCGCGCCGCTGCAGACTGCCTCCCTGGTGCCGCGCCCAGCTTCGGGTCGCGAACTGATGCCAGGACTGCCGCCCAGGTGCCGCGCCCATCTTCGGGCCGCGAAAAATGCGAGGTTGCCTCCCCCGCCCCCCGCACAATACCAATATGTTGTCAAGTATTGCCCCCGCCCCCCCCCGCAGCGCTGATCGCACTCGGCCGCCTGTGGCCATTCGGCTTCGCATGGCCTGCCTCGTCGCCACCTGACCATTGTTGCTTGATGTTCTCTGGCATCGGCATGTTACGTTCGGCTTCCCATGGCAATCGGACCTCCGCCCACATGGCCGGGACGTCCGGAGTTGGCCCTGGCGTCATGCAGCCCCCCCCCCCCCCCTCTTTCGATTCGTTAATGGAGGGCGGAGGGGGGGCACATTGTGAAAACATTTTTTCTGCAGAATTCCCCCCCCCGCGGGCCAGCTATGGCAGGATATGCTAACATGCTTGGGGGCGCGTCCCCATGCATTGATTGGATATGGCCGCCCTCGGTTATTCGACTTCTCATGGCCTGTCCCGTTAGCCGCGCTTCCCGAGATTTGCCCCTGCCCCCGGGGCCCTGGGGGCACCCTGGCCCAGCGGCCCAGTTCTTTGCGGCCCCCCGACCTAATGGCTTCGTCTTCGAGGGCCGGCCGTGACCGCTCGGCCTCCCACGTTGGCCTTGCTGCCCCCGATAGGCTTCGGCGCATCCCCGCGGCCCCCCGTCCTCGCCCGCCGTTTCTACCCCCCCCCTCGCAGGCGAGGCAGCGCGCCCGCCGGTGCAGCACGCCCGCTGGGAGAAATACCGGCGTGGGCAGCTGCCCGGGCACGCCGACGCGAAGCAGCCTGCGGACGCCGCTGCAGCAGCTCTGGTTGCCGACGCCCGCGCGGCTGGCAAGCGCGGCGCAGCTGATTCCTCGGCGGCGTCGCCTCTCTTCAAGCAGCAGCGCGTCGACGACGGCGCCTCGGGGGCCGCGCAGGCGGCAGCCGCGGCGCCGATCGTCGAGCGCGAGCAGGGCGCCAAGAGGGAGCTCGTCGGCACAAAGGCGGAGGAGCCTGCTGGGGTCGCCAAGAGGGAGCCGATCGTCAAGATCGAGAAGAACGCCAGCACCAAGGAGGAGGAGCCCGCTGGGGTCGTCAAGCGGGAGCCCAGGGAGGGCGCCGTCGCGGCGCTCGCGACGAGCGCCCCGCCAACGTACCGATGCAGGCGCGCCCAGCCGCCGCGCTCGGCCAGCCGCGCGCCAGAGGAATTGCAAGTCGCTGCTGCGCCAGGGCCTGCACGGTCCCAGTCCCCGTGCTCGCCGACGCAGAGGTGCGCTGCGTCGCCGGACCCCGTTTTCAAGTACCAGCTGCCAGACAGCGCCACCAGCGGGCCGAGTTCGGATCCGGACCCCGCCGCGTCCGTCATCCACGCGGTAACGGCCGCCGAGAGCATCCAGGACGTGCAGGGCTGCTTGTTCCCATCCGACCTCTTCGCGGGCTTCCAGACGGAAGCGCAGATCTACCAGAGCGTGCAGGAGAACCTCCAGGCGATGCACGAGGACACGAGGACCCACCGCGAGCTCGCGGTCCGCCACGACTTCATCATGACGGGCACGTGCCCCGCGCCCATCCTCAAGGCTGCAGAAACCATCTGCTTGAAACAAGGGATTCACTTGGAATCCTTCCTCCTCTGCCTGGACGCGAACGTCACCTGGCTCGAACACCACCGGACACGCTTGGGCTCCGAGTTCCCCCCGGAGAACGACCCGGTGATCCAGCTGCAGGACGACGTGATGGACGTCAAGGCCATCCTCGAGGACATGGAGAAAGACGAGAAGAAACCGAAGCGCCGAGCGCGCGCCAAGAAGAAGGCTACGCTTGGAGGCGCCCGATCTGAACCGGACGCCCCCGCCTCGGCGGAGTCGGACGGCTTCGCCCCCGCGGACCCCGGCGCCCCCCCCCCCCGGGCGGCCGCGCCGGCCCCGAGCTTCCAAGACGTGATGGAGTCGACCCTCCAGCAGGCCTCGCTCGACCAAGACAGCGTGGATGAGATCTGCCGCAGAATGGGAGGGGCGCTCGGGCGCGCAGTCACGGCGGTCGAAAAGAAGATGGTCAGGGCGGCATCCCACGAGATGATGAGGCAGCTCGAATGCGAGGATGAGGCGGAAGAGGCCGTTGCTGCCGTGCCTCTGGATGCTCCTCTGGGGGTGGTGCAGGAGGTGCACCGCGTGCACTGCATCTCCCCCAACAAGGCCGTCATCTGCGGCGGCTCGCCCTCGAGCCGCAAGAGCCGCAGCTGCGATCTGTCCAATGACTTCATCACGAAGTCCGCCTACGCGCCGCCCGACCTTGCCGCGGGCGCGGCGTACCTCGCCGAAGCGACGCTCCGGGGCATCCGCACCTGCTTACTGAAGACGCACCGAGCCTCCATGACCACGGACGAGCTGATGAACGCCATGGTCACGCCGTGGTCCGACGGGAAGGACCAGTCACACTGCGCACCGCGGTCCAAACTCTGCACGTACACCCAGGCCGAAAGGGACGACATCATAACAGCCACGGGCCCAGTGCATCTGCGCTCCTACTCCTTCCAATTCAAACTCTTCGGCCAGCTGGAGGGCGCGGAGTGGGCCCTGCGGCCTGGACCGCAAGGCTTCTTCAAACGGGTCGCGTTCAGCGTGTCCCCCGAGAACAACCCGTGGGACGACAGAGTGTGCACCAGCATGTCCATGGGGCTCATTCAGGGTTTGCACGACTACATGTTCCTTGGGCCTTTCAAGCAGCCGTGCTACCTCCACTTGAGCGGCCAGACCCAGACGTTCTTGCGAATCGTACTGCAGGCTATCAGAGATTGGATCAAGGAGAAGGAGGAGTCCGGCGTCGACGTCAGCAAGTGGCTCAAAATCAAGCTCGGGTTCGCCTTCTCCGACATTCTGCGGAACGGGGCCTCCACCATGCGCCAGGTTCAGTACTTGATGTCTCTGAGCAAGGCCAGCCAGGGCGCGGCGCCGCGTCACTGCATAATCCCAATGGAATTTATGGCGGGCTTGCACAAATATTTTCGAGAACTGGAACTTCACGCTGGTTTCTACCGCTACATCAGGTCCGCGGAAGCGACGCTGCCGCCGCATGCTCGGGAGAGCGCGCTCTCCGAGGCGTTCGAGCGGGCCCCAGGGCCGCCGCGGGCCGACGTCGGCCTGTCCGACGAGTGCAAGATGAAGCGGGACCTGATCCTGGTCGGAAAAGGGCTGGGGGAGGGCTTTAGCTCCACGGAGGTATACCGCAAGGTGCGCGACCGTTACCGAAACGTCAGTGAGGCCGGAGTGAAGATGACCGAGGCGGCCGAGGTGATGGCGCAGAACACCATCTTGCTGAAGGTGGCCAAGCCGGCCGGGAAGAACACGCGCGGCCCCTCCAAGCAGCATTACAAGCTCAACACCTGGGAGGACGTATCTTCCGAAGGCCGCAAGGTGCTGGGGATTCAAGCGTACTTCCCCTTGCCCATTGTATTTATATGTGCCACCCTCGTCTCCTCCCTCCTCCTCCTCCTCCTCCTCCTCCTCCTCCTCCTCCTCCTCCTCCTCTTTTTGGTAGCCCCGACAGAAGCCACGTAGGGTAGAGCTTGCCGGGTCGAGGCAAAACAAAAACAATGCGAGGCAGAGCAAGGCCATGCATAACATTTGGTGCGGGCAGGGCCAGGAAGGCGGAATCCTTTGCAAATCGACCGTTTTGTGTTGAACTTCCCCCTCGCCCTCCCGGGCCCGCCTTCCGCGGTCGATATGGCTTTCGATTCTGCGTCGACGTCCGCCCAAGGTGCTCGAGGCTCTGAAGCTAAACCGGGACTCGTTCCTCTGAAGGCAGCCGGACAGGATCTCCATCACTTCGATTGGGCGCTGGTAGGGGCCAGCGTTTCAATGACACGGGCGCAGTTTAGGTTGTCTTGAAGAATGAAACCAGGGGCGGTCGATTCGGGGGGCGGCCGCCTGCGATCTTGGCTCGGCCATATTTTCACTTTCGCTGTCTGAAGCATGCTGTGTCCTTCCTGGCCGGGGGCGGATGGATTGCATTCTCAGCGCAATTTGTATGTATGTTCCCCCTTCCCCTTCTCCTCCTTCCCCTCTTTTGCGGCTGCTTGATTTGTGCCGGACTGGGTAAAGTCAGGCACGCAGCCTAATACTTGCCAGCATTTGTGTTCGTCCCCCTCCCCCCCTCCTCCCCCTCGTCTTTCCTCCCCCTCCCCATTCCTTTCCTCCTCTTGTGGCGGTTCCTGCAAATGGGCATTCCTGTGCACCGATTCCGTGCTACACGCATGCGCGTCGCTTCCACAGTCCAGGGTTTTTGTTTCGGGCCTGGCAGGTTGCGTGAATTTGCGTACGCTCGGCTGCCAGCAGGCCGACACTCGAGACATCGATTGGTTGGTGCTTCGCGCGTTCCCTATCCTTCATTCCCCCCCTCTCCCATGACCTGTCCTTCATGACGAGTTGGCAGGACGACGAAGACGACGGCGATGGCGACGATGATGTTCATGATGGCGATGATGACGATGATGACGATTGCGACGATGGGGACGATACCGACGTTGACGATAACGATAATGATGATGACGATGATGACGATGTTGATGATGATGACGGCGACGCTGATGACGATGACTATGACGATGGTGATGACGACGACGGCGACGATGGTGATGACAATGATGACGATGACGATGATGGCGATGATACCGACGGCGGTGCTGATGGTGATGATTGCGATGATGGTGATGATGATGATGACAATGCCGACGACGATGTTGACGACGACCACGGTGACGGTCAAGATGATGGTGATGGTGTTGTTGACGATTACGACAATGCTGTTGACGACGATGACGATGACGATGACAAGGGAAACTCTATATAACAAGCAACGTTCATCGGAGGTGAGAGGGTGAGATCGAAGTGGAACGGGGAGCCCCCCTACCGGGAAATCGATTTCGGTTTCGTGTTCGTGCGTGCCGTGCGTGCGGGCGAGGCGACGCTGCGTGGGCGGGCGAGAGGAAAGTCTCCTGTTGCTGAGGCGCGGCCGGACCAAATGATACTCCACCGGGCGGCCGGTGGCGCGCGGTGTCCCACCGCTGTCCCGGTGGTGTCCTCTATGGCTGCCTTGCGGCCGGACCAAATGATTCTCCACCGGGCGGCCGGTGGCGCGCGGTGTCCCGCCGGTGTCCCGCCGGTGTCCCGTCGGTGTCCCGTCGGTGTCCCGATCATGATGATGATGATGATGATGATGATGATGATGATGATGATGGTGACGATGATGATGATGATGATGATGATGATGATGATGATGATATGATGATGATGGTGATGATGATGATGGTAATGATGATGATGATGTTGATGATGGCGATGATGATGATGATGATGATGATGATGATGATGATGATGATGTTGGTGATGTTGATGTTGATGATGATGATGATGATGATGATGATGATGATGATGATGATGATGACGACGTCGATTGCGAGATCGATTGTGATCGGCAGTGAGACCGAATGTGAGACCGAATGTGAGATCGATTGTGAGATCGATTGTGAGATCGATTGTGAGATCGACTGTGAAACCGAATGTGAGATTGATTGTGAGATCGATTGCGGGATCGATAGTGAGATCGATAGTGAGACCGAATCGGAAATCGATAGTGAGATCCATAGTGAGATCGATAGTGAGATCGATCGTCAGATCGATTGTGAGATCGATCGAATGAGATCGATAGTGATATCAATAGTGAGATCGATAGTGAGACCGAATGTGGGATCGATTGTGATATCGATTGTGATGTCGATAGTCAAATCGATAGGGAGACCGAATGTGAGATTGATTGTGAGATCGATTGTGAGATCGATAGTGCGATCGATAGTGAGACCGAATGTGAGATCGATTGTGAGATCGATTGTGATATCGATAGTGAGATCGATGGTGAAACCGATTTTGAGATCGATTGTGAGATCTATAGTGAGATCGATAGTGAGACCGAATGTGAGATCGATTGTGATATCGATAGTGAAATCGATAGTGAGACCGAATGGGAGATCGATAGT
This sequence comes from Prorocentrum cordatum, assembly GCA_963575745.1. NCBI lineage: Eukaryota > Dinophyceae > Prorocentrales > Prorocentraceae > Prorocentrum > Prorocentrum cordatum. Next base: position 785 of record CAUYUJ010011495.1, on the reverse strand, counting down.
GAGATCGATTGTGAGACCGAATGTGAGATCGATTGTGAGATCGATTGTGATATCGATAGTGAGATCGATAGTGAGACCGAATGTGAGATCGATAGTGAGATCGATAGTGAGACCGAATGTGAGATCGATTGTGATATCGATAGTGAAGTCGATAGTGAGACCGAATGGGAGAGCGATAGTGAGATCGATAGTGAGACCGAACGTGAGATCGATAGTGATATCGAGAGTGAGATCGATCGAGTGCGACGTTGGTCCCTCCCCCCCCCTCACCTCCTTATCACCCGAAGGGTGGTCGTATAGGTACAACATTTCCTTTTTAAGGTTTTCCACGAGGAGGCGGAGGAGCAGGAAATGGAGGAGCAGGAGTAGGAGGAGGAGGAGGACGCGGGTGATGGTGACGATGATGACGAAGATGAGTTGGCAGGACGAACCCGACCTGGAGGCGAGGATCGAGGACCGAGGTTCCAGGTTCGAATGCCTGCACTCCGATTCAGACTGACTGCGTCATGCCTTAACTCGGGTAGCTGAGGGAAACTGAGGGTAACTAGGTGTAACTAGGTGTAACTAGGTGTAACTAGGTGTAACTGGGTGTAACTAGGTGTAACTAGGTGTAACTAGGTGTAACTGGGTGTAACTAGGTGTAACTAGGTGTAACTGGGTGTAACTAGGTGTAACTAGGTGTAACTAGGTGTAACTAGGTGTAGCCGAAAGCGCTCTCATGGCGTTTGCTGCGACGCTTGTTGCCGGGACACTGTCTTCATTGTGGCCGCGCGCGGCGTCGGACG
>CAUYUJ010011494.1:0-17500 GCA_963575745.1 Prorocentrum cordatum | reverse complement strand
ATCAGCATCCTCAATGTCAGCATCATCATCAGCATCGTCATCATCAACATCATCATCATCAGCATCATCATCATCATCATCATCATCATCATCATCATCATCATCATCGTCATCAGCATCAGCATTATCATCAGCATCAGCATCGTCATCATCATCCCCATCATCGACAGCAGCAGCACCAGCATTATCGTCAGCATCATCATCATCAGCAGCAGCAGTATCATGAGCAGCATCATCAGCATCAGTATCAGCATCATCATCCTCGATGTCATCATCATCATCATCATCATCACCACCACCATCACCATCATCATCATCATCAACAGCAGCAGCAACAGCAGCATCATCATCGCAATGATCATCATCGACAGCAGCAGCACCAGCATCATCGTCAGCATCGTCATCAGCATCAGCATCATCATGAGCAGCATCATCAGCATCATCGTCATCATCAGCATCATCAGCATCACCGTCCTCATCATCATCACCATCCTCATCGGTATCATCATCATCAGAATCCTCATCATGATCAGCATCATCATCCGCAGCAGCATCATCATCGTCGCAAGCAGCATCAACATCGACATCAACAACAGCATCAACAACATCATCATCAGCAGCATCAGCATCAGCATCAACATCATCAGCATCATCACCATCATCAGCAGCATAAGCATAATCAGCATCGTCAACCTCATCAGTATCATCATCATCAGCAGCAGCACCATTATCAGCAACCACATCAGCATCAGCATCATCAGTATCATCACCATCATCAGCATCGTCATCATCATCAGCATCAGCATCATCAGCATCAGCATCATCATCAGCATCATCACCATCATCATCAACATCATCATCTCCCGCCCCCTGCTCCTCCGCCTCTTCTTCCTCTTCCTCCTCCTCCCCCTCCCCCTCCACCCCGTTGTCCCGCGCCACTCGTCACCATGTTCGCCCTCCTTCGAATACACCTCATTCTCCAGATCAGATTCTTCAGCATCCTCATCTTACTCCCTCCCTTCCCCCCCTGCTCCTCCTCCTCTGTCTCCTCCTCTTCCTCCTCCTCCGCCTCCTCCTCCTCTTCCTCCTCCTCGCCCTCCGCCTCCTCCCCCTCCTCCTCCGCCGCCGCCGCCTCCTCCGCCCCCTCATCATCCTCCTCCTTCTCCTCTGCGTCGTCTTGGTATCGGTCTTCATATGACTAGTATGCGTATTCTATTTGGTTGCGTTAATAGTCTTATTATTATATGTCGTATTAACTGTTAATATTAACATCTTCCTTATCATTATTATGATTAGTCGTCTTCGTCTTCTTCCTCCTCCTCCTCCTCCTTCTCCTCCTCCTCCTCCTCCTTCTCCTCGCCCCCCCTTCGTCCTCGTCCTTATCCTTCCCCTCCACCTCATCCTCCTAGTCCTCCTCCTCGTCCTCCTCCTCATCCTCCTTCTCCACCGCTTCCTCCTCCGTGTCATCTTCCTCATCCCTGTCGTCTTCTGCGCACTGCTCACCATCGTTGCCCCCACCCCCAAACCCTATCCTCGCCGTCATCATCATCATCATCATCATCATCATCATCATCATCATCATCATCATCATCATCAGCATCATCATCATCATCATCATCATCATCATCATCATCGATCATCATCATCATCATCGCCTCATCATCATCAGCATCATCATCATCATCAGCATCACCATCATCATCATCATCATCATCATCATCATCATCATCATCATCATCATCATCATCATCATCTGCATCATCATCAGCATCAGCATCAGCATCAGCATCATCATCATCATCATCAACATCATCATCACCACCATCATCAGCATCATCATCACCATCATCATCATCATCATCGTCATCATCATCATCATCACCATCATCATCATGGGCAGCAGCATCAGCAGCATCAGCATCATCATCGTCATCATCATCAGCATCAGCATCAGCATCATCAACCTCATCCTCATCCTCACCCTCATCCTCATCCTCACCCTCATCCTCACCTTCCGCATCGTCATCTTCATCCTCATCATCATCCTCGTCGCCAGCATAATCATCAGAATCATCACCATGTTCAGCATCATCAGCATCATCATCATCATCAGTATCAGCATCAGCACCACCATCAGCATCAGCATCATCAGCATCTTCATCGTCAGCATCATCATCATCATCAACAGCAACATCATCATCATCATCATCATCATCATCATCATCATCATCATCATCATCATCATCATCATCTGCAGCAGCAGCAGCATCAGCAAAAGCATCATCATCAGCAGTAGCAGCATCAGCAGCATCATCCTCATCATCAGCATCATCATCATCGGCATCAGCAGCATCATCATCAGCATCATCACCATTCTCATCAGCAGCGTCATCAGCATCATCGCTAGGATCATCGTCATTATCATCATAATCATCATGATCATCGGCATCATCAACATCATCATCATCATCAGCATCATCACCTTCCTCACCCATCATCATCAACAGCAGAAGCAACAGCATCCGCTTCATCATCAGCATCATCGTAATCGTCATCAGCAGCAGCAGAATCCTCATCAGCATCATCAGCATCAGCATCAGCATCATCATCATACTCAGCATCAGCCTCAGCATCATCAGCAGCAGCATCAGCATCCGCATCATCATCATTTTCAGCAGCATCATCAGAATCAGCATCATCATAAACAGCATCATCAGAATCAGCGTCATCATCAGCAGCATCAGCATCCGCAGCAGCATCATCATCATCATCATCATCATCATCATCATCATCATCATACGTAAGCATCATCAGCATCATCAGCATCGTCATGAGCAGCATCATCAGCAGCAGCATCAGCATCACCATCAGCAGCAGCATCAGAATCAGCCTCATCACCCTTATATTTAACAACAACAACAACAACAACAACAACAACAGCAACAACAGCAACAACAGCAACAACAGCATCATCACCACCGCCAGCATCATCGTCCTCATCAACATCAGCATCATCATTGTCATAAACGTCAGCATCATCATCATGATAAGCATAATCATCATCATCATCATCAACATCCGCATCGTCGTCATCGTCATCCTCAGCATCATCATCATCATCATCATCATCATCATCAGCAGCAGCAGCATCATTATCACCATCGTCATCGTCATCATCATCAGCAGCAGCATCCTCCTCCTCCTCCTCCTTCTCCTCCCCGTCGTTCCCCGCCCCCTCCTCACCATCTTCGCCCCACTCCGAATCCTCATCCTCTCTCTCCTCCATCACCGCCTTGCGCCGCGGCCCATCGGAGTACAGGGAACTCGGGGAGGGGGGGACGCAAGGCACGGGAATCTTCGCGTACTCCTGCCACCCCGCTGGGGACGAACACCTCTCTGGCCCAGACCGCAGAGAGCAAGGCGTGGTTGTCGTCGCGCCCCATCCAGGTCACCCAGGCGAAGGGTCATGAATCGAACGACCTAATGTCCAAATCCACACGCTCGCGACCTGGATTCCTTACCGCGATCTCCTGGATACGCGATCCCATGGGCACGTTCCGCGCAAGGCATCCGCGCACGAGTCCGCCCTGTACCCATATCTCCGACGTCGTAATCGTTCCACAAAGCTGACCACCAGAGGTCTGGCCCTCTTCTCCTCCTCCTCCTCGTCCTCCTCCTCCTCCTCGTCCTCCTCCTCCTCGTCTTTCTCCTCCTCCTCCTCGCCTCGTCCTCGTCCTCCTCCTCCCATCCTCCTCCATTCCTTCTCCTTATAGACAACTCCTCCCTGTCTCACCCCGAGGCCGGTCGAAGGGGCGGGCGGGGCGTTTCGCCTGAGACTTCCTGGCCATGGGTAACCCTGATGCTGTAAATTCGCAACAGCATCACAGTTGGAGGGCGGGTGGTTTTCAAAATGTGGCTCTCGCCTTAGCCCGGCGCACACTCGTTTTAAACATTTGCAAGAGTTTTACGGATTGAGGGCGGATAGTTTTCAAAATGTGGCTCTCGCCTTAGCGCCGCGCACATTCGTTATAAACATTGCAAGAGCTTCACGGATTGAGCGCGGGTGGTTTTCAAAACGTGGCTCTGGCCTTAGCGCTGCGCATATTCGCTGTAAAACGATGCAAGAGTGTCATGGATTGAGGGCGGGTGGTTTTCAAAATTTGGCTGTCGCCTGAGCGCCACGCACACTCGTTGCAAAAAAGTTGCAAGAGCTCCACGGATTGAGGGCGGGTGGTCTTCAATATGTGGCTCTCGCCTTAGCGCCACAAACAGATGCAAGAGCTTCACGGATTGAGGGCGGGTGGTGTTCAAATGTGGCTCTCGCTTTAGCGCCGCGCACACTCGCTTCAAACAATTGCAAGAGCTTCACGAATGGAGGGAGGGTGATTTTCAAAACGTGGCTCTCCCCTGAGCGCCACGCACATTTTTACTAAACAGTTGCAAGAGCTCCACGGATTGAGGGCGGGTGGTTTTCAAAATGTGGCTCTCGCCCCCGCGCCGCACACAGTCGTTCTAAAAAGTTGCAGGAGCTTCACGGATTGAGGGCGGCTCATTTCCAAAATGCGGTTTTTGCCTCAGCGCCGCGCGCATTCGCTATAAGCATCTGCAAGAGTTTCACTGACTCTCATGGTCAACGTACCAAGAATGGCTTTTGGGAGCGACTCAGGACCGTCCGGGCGCAACAGTTACGTTGATTCGCGGTGCTGATGTCCTAGGAACGGTTCAGGATTGCCACGACGTAGCAGTCAGGTTCACTTGTGGCGCTGAAGTCCTGAGAATGGTGTTTTGGCACGCTTCCAAATTTTCACACGGCTGTCCCCCGACGGGCCAAGTTCCTCAGTGAAAATGACCCCCTGTAGGGGCCTATGAAGAGGGATCTTGGAGGGAGGGTGCATCTCAACATCGTTGATGAGTCTTGAGTCTACACTCCTCCTCCTCCTCCTCCTCCTCCTCCTCCTCCTCCGCCTCCTCCTCCTCCTCCTCTCCTCCTCCTCCTCCTCCTCCTCCTCCCTCCACCTCCTCCTCCTCCTCCTCCTCCTCCTCCTCCTCCTCCTCCGCCTCTCCCTGCCCCCTCTCCTCCTCCTCCTCCTCCTCCTCCTCCTCCTCCTCCACCTCCTCCTCCTCTTCCTCCTCCTCCTCCTCCTCCTCCTCCTCCCAGGGCCGGGTTTTCAGCCCTGACCGTTTTCTGACGGTCCGGACATGAGGTCGGGCCCAGGAGTCCAGACGTGCCTCTCGCACACGAGGATACAGCCATCGTGCTGCTTACTGCAAGGGACGCTGAAGAAGGAGCGACGGGGATTCTCTGGCCTCGGCGAGCCTCTGCCGCGAATACAGTAAGGAACATTTGCTTTGCGTTTCGAGGCGGCGGCCCCGGCGACACGCTATGACCTGCAGGTGGACAGCGTGTCGCTCCGCTCCGTGGGGCGGGGGGCTGGGAAGAGCTCGGGACGCTGATGCTCGGGAACGGGAACGTAGCTGGCATGTCGCGCCGAAGCGTGGTGAGCCAGAACTGGCGGCGCGACACGCTGAGCCAAAATTCCTGACCGTAGGCTCCCAGACATAGATCCAAGAGACGGTCCGAAGATCAGTGCCAGAGCCCCTGCAGAGCAAAAAGTGGACCGTATCTTGCAGCCTCCAGACTGCAGGAGGCGAGGGGTGCGGCAAGTAACGGGCCGAGCAAGACTCCCACAAGCGGGTCCTCTTCCCGAAGGGGTTCCAGCGAAACGGGAACCCGGCGTCGGCGTCGTGCTCGCGCAGCTCACCCTGCGAGCTCCCTCCTCGCTTCCCACTGCTCAGGGGTCGTCCTTCTCCTCCAGGTGGAGTGAGCGAGAGAGAGAGAGAGAGAGAAAAAAAAAAAAAAGGACAAACACACAGACAGAGAGACAGAGACAGAGACAGAGACAGAGACAGAAACAGAGAGAGCGGCCCGTGGGGAGGCGAAGGGTCGCCTAGCCAGGCGGTGCGCCAAGCCAGAAGCCTCAGCGCAGCGTCCAGAGCATTGCGAAGTTACTCAGACATGGAAGGAAGAGGAGAAGGAGGAGGACGAGGAGGAGGAGAAAAGGAAGAGGGTTGAGGTCTTCTGGGGGAAAGGTAGCTTGGGGGGGCTGCTCCTTCTGCTCCACCCTCACCTGTTCCTTCGCATTCGTTCGATCATCACTCGCTCGCTCGCCCGCTGGGCCGCGAGGACCACAGAGGTGCCCAGCACAAGCAATACTTTCACGATGCATCCCACGCGAGGGTCCACACGGGTCAAGCCAGCTCGGAGGACGGAGTGGCAGGAACGGGCACAAACGACGCGGGGGCGGAGCACAAGAACAACGAGGAGGATCGTGGCGTGCAGCAGCAGGGCAACGGGGATAGGAAAGGTGAGGGTGGCCAACAGGAATGGCCGACGGCAGCTGGAATCTGCCCATGCCTGCTGGGACGGCTGGGGGGACGATGCTCACCGGTTTTAGGCCTGCCCACTAGAGGCGGACAACAAAAACGTTACTAGAATGTTGCGTGGTGCAATATACGTGGTGCAATTCATTATGAAGAACGGAATTGTTAACTGAACTGCTCGCGCAATCGTCCCACCCACCCACCAGCAACTTGGTTTGCAAAACCCGTGCGGCGGTGATTGCGATCAGTTCTCATGCGCTAGCTGGCGAATCTCTGCGGCCGCGCTGGCGCGCGCAAACTCGCGCGCAAAGCGGCAATCTGGTTTGGCACGGCCGATGCAGCCGCGATGGCCTTTACCGATGGGAAGTTCCCAGCGCGCGTCTTAGGCCGCGCTGTCGCGCGGGCACTTCAATGCGGGTCGGTGGCACAGGCGGGCGCGGTATCATGATGACGTCGACAACGGCGGCAACGATGATGACAGTAGCGATGATGGTGACGATGATGACGATGACAACGGCAAGGCCAGTGACGGCGCCGATGCTGATAATGCCGATGGCGATGATGATAGTATCCATGTGTCGTTGGTAAAGTTTTGAAAGGACTTCGACATACGCGCGCGGGACTCTCGCGAGTGGCCCGCGTAATACTACGCGACCGGGATCGTGCCCCCGCCCCCCGAGCAAGCGCGCAAGGGCGTTCGAACGATTTTGATATATGCACGCGAGAGGCACGCGTGGCAAGCTGGCTGGACCGCCAGCTAGGCCCAAACGGGCGGGGGCGACGGGCGGCGACGTGCTGCGACAAGCCGGCCGGACCACCAGCCAGGCCCAGTTCCTTACAAGACAAATAAGGGCCCTAAGTGCAAGCACTGTCTGGGGAAAACGACAACGAAAACGAAGCTCAGCCCCAGCGACATCTTTCACGCAACAGTCCGCACTGTGATCGAACAGCATTGCACTTGAAAGCGTAGAACAAGCTTCCAAAAGAGAAGGGAGGATGAGGAGGAGGCGGAGGAGGAGGAGAAAGACAACAACGACGACGACGACGACGACGACGACGACGACGACGACGACGACGACGACTACGAGGAGATCGAAGCGCAAAAGTGAAGCGCAACACACACTGCCCGAAAAGTTGAGTGCGAAGCTGCCCGAAGCCGAGGGCGGTTGCACGTACGTGAGCGGGGGGGATTGGGGGGCCCGGCGCCAGCAGACCCCTCGATGGAGAGGCGCTGGGGAGCACGAGACTCGGGGACAAATCTGCCCGCTCCTCCTGCTCCTCCCCCTCCGTCCTCAGAGGTCTCTGGAGATTCCCCCTGGGCCCCCAGAGGCCCCGGGAGGTCCACGGAGGCCTCGGGATGAGCCTCGGCGATCCAGCTCATGAGCCTCGACCGAAAGCGTTCCAAATCATCGCCACTCGATACTCCTCTCTCTCTCTCTCTCGCTCTCTCCCCCACCCCTTGGGCTCGAACATATCCTCTGATCCATCCACGCAGCCTCCTCCCGACCTCCTTGGGAAGAGGGGGAGGAGTAGACGTAGGCTGATGCACGCCGGTGCACCCGAGGAGAAGGCGGCGCAGAACTCTACAGGAGGCGGGGCTTCGTCGCGATCGAGCAGTGAGACGCGGGGAGAGGCCGGATCGAATGTGAAGAAACGGCGTGCTGGTGCTCAACGGCCAGAGGCGGGAGCACTGTTTTGCCACGACAGTTTCTGACCCGAACGCCCCGCCCAGCCACACGAGGAGGAGGAGGAGGAGGAGGAGGAGGAGGAGGAGGAGCAGGAGGAGACAAAGGAGGAGGACAAAGGAGGAGTGAGGAGGACGGGAGGAGGAGGAGGGGGTGGAGAAGGAGGATGGACGGATGGGACAGGAGGGGGGGGGGGGGGAGGGGGGGGATGGGGAGGGGAGGGGAGGGGAGAGGGAGGGAGGGGGGGGTTAGGGGAGCGATCCCCAAACGACCCCCCGCGACCGATCGGGGCTCCCCTCCCTCCTGGGCTCGCGCACGCCCGCGCGCGCCAGGAGCGGCCCGGCTCGGCACGCCGCCTCGACGCGGCCCCGAGGCGCGGAGAGCCGGCCGCGAGCCGCCCGCGGCCCGCCCAGCTGCGGCTCCGCTCCCGCGGGAGAGCCGCGCACCGCTCGCTGCCCCCGTCGGCGGCGCGCCGAGAGGGGCGAGGTGCGCCGTGTTCTGGCCCGTCGTCGGGCCCCAAAACGTTTCCGTCGCACCAAAAAGTCACGGAGGCACCAACTGAATTCGGCAAGAAGGCGCACGAGCAGGACGGAGCGCTTCCTCGTGGAGCTCTCCATCGGCTACACGCAGGAGTGCCCCTGGGCAAGAGTGACCTGTGGTGCGCGCCCTCTGGGGGGCCGCGGGGGGGGGGCCAAACACGAGCGCGCAAGACGCTACTATGGCATCGCGTTCGGCGATCGGGGGAACCCTTTGGGCCCCCACCAAAGGTCACTCCGGCGAAAGGTCACTCTTACGTGTAGTCGACTCCAGCAGCTGCGCCTTGGCGAGAGCGTCCCGGGGGTGTCCGGATCGTCCCGAGCGGCCGCCGGACCCGAGCTATGACCCCCGAGAACCACAATCAGCGGCGCGCGCGAGGGTGGAAGCGGGAGGGGGCAGGCGTTCTCAGAAGGCGGCGGGACTTAGAAGCCCTCCTGACTACCTACCAGACCACCCCAACCCAACCCGAAGACCCGAATTTCGGGTTGGGGGGGTAAGGGTTCCACATGCGTTTTTTCGATGTTTCCCGACCCCCCCCCCCCCACTGGAAAGCGAGGGTAAATCTGAGCCTTCGGGTTGGGTTGGGGTGGTTTGGTGGGTGGTGACCTCCAGCCTTCTGAGAAGCTTTCTGCGGCTTCGCAGGGGGCGCACGTCCGATCCGATCACGCTGCACAAGCACCTCATAGCATGTCGTTGCCCAGACGGTATGGCCAGAGAGCGCCCGCCACGGAGCATGCACTGTAAGATGTCTGAGCGCGCGCGTCACCTCTGGGGGGGGGGGCCGCCGCACTCTAAGCAGGAGTGCGTTGCCCTCATTCCTCCCCGCCCTCCTCCGCCTGCTTGCCCTCATTCCCGCCCTTCCGTCCCTCCTGCGGGGGAGGGGCGTCAAGGTGGGGCAAGGGCAGAGGTCGGATCAGAAATGTATACATATACATATATATATGTGTTTATATATATGTTTAGTTATATATATATATATATATATATGTGTATATACATATGTGTGCGTATGCGGCACCTGGGTGAATGTTGTTCACCGCAAACACGCCACTAACAGCTCGCCTCTAGGAATCGGTCGCCCAAAATCACTGGACACCTCAATCGTCGGGAAGACAGAAATGCAAGCATCCAGCCGGATTCGTTCCCTTCCCCCACCTTTGGATAACCACCTCACTGCGGACCCCCGACTCCTCGCCCCGCCCCCCCCTCCCTCCCCGCTCCCCTTGATTCCCAGCGATGTGACGTCTTGATGTTTTCCATGCGCGGCCCCCGCAAGTCCGGAGCCCTGGCTCAAGTCCGGAGCCCTTTCGGGAGGCTTGGCTTCTCATCCCGATCCGTTTTTCTGATCCTACGGATAGCCCGGTGAAGGTGCGCCCAGAAGCAGCAAACGGAAAAAAAAAAAAAAAAAAAAAAAAAAAAAAAAAAAAATGTTGTTGTTCTTTTTGCAAACAAAAAAAAACTCCGACCTGATCCTTCAATACGCTGGAGGCCTGGGCCCTCCCCCTTGGGAGGGCGGCAAAGAGGGGGACGAGACGCGCGAAGCGCAGCCGGAGAGGCCCGCCTGCTGCACCTGCACGGCGCCGGCGCACAGGAGAGAGTGGAGCGCGAGGGCACGCCGCATAGACCTCGGCGGCGCGGCCGAGAGGGGAGGGAGAGGCACGGGGAACCGTGGATCAGAAAACAAACTAGGGGGCCACATGCAAACCCTACCCCTACCCCCCGCGATTTTTGAGGGGGAGGGTGGGGTTCACTTCGCTCGTGAGCTCCCGAACGAAGTGAACCCCAGCCTCCCCTTCAGAAATCGTGGGGGGTAGGGGTAGGGTTCGCATGTGGCCCCCTACAAACGACACCAACCCACCTACGACCCCACGGGGCTCGGCGTATACCAGGAGATCAGGCGTGGTTTTGTTGCGTGGTATTACTCTACGGCGCCCCATGGGCCGTAGCGCAACATGGAGGGCCGTAGGTGGGGTGGTGCCGTTTGTTTTTTGGTCGAACTGGGTCCTCCCAGAGCACCCGGCTTCTTGAAAGAAAAAGGGGGTGAAAACAAAAACCAACAAAACAAAAAGGGACGGAGGTTCTTCGCCGCTCTCGGCCTCTGAGCGCCCTCGCAGGGCCCCGGGACCGCCAGAGAACGGCCCAGGATGAGAAGCCAGAACCCTGGGTTTGGTTTTGAGCTGGACGCGTGCTGGAATCAAGCGCTGACTCCCAGGCGGGGTCGCACAGCGACGAGGGAGACCGACGGGGGCCCGAAGCCGCAGCGCAGCGAGGACCAGAGCAGACACGAGCGGCGGAGGGACCGACCAAGCAGAACCAAGGCCCGCAAAACCACGCGGGGACATTCGCATGAGCAAGCTGCAGCTCGTCAGGGCAGCGCAGCTGCCATGTCACCTCTTGTCCCGACAGCGCCGATGCACGTTGGGGCCGTGCCAGTCGGCTGGCAGATGCGAGTTCGCCAGCCCTGGGGAGAGGGTCGAGACTTCTGGGGGGAGCCCGTGCCGAGAAGAGCAGGGTATTGGATCTCGGGGGGGGGAGGAAGAGGAAGAGGAGGAGGAGGAGGAGGAGGAGGAGGAATAGGAGGAGGAGAGGAGGAGGAGGAGGAGGTGGAGGAGCGAGGGTGGCGGAGGAGGAGGGGGAGGAGGAGGGGAGGGAGGAGGAGGAGGAGGAGGAGGAAGAAGAGGTGGAGGCGGTTATGGAGGAGGAGGTAGTAGGAGGAGGTGGAGGGGGAGGAGGAGGAGGAGGAGGCCGCGCGCGCGAGCTCCCCGAGGGTAGCCGAGCGGGACACGCGAGGCGCCTTGGACTCCATCCGCCTCGGAGCTATGGGTCCGCCTCTGGAGCGCTCCCCGCTCCCGGAGGCCCTCGACCGCAGCCTCGATGTCGACTTCGCGCCGTAGGCTCGCTTCCGAGGGCCCCGAGGCTCCCCTCTCCCGGAGGCCCTCGACCCCATCCTCGATATCGATTTCGCGCCGCGGGCTCGCTTCTGAGGGTCCCGAGGGCCCGAACAGACCCTCGGGGGGCGCTCCACCGACGAAACAATGGACGACGCATCGGAGAACAGATCCGATAGGCTCCCAGAGACTGCCAGCGGCTGAGACAAGAGCCGCCGCCCTGCTCCCAAGCCGCCCAGCATCGTCCTCCGCGCCCCGCAGAGCGCGCGAGGTGCGGCCACCTCCGCGCTCTTCGCGCAGCCCACCCCCGCCCCCCCCTTGGAGGGGAACGTCTCCTCCGGCCCAGGTCGCGAGGCGAGAGGTGCGGTTACCTTCGCGCCCCGAAGGGTGACCCGATGGACTTCCCGCGACTTCCCAATCTTCCCATCGTCGTCGTCGTCGCCGCCGTCGTTTTCGTCGTCGTCGTCGGCGGCGGCGGCGTCGTCGTCGTCGGCGTCGTCGTCGTTCGTCGTTCGTCGTTCGGCGGTCGTCGTTCGTCGTCGTTCGCTTCGGCCGGGGAGGAAGAGGCCTGACGAGACGGCAGGCTCTGAAGGCCGAGCCCGCGCCGACCGCTATAAGAAGAACGGGGGTCACCCCCCGTGGCCCCGTGCACTGGCGAAGCTCGCACGCCCCCTGCGATGACATACAGTTGTCGCGCTGCCATCAGGATGAAGCCGGGCCTGTCCCTCCACAGGGGGAATATTAGAAAATTATCGAAAAATACTCTGGGGGCTATTTTTTGAGTATCTTTAGGCCATGTTGGAACATTGCTTGCCTATTTTTTCGATTTCGCCGAAAATCCCCCTGTAGGGGGACACGCCCGACTTAACCATTAGGATCCTTAGGAGCACCGAGAAGCAGGAGCGCAGGAGGCGCTTCCGGCCGCGGCGGGCCTCGGCCACGGAGGAGCTCCCCGACCGAGATCCGAGGGACGACCCGAAAGCCAGGGCCCCCTCTGAGCCGAACGCGCTCTTTTTGGTAGTCCCCAAACGTGGTGGTGACAACACCTGGCGGTGAGTCTCGGGCGATTTGGTGTCACCACCCGGTTTGGGGACTCGTGCGGTTTTCCGAGGATGTCCTGGACGCTGGTGGGTCCAGGAGTCACAAAACCCGGTGGTGACCCCGCGTCCCCAAACCCAGCGGAGACCTTTCTGGGGATTCCAGGTCGCCACCCGGTATCTCACCACCCGGTTTGGGGGTTCCCAATCTTTGCTCGAGCGTCCCCACAAGGGCCGGGGGTCTTACAGTCATCGGCCTGACCTCAGGAACGATAAATGAGGAACGAAGCCCCTCTCCATCCCAAGGGATAACGCATGAGGAGCGATGAACAATAGATAACGCATAAGGAACTGTAAATAACGCATGCAAACCTGAGGAACGACCGAGCCCCTTCTGAAAAGTAAGTGTTCCTTCTTCAAGCCGCTCACTGTATTCGAGCGTTCATTTGTGCCCCAGACCCCATCTTTCAGGGTACTCTTTCGAGCCCGACCGATCTGTGAGGGTCCGGGGGCCCGAGCCTGGGCGAAAACGCCCGGCGTGGAGAAATGGCACCGCCAGGATCTCAGGGCCGTTCTCCTGAGCAAGGGCTCCCAACTTCGCGCTTCGCGCTGCGCGAAGCGCGAAGTGCGAATAGCTTCGCGCTCTCGCGCCGCCTCCCAGGGGGGAAGAGGAGGATGAGGAGGAATCGGAGCCGAACCGCGAAGCGCGAAGCGCGAATAACTTCGCGCCCTCGAGGGCGCCCTTGAGGAACGACCCGAAAGCCAGAACCCCCTCTGAACCGAACGCTGTCTTTATTCGAGCGTCTCCACTGCACCTTCCCCTGACACCGCGCGGCCTCTCACCAGCGATATCTGGCTGAGGGCCTGGCGTAGCTGACCGAGTCCCCTTCACCAGAACATGTAGGGTGGTATGGTTACGGAATGGAGTCGATCCTAGGTTCGAGCCGAAGGCCAAAGAGCGCGATGGAAAGTAGCTGGCCGACTGCTGATAGCTCCGAGAGGACGCGCGCGCGTGCTGATCGCCTGCGTCATGCAGAGGCTCGTCGAGCGAACACGACGACACCAACGCCTGCAGTCTCCGGACGCTCCTGGCAGCCATCGCCCTTGCCAGCCTGCAGCGCCACAGGCTGCAGAAGGGCCGCTGCCAGCTCGCCCTGCGAAGAAGGGGCTGCCCCGGAGCTCCGACAGGGAGTCCGATGCGACCCGAACAAGCCTCGACGACGCTGTGTGACACACCCGCCCACTCTCCTCATTTTTATTTGTTTTGTTTGTTTTGTTGTTGTTTTTGTTTTTTGGGGGGGGGGGGCTGCCGCGTGCTGCGCCGCTCTTCCACGGCTCCCTCGTCTGATCCCCCCTCGCCCACGACGCGCGTGCCCCGCGCCCCGTGGGGCTACGCCCAGCACGCGGACGCCTCCCGCACTGGAGGTCGGCAGCACAGGAGGCCGTGGGGGGGTAAAAAAACAAACAAAGACAAAAACAAAAACAAAAAAAAACTGCGCGAGCACGACGAGATCCCGGAGTGCAAGCAGCTCGCCGAGCGCGAGCTGCCACGCCCGGGAGGAGATCCGCTCGACGAAAGAGCACACTGGCGAGTGTTTCGCTCGAGGGCGAGAAAAGATCGGCGGCATGTCGATGGGAGGAACGGGGAGGTGCGGCTGGACGGGGGGCTCAAGCAAAAACCTACCTATTGGATGGAAGGCAGTGCTTCAATCGTGCACGCAAAATAGCGAAGTCCCACGGGAAGTGCCAGCAGTTCCGCGAAATCAGAAAAACTGACCCATGACAAGTAACGCAAGTCCTCCTGGCTGTGGAACCCTCAACAATCCCCCCTCCACCGCCACGACGACGACGACGACGACGACGACGACGCTGCGACCCGCTCGCGACCAACGCTCGGGGCATGCGCTCGCGACCACGGCCAGCGACCCCCGCGCTAATCAACTCGGCCCCGCCACCCACCACCGCGACACGCTCCTGCGACCCGCGGCCCGCGACACGCGCCCGTGACCCGCGACCCACGACCCGCGACCCGCGACGCGACCCGGGCCGATCGCAACCACTTGGGGCCGATCGCAGCCGCTTGGGGCGGACTCCAACCAGTTGCGATTGGCCCGATGTGGTTGGGATTTGTGGGGTTCGCTTACACATTGTTTTGATAAGCAGAGGCTCTCCAAGAGAGCTTCTGGAATGAGTGAGCTGCCTAAGCTCACCAGTGAAATTCTAGAAAAAACACTTGCGATCGGACCCATCGCAAACCACGAGTAGTAGTAGTCGTAGTAGAAGTAGTAGAAGCAGCAGCAGCAGCAGCAGCAGCAGCAGCAGCAGGAGTAGTAGTAGTAGTAGTAGTAGTAGTAGTAGTAGTAGTAGTAGTAGTAGTAGTAGTAGTAGTAGTAATAGTAATGGTAATAGTAGCATTAGTAGTAGTAGTCGTAGTAGTAGTTGTAGAAATAGTAGTAGCAGCAGCAGCAGCAGCAGCAGCAGCAGTAGTAGTAGTAGTAGTAGTAGTAGGAGGAGTAGTAGTAGTAGTAGTAATAGTAGCAGTAGCACTAGCAGTAGCAGTAGCAGTAGCAGTGGTAGTCGTAGTAGTCGTAGTAGTCGTAGTAGTAGTAGTAGTGGTAGTAGTAGTAGTAGTAGTAGTAGTAGTAGTAGTAGTAGTAGTAGTAGTGGTAGTAGTAGTAGTAGTAGCAGCAGTAGAAGTAGTAGTAGAAGTAGTAGTAGTAGTCGTCGTAGTAGTAGTAGTAGGAGTAGTAGTAGTAGTAGTAGTCGTCGTCGTCGTAGGAGTAGTAGTAGTGGCAGTAATAGTCGTAGTCGTAGTCGTAGTCGTAGTCGTAGTCGTAGTAGTAGTAGTAGTAGCAAACATAATAGGAGCAGTAGGAGTATTAGTAGTAGTAGTAGCAGTAGTGGTACGAGTAGTGGTAGTAGTAGTATTACAAATAGTAGTAGTAGAAGTAGTTGGTAGTAGTAGTAGTAGTAGTAGTAGTAGTAGTAGTAGTAGCAGTAGTGGTACGAGTAGTGGTAGTGGTAGTAGTAGTGGTAGTAGTAGTAGTAGTAGTAGTAGTAGTAGTAGTAGTAGTAGTAGTACAGGTAGTAGCAAGTAGTAGCAGCAACAGTAGCAGTAGCAGTAGCAGTAGCAGTAGTAGTAGTAGTAGTAGTAGTAGTAGTAGTAGTAGTAGTAGTAGTGGTTGAAGTAACAGAATTAGTGTCGCTATTACTGCCACTACTGATACTATTGCTACTAGTGTTACTACTGATACGACTGGTACTACTACTGCGGCCACTACTGTTACGACTGTTACTACTACTTTTACAATTCTGACAAATACTACTAGCATCACAGCAATTACTGCTACAACTACCACTAACACTGCTACTCCCACTCCTACGACTGAAACTACGACGACGAGTACGACGACTACGAATAAGATTGGTGATAACACGATCGCTAATAACACCACGAAGAAAACCATTACTCCGACGGAAGAACCCCACATAAGAATCCTCTGGGCGAATCTGGAAAAAGCCATCACCGTCGTCCTCGTGGTTGGTGAGGCGTCCTGGCTGTCTCTTCTGCGTATATTTCCTCTCGCCTTGGCGCGGGCCCCCCTTCCACTCCTTTCGTTGTCCCCATCCTCGCCCCTGTTGGTTTCCGCGCCACCACCTCCTCTTCCTGGTGCATGAGGCGCATGTCGATGTTCCTCGGCGCCGTCGCCGCCACGGCCAGCACAGGCGCGTTCTCTACAGGTCACGTCGCGCAGCCGTTTGGACAACCCCGCGGGCCAGGCTGTCGGGACAACCCCGCGAGCCGTTGGCGCGCAAGACCAAGCCGTTGGGACAACCCCGCGGGCTTCGAGCGAGGCGCTGCCGCGCTCAGGCGGAAGGCAGCACGAAGCCCAGCTCTGCCGCGAGCTGCTTCGCCTCCGCCCTGGACAAAACCGTTCTCTTGTCGAACTCCAGGAGCGCCTTCCGCAGGGACGCCGGCGGCCGGCACTCCAGGAACTCTCGCGGCGGCGGCCGCAGGATCAGCATGTTCCGCATGCACGTGGCGCGGGAGAACATGACGTAGAGGTGCAGCCACCACTGCTCGTCCGACATGCCCGTGCGGCCAGCGTCCTCGTCTCTCGCGCAGTCGTTGGTGACGCCCTTGCGCAGCGTCTGGCCCTGCGACAGCGTGGAGGTCAGGTAGGACGCGTGCGTCAGGGTGAACCCCGAGCGGCGCACGCTGTGCGCCCCCGAGCTCTGCCATGTGAACTCCCTTTCGCTGGGCCTGAACATCAGCAAGCTCCGCGCCCGCGCCTCGATCTCCCGCCTGAGACTTCCTCCCAGTTCACTCACAGACGAGGCTCCCGCCTGAGACTTTCCATATTCAGGCTTGAGGAGCCCAAAATTGACGACAGTTACCAAGTTTCCGAGGAACCGACTCGGATTACATC
Organism: Prorocentrum cordatum; assembly: GCA_963575745.1. Lineage (NCBI taxonomy): Eukaryota > Dinophyceae > Prorocentrales > Prorocentraceae > Prorocentrum > Prorocentrum cordatum. The sequence goes on along the minus strand of CAUYUJ010011494.1, from coordinate 542 downwards.
ATGTCCTGCACGGGGCCCCATAGGGAGGGGGCTCCCGCCTGAGACTTTCTCACAATTCACTCAGAGACGAGGCTCCCGCCTGAGACTTCCTCCAAATTCAGGCTTGACGAGCCCAAAAGTGACGACAGTTACAGGTTTCCGATGACCCGCTCGGATTACCAACATGATCTGCGGGCCCCATAAGGAGGGGGCTCCCGCCTGAGCCTTCCTCAGAATTCACTCACAGACGAGGCTCCCGCCTGAGACTTCCTCCATATTCAGGCTTGAGGAGCCCAAAAGTGACGACAGTTACAGGGTTCCGATGACCCGCTCGGATTACCAACATAATCTGCGGGCCCCATAGGGAGGGTGCTCCCGCCTGAGACTTCCTCTGATTTCACTCACAGACGAGGCTCCCGCCTGAGACTTCCTCCAAATTCAGGCTTGAGGAGCCCAAAAGTGACGACAGTTACAGGGTTCCGATGACCCGCTCGGATTACCAACATGATCTGCGGGCCCCATAGGGAGGGGCTCCCGCCTGAGACTTCCTCGCAATTCACTCA
>CAUYUJ010011493.1:0-20000 GCA_963575745.1 Prorocentrum cordatum | reverse complement strand
TGCTCCCCCTCCTCAGCCTCCTTCGTCACTGTCCCCTCCTCTTCTATCCTGTCCGCCTCCTCCTCCTCCTCCTGCTCCTCCTCCTTGTCCTCCTCCCGCGCCGCCGACGCCGCCGCCGACGACGACGTCGGCGACGCCGACGACGCCAACGCTGCCGACGACGACCGCCGACGCCGACGCCGTCGCCGCCGGCGACGACGACGACGACGTCGATGCCGCGGACGGCGCCGCCGCCGCCGACGGCGTCGCCGACGCCGACGCCGACGCCGACGCCGACGCCGACGCCGCCGACGACGGCTGCCGGCGCCGACGCCTCGGCGGCGCCGAGGCGGCGGGCGCGCCGGCGGCGCGCGAGGGCGGGCACGCGCCGCCGCCTCTGCGTGCGGGCGGCGGACTTGCGTCGTGTCAGGCCAGCCGCCGCCGCCCGGCCGCCGCCGCCGCCGCCGCCGGCCCCCCGGCGGCCGTCGGCGGCCGGCCGCCGCCGCCGCCGGCGTCGTCGGCGTCGTCGCCTCTGGCGTCGGCGCCGAGGTCGCGGTCGCCGTCGTCGTCGCCGCCGCCGTCGCCGTTGCCGTCGTCGCCGTGGCCTTCGTCGTCGCCTTTGCCGCCGCCGCCGTCGCCGTCGTCGTCGCCGCCGTCGCCGCCGTCGTCGCTGCCCTTCTCGATGTCATTGTCGTCGTCGTCGTCGTCGTCGTCGTCGTCGTCGTCGTCGTCGTCGTCGTCGTCGTCGTCGTCGTCGTCGTCGTCGACGTCGTCGTCGTCGTCGTCGTCGTCGTCGTCGTCGCCCTTGGGGCAGGCGGGGTGGGAGGGGAAGAGACCAGAGAGGGAAAGTGGTGTGGGAATGGGGAAAACGGAATGGACGGGAGAAGGAAAGTCTGTGGGGGAGGGGTGGGTGAGGGGTCCTGAAGGTGGGAGGAGAGGGGACGGGAGGGGGGGGCGGAAGAGGAGGGGGAGGGATCGGAGGGGGGGGAGGGGTGAAGGGTTCGGTGGCTGGGGAGTGGTGTGAGGTGGAGGGAACGGAGTGGATAGGTTGGACGAGTGAGGTTGGAGGGGGAAGGAGGGGAGAGGATAGGTCACTGTGCCGACTCGGGCAGTGGCTCTTGCGTTTTTCCAGGAAAGGGCTCTGGCCCACGGTTCTCGACTGAAGAGGACCGGTGGAATTATTCTGCGATAACTAACAAGGTCGAAGAGGGCCAGCGGAATTATTTTTGAGGATGTCCCGAGCGAAACGTCTGTTTTGCAGAACTTGTTGAGGATGTCTCGAGCGAAACGCTTGTTTTGCGTTCTATATTGTCCTCTCCTGGGGACTAGAATTCAGAGGATCTCTCGAGTAGAATACTTGCTTTCACGTACCCAGGTCTTGAGGATGTCTCGAGCGAGACGCTTGGCTTCACACGTTTAGGTCGCCCAGGCTGATGTTTAGCATCCAGGCAGATGTCTAGCATGAGGATTTGTTGAGGATGTCTCGAACGAGACGCTTGTTTGCACATGTCCAGGTTGCCCAGGTGGATGTCCAGCATGAGGATGTGTTGATCATGTCTTGAGCAAAACGCTTGTTTTCACGTGTCCAGGTCGCCCAGGCACGGCATAGCTCTCGGCACGGTACATCGAGATCGATACACTCAGCATTGCAACCTGGCGCGTTCCCTGGCACGTTCCGTGGCGCGTCCAGTGGCGAGTCCCCCTGGCACGTCGCGCGGCGCGCCCCTTGGCACGTCCATTGGCACGCTCGTAGCGCGTCCCCTTGGCACGTCCCGCGGTGCGTCCCCATGGCACGTCCCTGGCACATCGCCTGACGCGTCCCTTGGAATGTTCCGCGGCGCGTCCTCCTGGCATGTCCCCCTGTCAATGAGCTCTGGGGCAGCTACTACGTGCTCAGGAAGCTCGAGCTTGAGATCCAGATCAGTTCGGTCAAGACTCGGATGCAAAGGAGGACTCGATCCACAACGCTATAGAGCACAATCGCGGCATGGCACATCGTAATTCAGCACGGCGCAGCACATCACAGCCCTCGGCACGGTACATCAAGATCGTCACACTCAGCATTACAACCTGGCACGTTCCGTGGTACGTCCCGTGGCGAATCCCCTTGGCACGCCGCGCGGCGCGTCACCTGGCGCGTCCCGTGGCACGTCCATTGGCACGTTCCGTGACGCGTCGTCGTGCCGAAAGCTGAGGAATGGACTCTTCGCCCTCCTGCTCTCTTCCTCCTCCCTCCTCCCTTTCCCGACTCTTCCTCCATGCCCTCTCGGCGGGCCCCCCGTCCTCCTCCTCTTCCCTCTCCTCTTCATCCTCCTCTCTCGTCCTCGCCCTCCTCCTCCTCCTCCCCCCCCCCCTCCTCCTCCTCCTCCTCCTCCTCCTCCTCCTCCTCCTCCTCCTCCTCCTCCTCCTCCTCCTCCTCCTCCTCCACGGCCCCTCCGCAGATCCGCCGCCTTCCCCGCACGTGGACGCCACAAGCGGCCTCCGCGCCTCGAGCGCGCAGACCCCCTCCTCGACTCGCGGCCGCCGGGCCGGGGCAGCCCGCCCGACCCGAGAACCTCCCCCGCACCCCTGCACGAACGAGATGGGCACGGAAAGAGGATGGGTACAGAGCCCCACCGCGGATCCTGTGCGTTTTGATCCGGGCTCGCTGTCCACGCCACCGCGACCTGTGCCCACTCGAGACAGAAGGCCGCCTGCCCAACAGCGGCCGCTGTCGGGCATTGTGCCCGAGGAGTAGGATGAGGAGGAGGAGGAGGAGGAGGAGGGGGGAGGATGGGGGAGGATGGGGGAGGGGGGGGAGTGGGAGGGGGAGGGGAGGGGAGGAGGAGGAGGAGGAGGAGGAGGAGGAGGAGGAGGAGGAGGAGGAGGAGGAGGAGGAGGAGGAGGAGGAGGAGGAGGAGAAGCCGCTGTGGGACAACATCTGCTGTCGAGCATGGTGCCCCTTCCTTCCGTACCCCTCCCGGGCGTCCACGAAGCACCCGCGCGTTTGCCCCGTTCGGGCCGCGCGCGGCTCCCCAGAGGTCCAGCGCGTGGAGAACATCAGGACGGAGGCCCTCGAGGAGGAGGAGGAGGAGGAGGAAGAAGGAGGAGGAGGAGGAGGAGGAGGAGGGGGAGGAGGAGGAGGGGTCCAGGGGAATGGGTGGGGACTGCCGGGAACCCCGTATTGAAAAAATCACGCCCTCGGATCTCTGGGTCTGTCGAGCGGGGCCCCCGCCGGCCCGCCCTGCGCGCGAGCGCGCGCGCGCGCGCCGGCTACGGTGGCCGTCGCCAGAGTTTGGCACGCGGTGCTGCTCAGGAGCGACGGCTCTGCAGCAGCGTGGGAGTTGCGAGTTCACTCCGAGGGCGTGCCCCTGCAACGTGGCGGCCCTGAGGATGCTGTTTGCCTGCCCACTGGCAGGCACTCGGCTGTGTGGGTTGATATCCAGTTCTTGGTGCGTCCGGCTCGCCAGGCGCGACAACTGGCCCTGTGGCTCGTTGTTGAAGCGCGGGTGCACGCGCAGTCAATGGGGTGCGAGACGATGCCCTGCACACCGTATTGGCCCCTACCTAGCCACTTTGCGCGCGGGCCAACCTCTCTGGCCATTCAGCGCCGCACAGTTCGGCTCGTGGCTGCAGCGCGTTCTGGCGTTGCTGTCGGTAGAGGGCGCAACGCAGTTCACCTTGAAGGCTTTCCGCGCAGGAAGGGCCACAGCCCTGGCCGAGGCGGGGTGTTCCATTGGTGACATCGTGTGCGCGAGCGAGTGGCAGTCGAGGGCGTTCTTGGCGTGCATCGACGAAGACGCCGCTGATGCAGCACACTTGCTGACGCAAGCCTTGGTGGCCAGCGACCAGGAGAGCGCTAACGCGAGGGGTGGCGCAGCGACGGTGGGCTGAGTGGCGGCGGTGGGTGGTTCTCAGCCAACGTGTTGGGTACTGGCTGCGTCTGCGGTTCCTGGGGGTGGCCTCCCTTGGGTCCCGGCAGCCCCTCCTCGCATGCCAGGGTTGGCCCCCCGGCTATGCAGGGGGGGCCGTGATGGTCTCCCAACGCTGTGCCACTGTCCCAACGCTGCTAGTTGTCAGCGGCACAGGGAGACCCACGAGCCACGGAAGGAAAAATAGTGCATTCCCGGCGCATCCTGACACCCGTGCGCGTGGTGCTCCATCTGTTGCCCCCTGTTGCACACTGCCGCACGGGCACGCACGCATGTTCCGCGTTGTGAAGCGAATGGCCGAGGCGCTAAGGCGAGAGCCACATTTTAAAAACTACCCGCCCTCAATCCGTGAAGCCGTTTTCAATGTTCAAGCATCAGGGTCATAAGTGGTGAGGATGTCTCTGGCGAAACGCCCCGCTCGCACTTTCGACCAGCTTCGGGGTGCGACAGGGAGGAGGTTTCGTTAAGGAAATGGAGTGGAGGTGGAGGACGAGGACGATCACGAGGACGACGACGACGAAAACGACGACGACGACGGGCGACGAGGACGAACGACGACCGCAAGGCGAGCCGCAGCTCGCCACCGCCCAGCTGGAGCGGCTGGCCCTGGCGCCCTGGGCCGAGTGGCAGGCCTCCCCCGCGGGGAGCGCCGATCGACCCTCGATCCTCGATCCTCGATCGAGCCTTGATCGTCGATCGACCGATCCTCGATCGATCCTCGATCCTCGATCCTCGATCCTCGATCCTCGATCGACCGATCCTCGATCGACCAATCGACCGATGCTCCGATGCTCGATCCCCCGATGCTCGACCCTCGACGCGACGCCCCGGCGGGGGGAGGGGTGCAGGGGCGGGGCCCCCTTCGATCCGATGTACCGGTCATGCCAGAGAGGGCCTTGGAGGCAGAAGCGCAGGAGGGAGGAGGAGGAGGAGGAGGAGGAGGAGGAGGAGGAGGAGGAGGAGGAGGAGGAGGAGGAGGAGGAGGAGGAGGAGGAGGAGGAGGAGGAGGAGGGGCGGAGGAGGAGGAGGAGGAGGAGGAGGGAGGAGGAGGCGGAGGAGGAGGAGGAGGAGGAGGAGGAGGAGGAGGAGGAGTCTCGTCTCGTCTCGAACCCATTCAAGCAACGATCCTTGCCTGGTCGTATCTGCTCTGGGTCGGGGGCGTGTCATAGCTCGCCCCCTCTCTCGCATTGCGTCACTCTGGGGCCTGCCGTGCCGAAATCAGGCTGGCACGGGCGGATGCGCCCCGGTTGGCGCCCGCACAGGGGACACCGTGGTGAGGCGCTCGCGAAAACGGGAAAAGACTTCGAGATCGCCCTGTCGCGATGCATCGGGGTGCCATGGCAGGTGCAGCTTTCGCTCGCATTTGCAGACCGAATTTCGTGACATTGTCATGGCTCGTGCATGTCAGGGGCGGCCTCTTCGTCAGCTGCGAAGGGGTCGGGTTCCGGAGCGGAGGGGTCGGGGCGACGCGCCGAGGTCGAGGCAGACCCGAAGAGGCGACGAGGGGGAACAGGATACGGGTCCCTAGGAAGCGCGACGGTAGACTGGTGCTCTAGTCCAGGCGGCGGTCTCACTCTGTGATACGACGCTACAGCGAGGCTCACTTGGGCTCTGCCCTTGCTCTTGCCCTTGCCGCCTCCGCCGATCTTCCTGGCCAGGTTGCCCCTCGGAGCCTTGTTGACGAGGTGGCGCCCGCCTGCCGCGCGAAGCTGCTCGGCGATGAGCAGGTTGATGTCCATCAGGTACCCTGGCATGTTGAGGATGGTGGTCGGCGTCTCGGTCGGACTCACCTGCTTGATCGTAACGTCGCCGCCTCCCTCGATGGCGGCCATCAGCTTCTCGTGGTCGGACACCTGTGTCGTCATCAGGATCTGGCTTTTGAGGTTGAAAGTAAGGCGTGACTTCTGAGCTTTGCCTGGCTGGTCGAATGTTGGGCTCGCCACCATCTCTGTGATCCACGTCTCGGCGATGGTCGGTCCGCCGTGCTCGATCATCTTCATCAGGCGGCGGATGCACATCGCGCAGGCGGCCCGTCTCTGTGAGGTGTCCTTGAAGGCGAAGTTGCTCAAAGCGGCGAGAACCGCGAAAGCACTCTGGCACGCTGGCGTGCCTCGCTCGTCCTCTGGACTGGTCTTCTTGTTGGCGAGGAACCGCTGGAACGCTGCGTTGCTCTCCACGATGCGCGGGTGGTTGCGGTCCAGGAGCACGCTGGTGAACCCCGCGTGCTCGGTCGCGCGCATCCTGGCCTCGAGCTGGTACACCAGGCTGCGCAGAGGGCCGGGTTCGTGCTCGTGCTCGTCCTCTTCCACGATGTCCTCCTGGCGGCGCATCTTGTGCTTGCTGTCCCTGTCCTCGCCCGCGCCGCCCTTGTCCTTCTTGTGGGGGATCCAGGACGCGGGCGTGGGGGCGAGGGCGAGCTGTGACGCGGGCGCCGAGGCGGCTGCCCCTCCGCCCGGGGAGCCCATGGGCAGTGCCAGCAGCCTCACGAATATGAAAAGAAGGAGGAAGATGATGCGGAATGTGAGTCGCCGCATGCTCGAGGAAGCTGGCTACAGATGACAGCTCCTCGAAACACGCGAGGCATTCCAGACTTTTGGGCTCAATGAGGGTGGCCTCGTATCCTCCACGATTCATGGGGCAATAGTTTCTTCTCATGCTGGCCGCTACGTGATGGACGGCACTGGCTCGATCTCTGAAGACGCTCTTGCAAATAGGGCATACATTTGTGACCGTAAGTACTCGTCCGATGTGTAGCTTCCCGTGAGAGCCCCCTTTTGAGTTTGCCACGTGCGCCATGAGCTGCTTTCTGCTGGGCCAGCAGGTTCCACATATTGCGCCGTCGTCCCAGACCTCCTGGCAGATAAACTCCCCCCCCCGTCCTAGCCACCTCCTGCCTGTCCTTCTCCTCCTTGGTGCAGAAGACGGATCTAAGCTCGGCGACGTCAATTTTGATGAAATCCGTGGGGTCCTCAAACAATATGCTAAATATGGTCTGGTTCTCTAGCATTGCGCGCCCGTCTTCGAGGTCGTGTAGTGATAGGATATCTTGATGGGCCTGCCTTGCCCAAGGGTTAGCTTTGTCGGTGATCTTGCCTTCGTTAAAGACATCCCCGTCACATGCCATGCTTCCAAACACTGCCGCTAGATACTGTACATGCACATCTCTGTTAGCAACCATAACCTGCATCCATGTAAGCCTTCTTATACGTAGTTCCAAGTACAGGCTGCCCATTTTGAACTTCTCAAGACTATGTATATTGGTGTCTATGATGATGTGCGTGTCGTGCTCATTCCTGCGTGCCGTGCCTTGGAGTATGGCCCTACATTTACCCAAGATGTAAGATTGATGAGGCTGGAGGTCCCGTTCCTGCAGTGGCCCCTGTCCATGTACACACACCTCAAGACCTGATAAGGCGGCATTGACCAGTAACCCTTTCACTACATTTCTTTTTACTGCGAAGGGAGCGTCACTGTACCAGAATGCTCCCATACTGTGGAAGCTGGACTTGACGGCGAACAGTCTCTTCTGCAGCTCCGGCACCGGCGAGAACGTGGACGCCTGGAGCCCACCTAGGTACCGAACGTGGTGCACGACCTTCCCATCCAGCGCTGTTTCTTGTCTGGAGAGTGCCCGTGTAGCCGTGTAAGAGCCCCACCCAGCTAGATAACATACGTTCTCCTCCTCTAAATTCTGACTCGCTCCGATCTCTCTGAGCCCCCTGTCGACCGCCTCGTTCTCGAGTGCCCCCCCTCTCTCGATCTGCTCCAGCATGGTCCCCCCCCCGCCTCCAACACTTTAGTACCGATGTCGTCGACGAACCCCGTGATTCCGACCTGTGTCTTCTTCGTGCAATCCCAGGGGAGGCCCGCTTCTAGGACGACGTGCCACTGATTATCGATGGCGGCGTCGGCATACTTGGCGAACGGGGGGAGGTAAGTCTGATTGAAGAGTCGAGTAGCACCCGTATCTCCTGGAAAAACACCCCGATGAGCCCGCATCCAAAAACTGCCTGTTTCATCAGATATGTGTACCAGGTTTTTCTTGACACGATCTTCGATGAACTGGAAGTCCTGGAGCTGGTAGCAACTCTCGGCGGCCTCGAGAACCTTATCCTGATAGAGACTGTAGAAGGCATTGACAGCATCGTGGCACCTGAGCAGGTGCGACACGCCTCCTGCTTGCAATCTGTAGGACGACGCGCGCTGAACCCCGATAGCCGCCTCCCTTCTCCTTCCGTGTATACCTCCGTATATCCACTCGGGTGCGATCCACGGGGGCTGTTTCCTCCTAATCATTGCGGCGTTGTATGTCCGACCTAGGGTGCACATCATCATTATGAGCCTCTCCCCCTCGCAGTCCAGCTTACGATTGGGCTTGGGGATGCGGGCAGCCTGGGCACAGTGCCAGTGGACGGGGTATCTTCGGACTCGCCTGCATGTCCCGAGCAGCGCCTGCAGCATGCCTCTCGTGAGAGAGATCTTCGGCCACTCCTGCTGGTAGCCGATTCCTGATGCGACGAGAGGACGACTTTCGTTCATTTTGTGGGGACGGAACACCATGCGCAAGCACTCGGGGCGCGTGCTCCACGCCGGCCAGGCCCTCCAAAACTTTAGTTTCCAGACCGTGGACGACATCTCCCTCCAGTCCTCCGCCGCAAGATAGGCGGCCTCGCTGTCCTCCATCCTCTCCCGCCTCTCCTCCCGCAAGTCCCTCCTCGTTTCCTCGACGCTGTAGGGGATGGCACTGCACCCTTCTCGCTCGGGTTCCAGCTTCAACCTTTGCGCCCACGCTTTGGCTGACGCCGTGGATCCAGGGACTGCCGCGAACCTCCTCTGCCTGGGCCCCCTTCTCTTTCCCGCAATGAGCCGAGCCAACTTCTGGACGAGATATCCATTCTGCTCTTTGAGGGCTTGCTTCAATTCAGCACATCTTCGAGCTCGGATACCTCCCCAATATTCTTTAGCAGTACGCCATAATGTCGTGCTGATGTGCTTGATGCGTGCGCTAATGTCCACGGTGTTGTGCTCATCGTGCTCCTCCTTGTACCTCCTCCTCTGCGTGAGTAATGCTCGTAGCTCCTGTGTATGTGCCTTGCGGTCTTCGGTGTACATGGGGCTGTCACGCAAGACGTCGGAGACAGCGCTGTTCAGGGTATTGATAAACACTGTGTTCATGTCATCAACGTCCTCCCTGTCTTTGGCCTCGTTAAACGCGTCGGCGTTTGCTTCCGCCAGCTCCTCCATCCTGCTGAGTACCTCCCGCCTCCGATGCCCGACCTGCAGACATTGGTAGAGGGCCTCCCGGTTGGGTCTGGGTACACGTTCGCGGTCGAGTATGTGGGGTCGATCTTGTAGTATGAAGCTCGCACATACGGGCCTGTGATCTCTATCCTCATGGCCTCGGTAAAGCTGAAGCCGACGGGCGGATCTTCGCATCACGAGGACTCTCTCTGTGGCAGGAATAAGCTCACGGGGAGCGAGTATGTGATCGATGTACGACTGCCCATTGCTGCCCACGAAAGTGGGGGGTAGATCCCAGTGCGAGCCAATGCTACACATGCCCCACCCATCAAGGAGGGGGCGCAATGCAATGCTGCTGGGGGTGGGATTGCCTGTGCCGTGTAGTCCCGCGACGTGGTCATGGCACGAGTATGGCAGTGCACCATTGAGATCCGACATGATGATGGGCACGGTATTTCTCTGCAGGAGGAATGACATCACATTGCTCAACCACTCATTCAATACCTGAATCGTCTTGACGTAATTCGGTTTGTTTCTGGTTTTTGGTCTGTTTGGGCGGGTAGTACATCACCACAAATCCGTACCGTACACCGCCACGCTCACACAACACGCCATGCACTCTGCCCCAGATCTGCTTAGGTGCCGTGAACACGTGCTTCACACAGTGGAGTGGAAATCGTTCTCGTCGTAGCATAAGTGCCACTCCACAGCTAGTGCTCACGAGCCGCCCCTTCACGTACCCCGCCTCCACTACCGTGTACTCCCCCACCTCCTTCTTCTCCTCCCACTGCTCGCCCCCGCTCCTCCTCTGTGTTCCTGTGAGTCCAATAACATCCCGCCTGCCTAACTCCTTCGCGATGTCGAGGAGGCGGGAGGAGGAGACGGCCGCACACGGGTTGTAGGCGACAACTCGCAGCAGGCCGGCGGGGGCGGCCATCGCGGACGGCTCGCCGTCCGCCGCCAGGCCCCATCCACTAGAGAGAGGGACGGGCCCCGCGCTGGCTTTCGGGGTGAGGGCTCCTCGTGGTGGCTGGAGGAGAAAGGATCCGAACAGCTCGTGCCACCTGGAGGAGGAGGATGAGGAGGATGAGGAGGAGGAGGAGGAGGAGGAGGAGGAGGAGAAAGAGGAGGAGGAGAAGGAGCACCTGCCTTACCAGAGACCCCTCGAGGCAGGACCAAAAAAAAACACCAGAGGAGGTCTTTTGCGCTGTCTGCGGCCTCCCGGCGGGCTAGTCTAGCCCACCTGCGCCGCCGCGGCGGCTCCGCACAGCCGCCGAGGCCTGGCGGCCTCAACGGCTCAGGGCTCCTGCGGCAACACCTTCACTCGGGCGTGCTGGCTGCCGCCGGACGCCGGCCTCAGCCCTCGCACTCGGAGCCGTCGCTGTACTGCGCCGCTGCGCGCTCCCAAGCCACCGCCTCCTCTGGGCTGTGGAAGCCGTGCAGCCGCGCGACGTCGTAGATGTGCAGACGCCGCCAGTTGAGCCGGTAGCCCGATCTCACTGCAGGTTCCTGCTCCTCTTCCTCGCCTGCGCCGGGCGCCAGCTCTGGTCGCCAGATCGTCCGCTCGGCGTCTGTGAGAGCCCTCGGCTGCCCGAGCCGCTGTCTCTGCCTCCGAGGGTGCGGGTGTAGGCCGGCTCGCAGCCGCCGACGCGCCTCTGCGAGTCCGGCGGCCTCGGGGCCGCGGCACGGACCCAGAAGGCTGCCCCGTCCTCTCCGCTGCACCTGCGCGTTGGCACCGCACTGCATGCAGAAGAGCACCGCGTCCTCGTCGCCGCAAGGCCTGGCCAAAATGCTGTGGCCCCTCAGCTTCCATGGCACTGCAGGGACGTGGTCCACCTCCGGGCCGTTGTCACCGGCTCCTGTGGCTTGCTCGCCCAGTGCGCCTGGAGGCAACTGGAGGGCCTCGGGCGCACCAACTCCGTGACATTGTAGGGGCCGTCTGCTGGTCGCTGGGCCGCCCTCGGCGTCGCGCTGGCCACCATCGTGCTCCTCCTGGTCGTCCATTGCGCCGGCACTCAGGCCCACGGAATCTCTGACTTCCGTTCCCTGCAGGTGCGCGTGGAGGTCCCCCAGCCATCGCGCCAGCTGCCTGGCTCGGCGCCTGCACGCAGCGGCGAAGAGGCGCGCCTCCTCGGGGACGCCCCACAGCCGGGCTCCGCGGCGCGCCAGGCGGTCCGCCGCGGCGTTCCCAGCGCGCCGCCAGCTCTCCAGGTGGTTCGTCACGGCGTTCACCCCGAGGTGCGCCTGGACCTTCACGACCTCGACCTCCTGGTCGCCCATCTCGGCCCACCACGCTGACCAGAGGTGCCGCCGCACGTTGGCCTCGCGCATGGCGAAGGCCCGGTCGCGGGCGCACTTCACCGTGCCCTTGCAGTCGCAATGGGCCCTGAGAGGGCCCTGCCCGAGCTGCGACAGCATCTTGAACGCGTAGTCCTCGCCGTCGCGCGCCTCCTGCAGCGGCGCCTGCGCCAGCGGCACCACGCCGTAGGCCGCGCCCGTGATCTCCCGGTCGTCGTTGAAGGCCACGATGGCCCACCCTGCCCGCCTCAGGGAGTCGTCCTCCACGTCGAAGGCGCTGCCGTCGACGAAAACGTCACCCGAGAAGAACCCCCCCTCGGGTCGCACGTGCCACACGAGGTGGTGGGCCTCTGGAGCCTCTGACCTCGAGAAGCATTGCTGCGCGGAGGGCAGCAGACCTCGGGCGAACAGCTCACCCGCCGCCTCTCCGCGTTCGCGCACCACGCGCGCGGCGGCCAGCAGCTCTGGCGGGCAGCGGTCCCTCCTGCGCACCGCGTGGCCGTCGCAAGCGAAACAGCGATGCCAGAGCGTGCCCCGCTCCGCGCCGCACAAAGTGCATCGGTCGCTGTCCGTCTTACCCTCGTCGCACAGCCGGGCCTGCGGCCAATGGGAACCTCCGAGTAAGCTCCGAAGAGCCCGCTGATGGCCGACCGTCCACTCGGAGTTGTCCACCGCCTTCGGCCCGAGGAGCTTGGCCAATGGCGCCCAATTGAGCGGGGTCGCCCACGTGCCGGCCCCTCTCAGCCTGGCCAGCGCCGCCACGTCGGACATCTGGCACGCGTGTCGGCGAACGATCTCCTTGGCAGCCCCCGGAGAGAAGTCCCGCAACCGAATGACCTCACCTCCTGGGATCTCGAGGGCATCGAACCGCGGCATGTCCAGCCCTGCCCTGCGCAGCCCAAGGCGGCAGGCCTCCGCTGGGCAGCGGCACAGATTCCAGGGCCTCTCACGCATCAGATGCCGCTCGCGGCCTCCCAGCACGTCTTCATCACCTCCTCCGTGACGAGCCCCCGCGCCAGTGTCGAGGTCCAGGCGCGCGCAAGCTCGGCGGCGTGCAAGACCCAGGGGTCCCGCGAGGCCGCGCGTGGGTGCGCTTTCAGCCTGAGGCCGACGCTGCACCCCGCTGGGAGCCTGCCAGCAGCCTTCGCCGCCAGGATTCTGAGTTGGTGCAGCTTGCCGTCGGCTATGCCTGTGACCGCCGATCCCCATAGTGCTGTCGCCGTAGGGCTCCCCCTCTGGAGCCCTGCTGCCTGAGCTCCTGCCCTGCGGAGGGCCTGCACTCGGAGGGAAACGCGCGCAGCTCGTTGCATTCGCACGTCTTGCTCGTGGACCCTCCGCCACCTGCCATCCGTGGCGTCGCAGCCCAAGTTGCGTGCCCCGGAGCTCCGTTGGCCGCCCTGGGACCCAGCTGCAGCCGCCTCTGCCCCCAGCGCCGCGTCCATGGCAGCAGCCACGTCCGCAGTGTTGGCGAGGTACTTGGTCTTCTTCCAGGAGACGGGCAGGCCCTTCTCGACCAGCCCGCGCACGAGGTCGAGCGTCGCGTTCGGCAGCTGCTCCTTCACCTGCTTTCCTCCGCCCACCGCCTGCACGAAGACGTCGTCGACGATGTTCTGGCAGCGCACCACCGGGTACAACTTCTGCACCCGCTTCGTGAGCACGTGGAGCAGCAGCTTGGCCACTCCTGTGGCGCACGAGCACCCCGCGGTCAGGGTCCCGTTCGCCCGGATGCCATCCGAAATCGCTCCATCCCAGGTGGCTCTGCGGCTGAACCTGTAGCTCAGGCACAGGAGCTTGAGGAGCCTCTGGGGGAACCCCGTTTCGCCCGCCGCCTTCGCGAGCTCGGCGTGGCTGACGTGCTCGTAGAACTTTGCCAGGTCCACCACGCCTGCCCCAGCAGCCATCCTTTTGAGCCGCGCGAAGCTCGCCAGCAGGTTGGAGACGAGGCCGGCGGCATCGCAGGACTTGTCCTCCGAGCCCCAGAAGGCGGGGTTCTTCAGGTCGTCCTCCCACTGTTTCACGAGCGGCTGGCGCAGCCTGGACCATAAGCGGATCCACAGGCAGCTGAGGTGGATCGGCCGCATGCCCCCGTCCTCTTTGGCCAGGAACACCGTGATCAGCTCCCAGAGCCTCGCGTCGCACGGGCGGGCCTCCCACGCCTCCAGGATCCTCAGGAACCGCTCACGGTAGGCCTGCGGCAGGTGAGCGAGCTTCTTCGGATGGAGCCTATCCCACCCGAGTCCGCATCCCGCCTTGTACCTGTCCAGCGCCGCGTCCAAGTCTACTAACGATAGCGCGGGAAGCGGGTCCCCGTCGGGCCACAAGGCGGGGTGCTGCTCATCGTCCCAGCTGGCCTTGCACCAAAGGGGCATCCAGTCGTCGAGCAGCACCTGGAGGGCCTCCGAGCCTGCAACCGGAAGGCCTGGTCCCTCCTCCTCGTCCTGCACCTTGCCAGCTGCGGCCCCCTCCTGCCCGGGCCCGGAGCCATTGCACGTTTTCTGCTGCATGACCGTGGAGTCCAAGTTCCGCTGCTTGATGTACTTGAAGGCCCTGGAGCCTCCTAGCTCGGCAGCGGCCGCCTGGGCCCAGGCCTTCCACTCTTTGCCCTGCCGCTCCCGGTCCTCGTCGTCCATGCAGTCAACCTCCTTCTGGACCGCCCGCAGGAGCACCCCGCAGGCCCCAACGCTCCCGAAGCAGACCACGTCGGTGAGCTTCTTCATATCCAGGCCTGCCAGGGCCCCCTCTGGGCCACGGTTCACCCGGGCCCTGCAACGACCTCGTCAGCCGCTTCTGCCGCTCCAACTCTGGCCAGCCCTTGCCGCTGGAGCGAGTTTGCGTGACGAGCGCCGCAAGCCTCCGAAGGGCACCCGCTCGGCTGTGCCATCGCCGCGCCTCCTGGCTGTACCGCAGCCGCACGCTATGAGCCCAGTGCGCCTCCAACGGGACCCAATGCACCTGAAGGCCGTCGGCCCTGCTGTGGGCAATCCTGGCCGGGACCCCTTCGCCGTGCAGGGCCCCCAGGTACTGCTCCACCTTCGCGTACCACTCCGCGCACGCCTCGTCGATGCTGAAATCCCTCGCGTCCATCTCCCACTCGGTCTCCTCCTGCGGCGCTGGCCGCACCGGCGGAGGCAGGTCCAGCGGAAACTTGGCGGGGTACTTCGCCACCTGCACCTTCGCCCTCTTGTGCACGCCCTTCAGCCTCAAGATGACCGGAGAATGCGGGTGCAGCGGGGCGCCCTCCATCAGCTGCACGTCGTCGACCATCTCCGACAGCGTCCTGCTGACCACCGCGTAGTCGAGCTCGTTCGCGCCGCACGTTGGCCTGCCGGTCGAGGCCACCGTACCTCCGGCTTTCCGCGCCCAGTCATGGACCATGCATGGGTCGAGGTTCCAGTCCCCCAAAACCACCCAGGGGAACCTCCAGCTCAGGACCTCGCGCAAGAGGCTCTCCAGCAAATCGACATTGGGGCCCGTGAGGCTCACCGAGTCCACGAGGTACAGCGAAGCCACCAAGATCGGCAGCTGCAACCCCACATTGAGCTGCGCCACCTGCAATCTGTGGCTGGGGCAGCGGGTCGCTGGGTAGCCCGCTGCCGCAACTGCCGCCGTCGACAAAATCCCCGTGCCTCCCGACGACTGCACGGGGCCATCTCCCGTCGCGATCGCCAGGCCCAGGGTGGCCCGGTATCCTCGCGCGCGTGCCGCGCGCCTCGCCGAGGCACACTTGCCCTCGAGCTTCAGCCGGTGCTCCTGGAAGCACCCGACGTCGGGCGGCCGGCCTCCACCGTCAACGACCCACCAGTCGAGCAACCGCACGACTGAGCTCCACGCTGTTGTGTTCGCTGTCCACAGCTCCAGGTCCTCCGCCTCCAGGTCCCTAGGAACGCTCCGTGCGCATCTTCTTATACGCAGCGCTGGTGGCCTCCCAGGCCCGCTTGCGCCGGGCCAGCAGGTCAGCACGCCCTTGTGGGCCCGCAGCGGCGGCCGCAGCACCCAGGCCGATGCTGTCCCAGAACTCCTCCTCGTCGTCGTTGGGGTCGGGCCCGACGGGCTCCTCAGCAGGTGCCATGGGCTCATCAGCAGCGCCAGCAGCAGCAGCAGCAGGCGCGCCAGCGCCTGCATGCGCTTCGGCCGCGGCCGGTGCCGGGGACGGCTGAGGCGGGGGCTGGGCCGCCACCCGCTCCATGAGCCCAGCCAGCACCTCGGCGGCCGCCTCCACCTCGGCCTTGAGACCGGGCTCCGTGTGCTCGTTGAGCCCGCCGGCAGTGACGGTCTTCGCGATCCCGCCTCGGATCGCGCGCCCACGGGCCTCCCCTGCTGGGATCGCCTGGAGCCGCGCGCTCGCCTCGCGCAGCTGCGCCCGGTCCCGAGCCTCCTCCAGCTCCTTCTTCTTGTCGCGGTGACCCTTGAGGATGGCCTCCTCCTCCTCCTCCAAGCGTTTCTGCACCTCGGCCGCCTCGAGCTTGATGGCGTCGATGCGGCCCTGCGCACGCTCGAGCTTCCGCTCAGTGTCGGAGAGGCGCATGAGGATCTGGCGCACGCCCAAGTTCCCGTCCGTGTGCTTGGCCGCCTCCGCCTGGTCGACGATTGCCGCGCACTCCAGGAGCTGCGGCTGGTCCTGCGGCCAAGCGGTCCGGTCCGCCCCGTACTTGTGCTTCTGGAGCTCCAGGACATACTTGGCGAACTCCAGCTGCTTGTCGTCGACCCCCTTCTTCGCCTCCGCCTGGTCGCCGCTGCGGGGAGGGGCCTGGCCGCCGCTGCGGGGAGGGGCCTGGCTGCCGCTGCGAGGAGGGGGCCCCTTGGCCCACTTCCCCGATGGCAGTTTCCACGGCGCCTCCACAGGCTGCGACAACTTCTCCAGAACTCCTTTGGGCGCACGGCTGCCGCACATGCGGCACTCCGCGCGGTACACGAAGTTCGCATAGGCGGTGCCGGTCTTCTTGGCGCACTGCCCGCACATCCACATGGGGTGCGCGCCGCGCCCTGCATACATGGCTCGCACTCGTGTGCCGCTTTGAAGAAACGCGAGTGCACGCTCGGGCGCTTGCCCACAATTTCGCCAGCCCGAGCCGAAACGGCTAAGAGGAGGAGGAGGAGGAGAAGGAGGAGGAGGACGAGGAGGAGGAGGAGGAGGAGGAGGAGGACGAGGAGGGGTTGGAGGAGGAGGAGGACGAGGAGGAGGAGGATGAGGATGAGGGTGAGGATGACGACGACGATGATGATGCTGATGCTTATGCTGATGCTGATGCTGATGCTGATGCTGATGCTGATGCTGATGATGATGATGATGATGATGATGATGATGATGATGATGATGATGATGATGATGATGATGATGATGATGATGATGATGATGATGATGATGATGATGATGATGCTGCTGCTGCTGCTGCTGCTGCTGATGATGATGATGATGATGATGATGATGATGCTCATGCTGATGCTGATGCTGATGCTGATGCTGATGATGCTGCTGCCGATGATGATGATGATGCCGATGATGATGATGCTGCTGATGATGATGATGATGATGATGATGATGATGATGAGGAGGAGGAGGAGGAGGAGGAGGAGGAGGACGACGACGAGGAGGAGGAGGACGAGGAGGAGGAGGAGGATCGAGGGGCTTGTCGTCTCTTCTCCTCGGCGGAAGGCGGCGAGAGGTCGACGGCAGGCGGCGGACGTAGCGCGAGGCTGCCTCTTCCGGCGGAGGTCGGGCGGAAGGCCGGCGGAGGTCGGCGGGAGTACGACATACACCCCCAAGAGATGACGATTTTTTATATTAACGTGACAGCATTTGTGGGTCTCTTCGTCGTCTTACGACCGGGTGGGCCTGGCCACCACTGTGCACACTGCTCGGGACAGGGGTCCCGACCACCTTCTCTAGGCTTGCTTGGTGGAGTCATCGTCCCATTAGTTGGGAAGCTGGCAGTTTTCATCATCAGGTGAAATGACAGCATTTGTATAATCGTTGTGTTTGGAACTCGCCATATCTCGGGGGCCCCCAAGCGGTGTGTCGGGGGCTCAGAGGGGGTGGGTTTTCGGGGTGTTTGTTTAGGTTCTTGGCGGTTTTCCAGCTTCGGGGTGCTCTCCAGCAGCTGCGCCTTGCCGCCAGAGTTTCTGGGTGTGCCCTGATCGTCGCGAACAGCCGCCGGAGAGCCGAGTTGTGGCCCGAAAGCCACAGAGAGTCGGGGCCCCCCAAACGCTGTGGTGACCAGGGGCCACGCCGCGTGGTGAGTCAATGGGGATTTGGGGTCACTGCACGGTTTTGGGACCCGGGCCGTTCTCCGAGGACGTCTCGAGCGGCTGGGGGCTGGGAGGTCCCAAGACCGTGCGGTGATGCACCGCGCGGCCAGTGGGGCTCCGCGGCCACCACGCTGTCAATCACCACACGGTTTCAGGGCCCCGAAGGTATCGATTCCAGAGGAACGCAGAACGACACAAGCATGAACTTTCGGAGGCGCCTCTGGCGCCGCCCCTGGCATGCTCCGCGCGCCAGGGAGGGGGCTCCGGCGCCGATCTAAGAGCTGCACGCGGACCTCCGGCAGTTCACGTTTTTGCCCTTGTCTGTTCGATCCGACTCGACTCCGATGTTCTCTGGCGATCGGACGAGGCCCGACGCTTGCATGCCGCTTCTTGTGCATCCTGGCGCGGCCGATCCGATCGTATGCCAGGAGGGGGAGGAGGTCCTCGTACTCCTCCTCCTCCTCCACCTCCTCCTCCTCCTCCTCCACCTCCTCCTCTTTCTCCTCTTTCTCCTCCTCCTCGTCCTCGTCCTCGTCCTGGTCCTCCTCCTCCTCCTCCTCCTCCTCCTCGTCCTCCTCCCTCCTCCTCTGACCTCCTTCTCCCTCCTCCGCCCCCGCCCTTCGCTCCTCCCCTCCTCCTCCTCCTCCTACTCCTCCTCCTCCTCCTCCTCCTCCTCCTCGTCCTCCTCCAGGCTTCGTCCAGATGCACCCCATCGGACGCGTGCTCCGATTCGATTCGGCTTCACGATTCGGTGCTGACTGATGCTGTAGAGTGGCAGGGCGTGCCCCTGGAGGCAGAAGCG
Source organism: Prorocentrum cordatum (assembly GCA_963575745.1). Taxonomy (NCBI): domain Eukaryota; class Dinophyceae; order Prorocentrales; family Prorocentraceae; genus Prorocentrum; species Prorocentrum cordatum. The sequence continues at coordinate 1,523 of CAUYUJ010011493.1, read as the reverse complement.
CAGGAGGGAGGAGGAGGATGAGGAGGAGGAGGAAGAGGATGAGAAGGAGGAGGAGGAGGAGGAGGAGGAGGAGGAGGAGGAGGAGGAGGAGGAGGAGGAGGAGGAGGAGGAGGAGGAGAGAAGAGGAGAAGGGAGCAGAAGAAGGAGCAGGAGGAAAAGGTGGAGCAGGATGAGGAAGGAGGAGGAGGATGAGGAAGGAGGAGGAGCAGGAGTAGGAGGAGCAGGAGGAGGAGGAGGAGGAGAAGGAGGAGGAGGAGGAGGAGGAGGAGGAGGAGGAGGAGGAGGAGGAGGAGGAGGAGGAGGAGGAGGAGGAGGATGACGAGGACGAGGACGAGCATTTTTTGGGAGCCGTCTTTTGGGGCCTCTTGGGCCGTCTTGAGCGCTTCTTGGGCCGTCTTTGGGGCCCCCTTGAGCCGTCTTGGAGCCCGCTTGGGGGCCTCTTGGGGCCGTCTTGGAGCGTCGGGAAGCCGAAAAGGCGAGAACGCTGGGAGAATGCATGATTTTGGCCTCTTGGGTCCGCAGCGGGCGAGGGGCTGGCAGCCGAGCCGGCAGGAAGCTCGCCAGAGGCGAATCCAGTCGACAAAGACTGGGAGAGCTCTCGACGAGCGAGGCGGCAGCGCGATCACTTCGAATGCCCCTCATGGTCCACCCCTCCTGGCTCCCATCTCCCACACTACTTGGTCTTAGCTGCTCCATGCTGTCTCTCCTTCCCCATCGCGGCTCCGAGCTATTCCCGCGCCTGGCTTTTTTCGGACAGTCGGTCCGCAGCTCGGAGTCCTCAGACACAGCGATGGCTCTGGGTGAGCACACTCCACGCACTCGCGTGAGCTGTGCCCAGTGCCATCCTTAAGATCATGGGCGAGCTCCCGAGTATAGTCGGTGAGCCCGCTAGCTGTCACGTGACGGCGCCTTCTGGTCAGGTGGCGGCGGTGAATCTTGACTGGGTTGGGACTGTACGCGGGGTGTTGGATAGTTCAGGCTTTGCTCCCCACAGCTGTCCGATCGCCCTTGAAATCCCAATCCCGCCCGAAATCGGATGTACCGCTACCGTTTGGCCCCCAGCGCCGGCGCGTACCGCATAGGAAAGAGCCGATCTATCACATCATGCTCCGCTGCTCATTGCCACCAACCACAGCAATTCTAGTCTCCCCTCCCCCTCCCTCTCCCCCTTCCCTTCCCGTTCCCCCTCGTCTTCGTCTTCGTCTTCGTCTTTGTCGTCGTCTTTGTCGTCGTCGTCGTCGTCGTCGTCGCCGCCGTCGTTGTCTGCGTCGTCGCCGCCGTCGCTTTCGTCGTCGTCGTCGTCGTATCGTGGTCGTCGTCGTCGTCGTCGTCGTCGTCGTCGTCGTCGTCGTATCGTCGAGTCGTCGTCGTCGTCGTCGTCGTCGTCGTCGTCGTCGTCGTCGTCGTATCGTCGTATCGTCGTCGTCGTCGTCGTCGTCGTCGTCGTCGTCGTCGTATCGTGGTCGTCGTCGTCGTCGTCGTATCGTCGTCGTCGTCGTCGTGGTCGTCGTCGTCGTCGTCGT
>CAUYUJ010011492.1:383217-464774 GCA_963575745.1 Prorocentrum cordatum | reverse complement strand
GACCTTGCCGCCAGCGCCGGCTGGTCAGACATCAGACAATGCGACAACACCTCAATTAGCATGCGGCCAGCAGGTTCCCAGGCTTGCCGCCGGTCCCACATGCCAACCTGGACGAACACAGCCTATCGCAATGCGCGGTTTGCCAATGCTTCCTCCACGCGCGGTTTGGGCAGGCATGCCCGAGGCGCCGCCCCGCTGCTCGAGCTGCGGCCGCCGACGCCGCGCCGGCTGCACCCGACAGCGTGCTGCCCGCGCCGCGAAGGTTGCCTTCACTGGAAGAGGTTTTTGCCAGCCAGGCAGGCACGAAGAAGTACGCCCCTAAGGGGGCTCGGGACCTCTGGGCGAGGTGCCTCGCGCAGGCCACGGCCTTCGTCGTTCACGCCAGCAGCGAGGCGGCTTGGGCCCAGCTGGCTGTGCTGCCCAAGTGCGCGCTGCGCCCCCGCGCCCGGGGGGGGCGCGGCAGCTGGCACGCGGCCGAGGCGGAGACGAGGCAGCTCTGCAGGCATTGGCTTGACGGCGAATGGGCTTCCCTTTGGGCCGAGACCACGGAGTGGCGCCCGGCCAAGCGAAGCGCCACCGCCGCCGACAAGGCCAGAAGGTGTCTGGAGCTTGCTGCTGACGCGCGGCGCTCCAAGAAGAGCTGCTCCAGTTTGGTTAGCGAGCCGCCGACGGCTGTAACCCGCGACGTCCTTCAGCAAATGCGCCGCAAACGTCCGCAGAAAGGTCAGCCTGTTGACATGGCCGCCCTTCCTGCCGGGCACGCCGCGGCCGCCTTGCAGGTCAACGAAACCGCGGTGGCGAAGGAGGTCCGGGCTTTCCCCCGGGGCTCGGCCTCCGGGCCCACGGGCCTCCGGCCACGGCACCTGAAGGACGCCCTCGGCACGGCGGCGCACAGGGGCGAGGTCACTGGACAACTGCGCAGCCTGGTCGCCCTCCTCGCTTGCGGCCACGCGCCCGCCTCGCCCGCGCCTCTCTGGTGGCCCTCCCAAAGAAAGGTGGTGGTTTGCGGCCGTTTGCCGTCGGTGAGACGCTCAGGCGCCTTGTTGAGAAGTGTCTGTGCCGCGAGGTCGCCGACGCGGCGCGCGACCGCCTGGCGCCGCTCCAAGTCGGCGTCGCGGTGCCTGGAGGGGCCGAGGCGGTTGTCCACGTCGCCCGCCAGTGGTGGGCGCGCAACCTGGGGCACCGCGAGAAGGTTTTCGCCAAGCTTGACCTCTCCAACGCGTTCAACACCTTAGATTGACAGGCTCTACTCCAGGCCCTCCACGAGGAATTCTCCAGCTTGGCGCCGTGGGCCGACTGGTGCTACTCGCGCCCGTCTTTCCTCCGCCTCGGCAAGCACGGGATCCGCTCGGATTGCGGAGTCGAGCAAAGCGACCCTCTTGGACCTTTGCTTTTCGCGCTGGCTTTCCAGCGGTGCGCAGAACAAGTCCTCCACGCCGCTCCCGACCCTGCCCGGCCTGCGCCCCCGGGCCAGGTCGATCTCGAGGTGTTCTTCCTGGACGACGGCACTCTGGCGGGCGACTGGCGCGCCGCGGCGCAGCTCCTCCACGAACTGGTCGCCGCCCTCGCAGCGGTGGGACTCGAACTTAGCACCGGGCCTGGGAAGTGCGAGGTGGTCCCAGCCGGCGGCGCTGACAGCGCAGTAGACCTTCCCGCAGGCGTTCCGCCTCCGCACGGACAGGAGTTTCGAGCTCCTCGGGGCGCCCGTCGGCGACGACGCAATCTGCTGCCAGCACACGAAGAATCGGGTCTTCGCGGCACAAAAACTCTTGGACGCGCTGGGGGCACTGGAGGACGCGCAAGTCGGCTTACACCTCCTGGGCCAGCGTGCGCCGTTTTGCAAGCTGGGCGACAGCGCGCGGGTAGTGCCGCCCACCGCGCGCACGGCGGCCCTGCAGGAGCTGGGCGACAGGGCGAGGGCTTGCCACGAGCAGGTGGCTGGCTGCTCGCTCACCGACGCGCCCTGGCGGCAGGCGCAACTCAATGTGCGGAACGGGGGCCTCGGCTTGCGCTCAGGCGAACAGCATGCGGCCGCAGCCTACGTTGCCTCCCGGGCCGCCTGCTCCGCCCTCTGCAGGCAGCTCTACCCGGGCTTCACCGACGAGGCAGGGCACGACGGGGGCGCGCTCGCGAACGCTGTGCAGGCCCACAACGCAATCGTCTCGGATGCGGCCAGGGTGGCCTTCGACCCGGAGCAGCACGGCAACCAGCAGAAACTCAGTGGCGCCGTTGACGACGCGGCGCTCGCTGGCCTCCGCTCGGGCGCCTCGGTCGCCACGCAGGCGCGCCTGAGCCTGCTCCAGGCGCCCGGCGCCGGCGCCTACCTCCAAGCGCAGCCCTGCGAGGCTGCGGGCACCCGCCTCCAGCACGGCCTCTGCCAAGTGGCGGTTCAGCGACGACTCCGGGTCCAGTTCCTCGACCAGGAGGACTTCTGCTGCCCCGCCTGCGGAGAGGTGATGGACGTCTGGCCGGGCCGCGCCGTTGCCCGCCCCTGCCGGGGCGACAGGATAAAGCGGCAAAGCGCGCTCCGGAACCAGGGGTTCTTCGACGCGCAGGCGGCCGGCTTCGCGGGGGCAGAGCTGGAGCGGCCAGGGCCCCCCCCCCACCGCGCGCCGCCAGAGAGGGGCTGCCGGGCGGCGAGCTGGGCGGGCAGGACTTGGACGCCTGCGACCGCCGCCCCGCTGACGTCTACCTGCCCAGGTGGCGCAACGGGATGCCAACTGCCTGGGACTTCGCCGTCGCCCGTCACTTCCGGGCTTCGCGCCGACCTCCTTCCCGCCTCCGCCGCGCCCCCCAGCGCGGCCACGGGGCGCTGCGAGGAGTTCAAGCGGCTGCGCCAGGACACCGAGCGCCAGTGCGCGGCGCAGGGCCTCACCTCCATACCCACGGCGGCGGAGGCCCACGGTGGCGGGTGGGGGCGCGAGGCCAGCAGGAGAGCCTTCGCGATCCTGGCCAAGCGGGTGGCTGACGCCACCGGGGAGGAAGCCGCCGTAGTGGCGGACCGGCACGTCCAGCGACTCTCAATCCCCCCTCATCGGGAGAACGCGCGGCCGGTGCTGCGGCGGCTGCAGCCGTCGACGGGCGCGGCGACGGCGAGCCTAGCAGCGGCCACGGCGGCGGCCGCATCCGACGCCGTATGAGTCGCCGTCGGCGCCGGCTGGCCCTCCGCCCCTCCCTTCCCCTGACGACGCTCCGCCCCTCCCCCTGGCGACCCTCCGCCCCGGCCCCGCGACGGCCCTCCGCCCCTGCCCCCGACGACCTCCTGCCCCGGCCCCGCGACCCCCCGCCCCAGCCCCGCGACGACCCCCCCTTCCCCTGGCGGCCCTCCACCCCAGCCCCGCGACGACCCTCCGCCCCTCCCCCGACGACCCGCGACGACCCCCAGTGGCACGGCGACCCACGACGACCACCCGCGCGCCGCCGACGACCCTCGCCCCCCCCGCCCCCCGCCCGCCCCCGTCGTGCGTGCTTGCCTGATGCTCCTTTGCCGTCACCCCCCTCCCTCTCCTCCTGCTTGGGAATGTCTGCTCGCCGCGTTCTTCCTCCGCCTCCTCCTCGCCCGCCCCCCACCCCCTCGCCAGTCAGCGCAGCCTGCCCGGATGCAGCGCGGCGGCGCGCAGGTCTGCGAAGCGGGCAAGCTGCGGGGGTCGGATCCCGCTTGGCTTGGGAAGAGCAATGGCCGCCGCAACTGGGGCGCGGTCAGACGAAGCCCCCCGGCGCGTCGAGCGCCGACCCCGCAAGCAGACAATCATCTCACTGACGATACCCCAGGGGGAGTGGTGCATAACCGATCTAGCCGAGCGAACCCCCGAAGCACGCCTCCATACATGTCCCGTCTGGTTGGGCCAGCCTGGTGGATCTCACGCCATCTACCGCGCTTCTCCTGGAGCGCGTCGCACTGCGATCGGTCACCATGGCCGAACTCCACATTCGCCAAGTACCCCCCCATCTTCCACGCGCGCGAAATTCCACCCTCCTGCAAGAAAAACAAACTATGCGCTTCATGGGGTAGGTGATCCAAGATCCTCTGAAGTCACCGCTTATATACATTTGCATTCTCGAACGCATGAGGCACGTGAACATTCGCGATATACAAGTCCCCCGCGGGACCACTGCACCGAACCGTCACGATGCGACCTTCGACAAGCTCAACGCGCTCGACCGAGAGAAACTGCGGAGACAGCTCCGAGGAGACAAAGGTGACCACCCCCCAGCAGCCCTATCATCCATAAAGCTTCCATGCAATGTACCTGTGCGAAGTTCGTTTGCTAAGATTGACAAATCGGCCGAAGATCCAGGGGCTTCCTGGAGACGTGCCGCCCGATGGCGCTCGAGAAGACGCTTCGCTTGCTGAAACCGAGAGCTTGCCCTGAGAGATGGAGATGAGATAGAAGCAAAAAGGGCGCGAGTGTTCCGCGCGCAGAGTGCGAGCGGGACGAACGGACGGTGGACCCCACCGGCGCCCCCAGCCGGAGGAGGAGAACATTGTGGCACTGGGTCGAACGAATTAGTACAGCGACTGGTCTCAGCCGAGGAAGACTCGGTCGCGCCCTGAAGCGCCGGAGAATCCGCGTGACTCCCATTGAGGCCTCCTCCCTTCTATACAGCTGTTGTGCTCGCCTAAAGGGACGAATCTCCGAGAATCGGACCTGGAGCCGCGCGCGCACCGCTAGCCGACGGGCCGGCGTCGTGAATCATCACTTTCAAAACAGTGGCAGAGGTGGGCCCGCTGATCGCATACATAATACCCCCATGCCCCGTAGATCTGATCGCTCCTGACCGAAGATGTTCGCCACTGCCTGCCTCATGTTCCCCAGAAAGTAGAATAGTTTGCGAGGCGACTGTGTGGGGTTCACGGCGGACGCGGAGCTCAAGGTCAAGGCCACCCTCAGGACTCGGGAGCGTGAACGGGCCTTCCGTCATCGTCATCGCACGAAACGCATCCGTCATCAGATTGTTAGGGAAGTCGAGAAAACCTTCCTACTACAATTAAGCGCCTTCACCTGGATCTGGACACGGTCAGCCTCAGGGGCGCACTCGTCCACAATGTGGGTGGCTGCAGCACGCAACGTGGGCTCCAGAAGTGGACGCTTGAAACCTAATACAACAAACCGCATGGAATTGCCGACACCATTGAGCTCGATCCGACGGCGGACCTGACGCGGAAAGTCATCTTCAGCGGGCGGGGTAGGACATGAATCCCGAATCGCCGCCAACTCCTCCTCCATCGCCTCTACCATCCCCGCAAGCTCCTCATTCATATCCTTCTCTGCCACCTCGCGATCCTGGATAGTCTGCACCAGAGCCTGTTCCTGGATGTCCTTGAGTTGGTCACTGGACAAGGTCGCTTGGACAAGGTCGGCGTGAGCTTTCTGTAACTTCTGGAAGTTCTGGTTTGCTAGGATCATCTGGCCCTGGATTCCCGAGATCTGTGTGTTTATCTCCAGGACTCCAAGAACCAGCTGCGATGTCAGCGAGTCGTCACTGCAAGAGAGAGGCTGAATGAGCTCTCTGAGGGCGTTCAACATCGCGGTGTCCACTCGACCTGGGGACGGGGTGCACTCGGCGCGGGTGCTCCCTTCGCCCCCCGCTGGTGAAATCGGAGAGGGGGGATTCCCATGCGCGGGCCACGGCATGGCCTGGCGCGGCTCCCCCATGGCGAGAGGGGATAGGGGACAAATGGGGGGAGGTGCTCGCGGCGCCGAGGAGAGCGGCCGCCGAGGACCAGGGGGCGCGGCCGCACCCGCCCTTGGTGCGTGGCCACCAGGCGTCTCAAGAGAGGTTGGGAAGTCAAGGAGCACGCCCCTTGAGCCAAAATGGCTACGGAGGATGAGGATGAGGAGGATGAGGATGAGGAACAGGAGGAGGAGGGTTGAGGGTGGATGGAAGAGGGACGGGGACATGGATCAACCAGGACATGGGCGGAGTAAGCATAAAAGGAAATGCAGCCCTGAGCCCAAACATTATGCAAGTGTTGCTTCTCCTGCTGGATCTGGATAGGTCCTGGTCTTGCAATGCCCTGGTTCGCGAGACTCTGACCGATCTAAAGGAAGAACAACGGCACGTTCGACGCTCCGCGCGGATTTCTTGAATCCGCGTAGGACCCCCCTCCTCTGCCCTGGCGCGCGGAGAGCGCCAAAGCCTGCGCCAGAGGCGCCGCCGAGGGGGGCCAGCGCCAGTTCAAGAAATCCGCGCGGAGCTTCGAACAGTTACATTGTGCCTGTGCATGTGTCTAGGCGGCGCGCACAAGGGGGTGGAGGACTTCTTAGAAGGAGACTGCTTTTTGGAAGGCGTTGGCCCCAAATCTGTAGGTGAGGCCCGCGCCTTCTCAGAAGCAGGGGTGTTTCTCAGAAGCCCTCCGCCCTTCCCCCACCCCCCCATGCGCGTGGCTGAATGTTTATGTTTTCTCTCCTTCGGTAACCGATCGGCTGTTGCTAGAGAGTACCGCTGGCCCCAGGTGCACCCGAGGATTCCCAAGGAGGCCCCCGCGGCCTCCAGAGCACCCCTCACGAGGCCCAGGGGGGCCTCAGGGTCTCCAACATGGAATGAAACACTGGGGGCACCTTGGGCCAGTGGCACCTCTGGCAACCCCCGAGCCGATCCTCACCTCACCCCGCTCGGGCGGGTGGCAACAGGGGGTGACCCAAACGGGGGATGAAGAAAGGGACCCTAAAAGGGCCTTTTAGGGCCCCTGCTGGCTCCCGAAGGGGCGGACAAGGGCCCCTGTAGGGCCCCTTCTCTTCACCCCCCATTCAGGTCACCCTGAAGGGCAAAGGTAAGGTAAGGGGGGGGGCTGGCTGGCTTAGGGCGGGACACATCGACCTGGAATCGGCGATACATCGCCGACTGATCGGCGATGCGCCGCCGACTGTGAATCCGCGCGTTCCTGGGGAAGTTGGGGCTATCGGGCCCCTATCAGCGATCGATGGGCGACTGGGGGTCCGTGCGTCCCCCTCTATGCCTATCCCCAGGTGGTTTTCGAGCCATAGCTCGGCACTGCGGCGGCCGCTTGGAACGCCCCCGGAACGCCCTCGACGAGGCGCAACTGCTGGAGCGCATCCCGAGGCTGGAACTCCACCGCGAACGGACGAACACTACCGAAACCCTCTAACCTCGAATCGTAAACGACCCTACCACACAACCCCTGACCATTACATGGAAGCTGGAAAAAGAGGAAGCTGGAAAATCAGTGAAAGTGGAGGTGGCCAGGGCTGGGAACACTGGCAGGGGGTGAAGCGAGCCCCAAACCATAAGGATGCGGTCGCCAGGGCTGCAAAAATAAAAGCACACTGGCCAGGACTGGAAAGAGTGGAAGGGCTGGCCCCAGTCACTTCTTCCAGCTTCCATGTTCGGCTACACGCAAGAGTGACCCTGGGTAAGAGTGACCTTTGGTGCGCGGCTTCTTGGGGGCAACGGGGGGACCAAACACGAGCGCGCAGGACGCTACTATCGCATCGCGTTCGGCGATCGGGGGACCCCTATGGGCCCGCACTGAAAGAAGAAACAAAAACCATAAACATAAACGTTTGGCGCTCCGCGCAGATTGCTTGGATCTGCGTCGGAGCGCGCCAAGGGCGTTGCCGGAGGCGCCGCTGGGGGGGACCCAGCGCAGATCCAATCCGCGCGGAGAGCCACAATTTATGTCTATGGCGTTTATTCTACTTCGAACTAACGGTCACTCCGGCGAAGGGTCACTCTTACGTCTAGTCTTAAGTCGAGCGTGTCCCCCTACAGGCGGATTTGGGACAAAAAAAATGAACAATACATGCAAAACATTATGCCCAGAAATAAGCAAAACATCGTCCGCTGACTATTTTTTGACATCCTCTTGAAGAGGGACAGGCCCGACTGAAGTCTAGTCGACATGTGCCGCCCGCCAAGCCCTCCTGGAGAAAAACTCACACACTCAGCACATTCGCGTTTACGTTCCGACAGCGAACAGGACGGTCCAAGTGGCCCCCAAGATCTTCCCCAAACGGCCCATGATGCCTCCAAGAAGGCCCCAAGACGGCCCAAAGACAGCCCCTAGGGGCCCTCCAAGACGGCCAAAGACAGCCCCTGGAGGGCCCCGAGAGGGCTCCAAAAAAGCTCAAGAGCCCGGCCCGCCCGCCCGCCCTCCCGGTCAGGCCGCAGCCTCCGGCCAGCGCCCGAGGCGGGCCGCTCCGCGGCTGCTGGCGCCGGGGCCGCCGCCGCGCCGCCGCCGAGGCGCTTGCCGGAGCCCCAGCCCATCGCCTGGGGCCCAGGGGGAGCTCGGCTGCCCCAGTATCGCAGGCCTACAATTACGACGGGCGTGTCCTCCTACAGGTGGATTTTGGACGAAACGTAAAAAATAGTCGAAAACTCCACCAACATAGCCCCAAACCAAATTGTTTCAAAAATCGTCCCCGGACTATGTTGTCACTATGTTTGAATATTCCTCCTGTCGAGGGACAGGCCCGACTTAAACCCAGAGGTTGACACCAACACCAATATCGGCGGCGTGGTGGTAATATCCTGGCTCGACCTCGGTGATGGTGGCAATCCCGAGGGAAGAGGATCCCGACCTCGGTGGGGGTGGCAATATTCTGGCTTCCAAGGTGGCCGAAATAATACCACCAGCACCGAATTCTACGATCATCTTCCCCTGTGGAGACAACCCCCTGTGTTGTTGGTGCCCGTATCCAGGCCTCCAACAGTACGCAACTTTCGGCAGCAAGCGGCTGGGTGGAAGTTTCGGGGGCGAGATTCGAGGCTTTCGGACGCTGTCGTCGGCTCTCGGCGGTTTTCTAGCCTCGGGATGCTTGCCAGTAGCTGCGCCTCGTCGAGGGCGTTCAGGGGGTGCCTGGATCGTCCCGAACGGCCGCAGGAGACCCGAGTTATGATCCAAACACAAAATTCGGCGGCGCTCCCGGGGATGAAGTGAGAAGAAGACGGCCTTCTCAGAAGGCGGCGGGACTTTGCAGAAGACCTCGTGCCTTCTGGAAAATTGTCGGTGCCCTCGGGGAAGGACCAGGACACTTCTCAGAAGGCCCGGGGACGTCCGAGCCTTCAGAGAAGCCCCGCATCTTCTCACTTCCCCCCGGGTCTCGCCGCCGATGTGTCGGCGGGCGCAAGCGAGCCGAAGAACCGGGGCACGACCAAACGCGGGAAGAGAAGAGGCCCCCGTGTGCAACACGCTGCTCGTGGCGCGTTGGCACGGGGATTGAAAACGTACGTTTGGCGCGGTGCGTTCGTCAAAACGTGGGACAACCCGTTGAACCAGCACGCAACGTGTTCGTACGGACGGGTTGAACGCGGTACGTGTTGCGTTCCAAAGCGGGCGTGCCAGGTCGGCTTCGAAGGCGAGGGTTCGGCTCGGCTCGGCTCGACGCATGAGGACACGAGTCGCTTCCGAGGGCAGCCTGTACTCCAGCCGTGACGCGGGCACGGAGCGCGACGGGCAGGGCCGGAGCGCGATGGGCACGGCGGCAGGGCACCCCGCAGAATCGGCATGCTGATCAGGCCCGGCTGTGCCACAATGGTCGCAACCTGTCTGCCGAAGCGAGGCAAGACGAGAAGCGCAGAAGCGTCCCTCTTGTTGGGACGGGACGTTTTCGGCATGCGCAGGGTGGCCGAGGCCGCAAGCCTCAATAGCTTCGCAACATGCGCACGGTGGGGCATGATCATGCCATACGCTCCCCTTGTCCAAATTCATTGGTTGTTTTGCGCGGCTTGTGGAACAGAAGCAAACACGTTGGTCGTAGGTCCCTCCATGATATTTCTCGCACACCTTCCTTCATTAAACATTCCAGTATACATCTCCACATATGCTTCCACATCTACATTCCAGTATGCCTCGAGAAACCAACCAAGCTGAGACACGAACAGGCGAATACCGACGTGACTAGTGACCAGGACAGAAAGGGGGCACGGTGCCAGAAGCGACTGATCTGGTACACTGAGGCGCCAACTTGTGAACATATAAAATAATAAATGAAGATATGGCGGATGAGAACAGGAACAGCAGGGAACTGAAGAAGGAGGGGGGCAACAGGAGCAAGGAGATCAGGAGGAACAAGAGAAGCAAGGCAAGGCGGATGAGAACGGCGAGGAATGAACTGGATCTGGAAATGAGGCCCGCGCTGTGGCGAGAACACAAATCTGAACGACGGAAACAAAGCGCCGATCCTGAAATGTGGCCAACGATGCAGCAGCAGCAGCCCCTAATTGAAGGGCCCAGAATATTCCGAACCAACAAGCACCACACCGTAACAAGTTATGCCATGCGATGAAACATGCGCATTGTGTGGGAGCGGCGGCAGCAAACAAACACATGAGCATCTTGTGTAAGTGTTGATTCGGGCGACGACGGTTTTTGCGGCGACGGACCAGCCACTGCCGCAACCAAATTCGTTCACCAAATCTTCAAGAAGCCGCGTCGGTTCATGTACGGGTGCGCAGCACGGCGCCCCGCTGAGCCCATCCCTGGAACCGCCCCACTCCTGGACCGTTGGCCCAAGATCGCGCAAGAAAAAGGGAAGAGGCTCCCTCCAGGTATGCATGACCAAACAGGCGGGACAATTCGCAATATCTTAGCCCAAGTTGCCTGGACGCGCGTGCGGTCTGCCTCTGCCGCGCTGCTACGCAACAAATAAATGCTGACTCGCGGGAATGGGTGAACGAGGGAGGGAGAGGGAGGCAGAGGGTCAGGTGGAGGAGGCGGCGGTGCAGGAGCAGGTGGTGCCACGAGACTCGCTGCATCTGCAGATCCCCGCGGCCTCGCCGCTGAACGTGGGCCCCGCGGCGGCATTCACGCCTCGGCCCTCCTGTGCGCAGGGATGTTTAGAGGCTTCCCATCTAGATGGGGTTGCAAGATCGCGCCGCATCGCGGTACATCGTCGACGTGGACGATGAATCGGCGGTGGACGATGAATCGGCGACGTCGACGTGAGTCAAATCGGGCTCCACATCGAGCCGCATCGGCGATGCATCGGCGATGCGGCGCGATCCTACGACCCCATCTACTCCGACCACATCTGGGAGGTCTAGGATGTTTACGTGGGAAAACGACAGGTCACGCCTCGTTGACGTCGTCGTCCCTCTCTGACACGTCGTGGGTCGTTCAACCTCGAATTCTCGCGGTTCTCCGACGCTGGTCACGGTGGTCACGGTCTGATGGCGGTGTCCAACCCTGCACGCTCGCGCTGGGGCCACTGCCACGCCAACGAGGCGCAAACCTGTCGCAAGGCGGCGCAAGACTACGGAACGAGGACAGCATGTGCCAACACATACGCGGCGGTTGAAAGAGAACCATGAAGTAGGCTTAGGTTGGGCATGTCCCCCCCTGACGGATTTTGGGCGACATATAAAAAACACATGAAAACACTGCAAAATGTGTTAAAAATCATGAAACCATCTTCCCCAGACTATCTCTTGACAATTTTCGAATACTCCCCCTGCAGAGGGACAGGCCCGACTTATAGAACCACGAAGTGGGCAGGCGTTGGAAGTAGACTGAGGTCGAGAGGGCGAAGGGAAGACCGCCCTCGACTCTCGAGGCAGGAGGGCGCTCCTACCCTAGCGTAGGCAGAAGGGCGCCCCTACCCCACCCACGCACGAGGAGCGGAGGACGGAGGAGGAGGAGGAGGAGGAGTACACGTGGCCCACAAACAGGTTTGCATGTGGGCGCAACGCTGGAAAGGTTGGGTGAAACCCGTGGAACCGGAGCTCGTGTCCGTGCCGTGCGTGCGAAGCCGAACGCAAAGTTCTCCGGTCCGTGAAGGTGTATCGGGAAGGCCACAAGAAACCTTCCACAAGAAACCCAACTTACTCTGAGAGCCCAGGACGTCCCTTGATTCTTGGTGTGGGACCGTCGCGCTTTCCTTTGCAAAACCGTCGAAACCCAAGAAACCCAGGGCACCCTGGAGGCAAGCATGGTGTTTCTTGGCATAGGTCTCCACTGTAAAGGAGGGATCGGCGAATCTCGTGCGGCTGGTTTCACGGCGCCTCCAGGCGCCATGTCGAAGGCATCGCCCGCTGAGCGAGGCCAAGCCCTGCTGCATGCAGCATAGTCCGCAGCGCAGAGGGACAACACCGCTCATGAACCTGAGCATTCGGATGACCGCGCTTCATCAACCTGAAAAACAGCGACGGTGACAGGCCTGGCCAAAGAGAACGCACTCTGGGCTGATCAGCATCAGCATGTCGAACACGACTGCCCACCACCTCTGCCCAGAGGGATCACTTGTGGCCATGGGAGCTGAAATGGAAAAAGGAGTCCCTGCGCTAACCTCCCAGGGGGGGGGCTCCCACGCGGGCACAAATACTTGATACAAACCAGAGACAAATTGACTGACATGCCTGAGCGCAACCCGAACCAAAAACGTCCGAGAAAAACTGGCCCTCTCTCTCCTCCGCGTCGTGAGCGGGGCGCACAGGAATTGGAAGGTGAGGGCGAGGCCAAGGAGGAGGAGAAGGAGGAGGAGGAGGAAAGCCATTGGCCGAGGTGGGCCTGCGCCGCGCCTGTGCAGGGGTCGTCGTCGTCGCCCCCTCGATCCGCGCGGCTGGCCCATCGGCCAGGCTCGCGAGCCGCCCGACCGCAGGCGCAGCGCCCCCGCCACCCGCAGGGCGGCGGAGCCATCGTGGCACAAGAGAGCAAGAGCTCGTCGCTCTTCGGCGAGGACCCTCCTTAGAGTGTTGGACGCCGCCAGGACCATCGGCGGCCACCACTCCGCGCAGGAGTGCCAGCGCGACCTGCAGCCACAAGTGGACAAGATGACGCCGGACTGGAAGCACCAGCGCGGCGCCTCGAGGGAAAGGTGGTCAGGAGCAGGGACCACGCACCTCGAGGCGTCGCAGCGCGGCGCTGGGAAAAGGTGGACAGGAGCAGGGTCCACAGCCCATGCGCCAGCGCAAGGCCCAGGGGAAAGGTGGTCAGGAGCAGGGACCACGCGCCCTGGGCCCGCTGTGGGGGAACAACCATGGCCTTGGCGGAGATCAGCATGCAAGAGCAAAAGCTCCTGGAGCCGCTCCGAGTCGAGAAAGAAGGCCGCCGTCCACATTCCGGAAAACACCCTCAGCAAGAGGCAGCAGGCCATCGCCGACGCCGTGCTCGAGCTTCCGCTTTCCATATCCCGCGACCACGAGTCCTTCGGCCTCCCGCCAGAGGACCCTGACATGAGGAAGCTGTGGACGAGGAGCCTCCAACAGAGGCTTGGCCGAGTTGCCGATCAGATCAGCGGCGCGCAGTCCGCCAAAGTTGATGCCAGCAAGCTCTGAACGGAGGCCTCGGTAATAAAGTGCATGCTCGCGATGGCCACGGATCCTCACGTTCGGCTACAACAGTATCGGTCTCAGATTGCGGCGCTGGCAAAAGAGCAGAAAGACACCCACGGACAAAAAAAAAGAAGCTTTGCAGACCAAGGCCGACGCCAACGCCCAGCGCATCGCCGACCTGAAGCGCCCCATCACGGACGTCAAGCTCGAGATTGCCGCCGAAGCTGACACTGAGCGTGATGCTGACTCCGAGGACAACAAAAAGAAACACAGACATAAAAGAGCCAACGCCCCATTTCGCCGTCGCGCCAGTCGGGATCCTCCATCCTCGCTCTCGAGCAGACCGGCCTCACCATCAAGCAGCATCGCAGAGCATCTCAGGAAGAAGGGCGAGCAAGCGCGCCGAGATGGGAGGAGCCAAGTCAAAATCGCCAATGCCGAGCTCCGCAAAAAGACAGAAGAGTACGAGGAGGAGGCCAAAGCCATGCGCCAGTGCTTCGCAAAAATGAAGATGCAAAGCCGCGACAGGTTCGTGCACCACGAGCAAACGCTCTCCAAGACGGCTCTGAACGCCACGGAGCAAGCCATAGCAAGGAACAGTGAGGTACTCCGCCGCCAAGAAGCACAGCAAAAACGCGTGCTCCAGCAGCGGGAAGAGCTCGTCCGTCAGATCTACGCCGAGAAGATGCAGCAGGAAGCGCAGAGGATGGAGAACCACGAGCGAGCGATGATATACGACCTCGAGCGTCAGAAGCTCACATACGAGCAGAAGCGCCAGGAGGCCCACCACATGCTCGACGCCATCCGCGCGGAAACGGCCACCCAGACCTGCGCCGCATCAACCTCCAAGGAAGCAGCCCGCCAGCAAGCACAGAGTGAACAACTCCATCGTGAGTGCGAACGCCTGCAGCGCGAGGGCCAGAGGATAAAGCAGATGAGCCAGGACCTCCGCCTCGAGGAGCAGGCCGTGCAAGTCATGGCGGCCCAGGAGGTGCAAAGAAAAAAAACCAGCATCGCCGAGCATATCGCGGAGGCCCAAGCGGACCTTAAGCGAGATGAGATCCACCAAGAGCATGCGATTCAGCAGCAGACGGTTATCGCGGCCACTAAGCTCTTGGAGGAACACTCCGCGGTCCAGAGGGAGCACGAGGTGGTCTACCAGCAGGCGGAACTCCAGCTCGAGGGGCAGCGCCGCATCCAGAACAAGCGCGACCAGCTCGAAGCCAAGGGAATAAAGCACCAACGGGCTACCCTACAGCAACAGCTGCAGCACAAGACTGAGTACGACCAGCACCAACGCGAGCAGTTTCTGGAGAGAGACGGCCAGCACGAGGCGGATATACACCAGCAGCAGCAGTTCGCCAGCACAGAGCGACAAGCCGCAATGGCACAGATACAGTCACAGGAAGAGCATCACCGTGAACAGCTGGCCGGACAGCAGGAAGAGCATCGTAGAAGACCTTGCGGGAGCAGCTCGACAACATCGCGCCCAGGATCGACACAGACATGCTCGCCAGCGTCGCCGGCGCACTCGCCGCGGAAACCGAGAAGCAGGAGATGCAAGGCCCAAGCCGACGATGAGGAGGCCCACCAGCGGGACAGCATTCGCTCCGCTCTCCACGCCATCGCCCCGCCGCGCGAATTCGACTACGACGTGACCCGCGAACCGTACTACGCCGAACTCGACCAGATGGCAACCCCGAAGACGGCAGTACTTCGTGGCGCTCCCTCATCATCAGGGTCTCCGAATGGTTTAACGCCGCCCTTCTACTGCAGCCTCTGCCAGACCTGCGGCAACTACACCAGCTGCAAGACGGAGATCATCAGGTGCAGGCGCTGTGGGAGCGAGAACATCGAAGACCGCTCCGTGGATCTCGGCTACAAAGGTACGTACCCAACGACACGGAAGCTCGACCAGGTCGCCAACCTGCACAACAACCCGCAGCCGCAAGCACCAGCACAGAGGTCACCACCACTCCCACCACCAGCGACGCCACCATCGCAACCACTCGGCCCCTTCATCGACCTCGCATCCCCCACGGAAGTTGCTCCGACGCCAGCTGCGGGAGACGGAACGCCCACGAAGACCCCGAAGACGCACGAAGGCTTATTGGCCGAGACGCCCACTCCACTTCTCACACGACGCGCAAAATACCTGATCTTCGACGACCCCAACGACCGTGACCTCGGCGACCCGACACACACGCCGACAGTCCAGGCATCGCCGACCCCCCTGACGAGCAACCGACACAAAGTGCTCCCTGGGGAGCAGGCCCCTTCCTGCCCCACCCGGCCCCCATGGCCGCCACCCCGCCGAGGGCACAGTCCGCGCCGCTCCCCGACGACCCCGCCCCCCCACGACCCTTCCGACCGACTCGCGCACAGACCACCCTACTGGGGAACCCAAACTCCCCCCACGCCCCCCGATCACGCTCGAAGTTGGCTTTCCCTTCGCACCCGCCCAACCCTTTTCCCCTAAGCCACTTCCAGCACGATTCCACATTGCCACTCCCGACCGAACCAGATCTGCACCACCATCGGCCCTCCGCAGGGCAAGCACCCACAGCGGGCCAGCGCGCAAGGTCCGCATCTTGGACGACGGCGACGGATTCGACAACCCAGTTGACCGCAGGCGCTTCAACCCCGAGGGTCTGGAGGGCAGCTCGGGTTCAAGCTCAGACACGACAGAAAAACTGAGCAGGACTCCCCCCGCTGGGGGGCGACTGGCCCAGCGGGGGAGTCCCGCCACCACCTCGCCAGAAGATTGAGCACCTTGCCCGCTCAGAGTGGCTATACGTAACTACCTGCTCTACGGAGCAACCACTGAGCCCCAGCAGACGTGCTGTGCGATCCGCGCGGTGCCAGCCGCTCAGCGACAGGCCCAGACGCCTTTACAGCCGCGCGCCCCGCTCGGGAGGCCGCCGACCGCCTCAGCGGTGTTAGCTTGTGGGTTAGCACACCGCGTGACGCCAGCGGCAGCGCAACCTAGCACACCACAACCAGCGACAGCGACGCAAAAAAAAAAAAAAAAAAAAAAAAAAAAAGCTTCAACACTACCAGCGAGTGGGTAATCTACTCAGCCGCGGCGCCTTGGGACCAGCACTACGACCCTGGCAGCTCGCAGGCACCAGCAAACACGATTGCACCAACCGTCGGACCGAGGACCATCCCCTCGGCCGACCACAGCAGTGCACCAACAACCCCACCAGGGCGGCCAGCGAGGACAGACGGGGCAAACCCCCATCGACCCGACCGACCCGCTCTCCAGAGACGAGCCCAGCAGAGGGCGAACCAGGCGACCAGCCACTTTGGCTCTAAGGCGCCGACCCATTTTTCTTCAGAAGGGCCTGCCGAAGCGCCCCACCAGGAGGCCCACCGACGACAGCAGCAGCAAGGGCTGCAGCAGCCACAGCAGCAAGGACTGCAGCAACCTGAGGAGCAGCACCAAGACCTACTCCGCAGGCCCCCGCCAGAAGAACCCCGGAGACTCCCCGAGGCCGGCCCTCCAGCACCGCCATACCTACCCCCAAGAGAGTCCTCCAGGACCTCAGACGGCCCACCAGAGGCCAAGATTGCCGACGCCACAGGACCAACAGCGACGCCACGGCTGATGCCCTGGATGCGCCACCAACACACGGCGCAGACGCCCAGAGGAGTCGACGCAGCACCGCCCGCTCCTGCGGCTGCCAACCGCATAGATCCACAAGAGATCCACGACATCGAAGCCACCTACCTAGACGCCAAGCATACCAACAGGGGATGCGCCATGCAACCCTTCCGCTCGCGCACCTCTGCCCCCCCGCTCCCCCCAACATCGACGCACCTGATCGACGCCCAAGCACAGCCTCACACCGCGGGCAAGCGACCTCCACGAGCGAGAGGGAAGGCCATTCAACCCTTCAGAGCTACCAACGTCAAGCCCCCAGCACCACCCGACCAGCCGACAACAACAACCGCCACGCCACCCCCACCGCAAGAGCAGCGCAGAGTGCACTTCGACGAGCGACCTACCATCCGACAAACGATTCAGCAAACCCCACCTCCCGACCTCACCTTTGACTTATGTGACGAGAGCCTCAACGAGACAGCCGACAACATGCTCCGTCACTACCCGCAGCGACCACTCCAGGAAGGAGCAAAGATCCACCTCTTCACGGATGGCTCCAAAAACCCGAAGCAGCCGAGCGACGACGCCTGGTCCGTGGTGATCGTCGGCGACGACAACCACGGCCTCAGCTTCCAGGGAGCCATCGTCGGGAAGCACAAGAGCGGCACTGACATCGCCCTCAAGGACAACAGCGACCACGAGACGACCTCCACGACCGTCGAGATCACCGCCCTAATCTGGGCCTTCGCCTGGGTGATACACTACAACCCCCACCACATCACCACGATATCAACGGACTCGCTCGGCGCCCTGCAGCTCGCGAAGAGGCTCGCCTTCACCGCCCATGACCCCGAACTCGCCAGGACTCTCTGCATCCTCTACGACATGGTCAGCCATAAGATAAACCTGAAGCACGTCCACACCCACGACCACAACCCGTGGAACGAGGTTGCTGATGCTGCCGCAATCCACGGACGTCTTCGAGAAGTTCCAGTTCCCCAGCAAGAGTGGGCAAGCATCATGGACGGCGCATCCCAGCGGGACTGGGAGTTCCTGCTCGACGCAGACCCCAACACTCGGGAGGCCTACCCCGAATTCGGCCACGGCAGCCTCATAGCCAGCAGGGTCGAGACGACCGCCGAGGCCCAACACTTCCACAAACCCACCGAGTCCAGTGACAAAAAGATTCAAGTTGAAATCAACATCGCGACCTTCAACATCCAGTCAGGCAGAGAGCCCAAGGAAGGATCGACGCGATGAAAAGAGAAGACCAACAAGCGTAAGTCCACGATGGCCTGCTTATACGACGAGGACCTCCACATCATTGGGATTCAGGAGGCCAGGGCGCCATGGGGCGTGCGCGACGCAGGACATGACGACGATGCCACATGCGCCAACGCCAACAGCTACCACATCATCTCCAGCCGCCATAAGGGGTTCAACTACGGCTGCGAGCTGCACGTTCTGCTCAGCAAGCCTTACGGCAAGAACGGCAAGAAGGAGCTCGACTTCAGACCCGACCAGTTCACAATCACCGAAAAAGACCCCATGCTCCTTATCGTCCGCGTTGCCGCCCCTGGCTTCAACCACGTGCTTGCCGTCGCCCACGCCCCGCATTCGAAGGCCCTTGAGACCGAGAGGGGTCGCTACTGGAATGGGCGCCGCCTCCATGAGCTTCTCTTGCCCAACCATCTGACAGCCGCCAACACCTTTGTCAACCACGGACCCGAGCACTACACCTGGCACTCGGGCAAGGACCCACACCGCATCGACTACGTCATCACCCCCAAGAGCTACATCGACTCAATCGAAGAGTGCTCCGTGCTCTACGGCATCGACAACGGCCAGGGCCCAGAGACCAACGACGACCACGACCCCGTCGAGCTGCAGCTCGCCTACCAGATCGTCTCGTCCGTCACCAAAGGCGCCCCTGAGCTAGACGGGAGCAAACTGGCCGACGAAGGATGCCGCAAGAAGTTCAACCAAAAACTCAAAGAAATCCAAAACCCGTCGTGGGACACGAACCTCAACGAGCACCTCGCCACAGTCACCGAGAAGATCACGGAGGCCGCGCACGGGTGCTTCCGCTCCCACGGCCGCACCCCACACCAGCCCTACATCACCAAGCGCTTTTTCACCATTCTGCGGGTTCGCCGCTCGCTGCTCAAGGCGACACGGATCGCCAAGAAAACAGCGGGATTGCCAGCCACTTTTGCGCAACGGGGCTACTCTACACGGCCAAGCTCATTGCGAAGGAAGCTCTGCTACCCGACCCCGCCGATGTGAGCGTCCTGGCCGACCTCAGCGACTACGTGCAACTTGCGGTGGCTTCCCTCATATCCAGCGCCCCCAGCCTAGCGGCCAGCGCAGAGGAAACCGATGCAGCCAACACCGTGGACAGCACCCAGCACTACTTCGACGCCCTCGTCCAATTCCTCAGGACATCTAAGCCTGTCCACCAGAAGTGGATCACGAGAGATCGCGACGCCTTCCTCGAGATGACCGCCGGCGAGATGAGCACCGCGATCGACGACCACGCCCCTCGCGAGGAGGCCCTGCATGCCAAGCGGCTCCTGGCCTTCGGAGGACGGGGGCCCAAGCAGCCGCCGACGCCCATCATCCGCACCAACGATGACGGGAAGCCCCTCGCGACGAAGAGCGAGATCGCCGACCACGCCCTGGCCTTCTACGGCAAAATTGAAGAGGCCACAGCCACGGACGCAGACGGGGTAGCAGCTGACTACAACAAGAGGACCCGCCACGAGGGGCTTGAACCGAAGATCCAGAACACAATGCCCAAGCACCAGCTGACCAGCCAGCTTGCCGCCGCCAAGCGAGGGCGCCCAGGCGGCCCCGATCAGCTCACCGACGACATGTCCAGAGCTAGCCCTGGAGGGATGGCTCGTCTGCTCCACCCCGTCCTCGTCAAGACCCACTTCGAGAGCACCGAGCCCATCGCCGCCAAGGGCGGGTACTCCACTTACTTCCACAAGGGGCAGGGGGTCATGGAACTGCAGAAATCCTACCGCGGCATCCTGCTCAACAACACCATCGGCAAGATGCATGGCAGCTTCCCCCGCCCCCGCGTGAAGGGCCTGCTACCCGAGTTCCTGGAAGCGACCCAGTGCGGCGCCCGACCCAAGATGGCAACGGAGTTCATTACCCACACCAGCCTTGCCTTCGTCAGGGACTGCCAAAGGAGGTCAATATCATGCAGCATCACCTTCCTGGACCTCAGGGAGGCCTTCCACTCAGTCATCAGGGGGTTCTGCATGCAGCTGCCGGCCTCCGCTGACGAGCTCAACGACCTCGTCGAAAGAATCGACATCCCCGGCTTTCTCAGACCAGCGCTAAAGGAACGACTCCAGCAGACCGCCTACAACAACCAGCACATCGACGACGAACACCTCTGCCACATGATCGCAGATCACCACACCACCAACTGGATGACAGTCAAGAACGCCAGGCACCGCCAGCTGCCTCGGACCAGCACCCGACCTGGAGTGCCATACTCTGACGTAGCCTCCACCATCCACTTCGCCATCATGCTGGGGGCGATCGACCAGGCAGTCATAGAAGAAGGGGCCTACGGCCAGTCGATAGGTGGCCACGAGATCGAGGCCTGCAGCGACCCTCTCTTCTCGTCGACCCCTCAAGACGGAGCGCGCTCAGGAACAGGTCCTTCGTCGACGACCCCACAGACTACAACTCTACCGCAAAAGCCTGCGACCTTATCAACGCGACGACCCTGGCGGCTGCTAGGCTCTGCACAGCGGCGTTCCAGAACGGCCTGGGGCCACCATCCCGACAAGACCAAGCCCATCCTCATGCATTACGGCGCGGGTGCTAGGAAGGAGAAACAGCGAATCGCCAAGGAGGGCACCACCTACCTCGAGTTGGACGGACTATCGATCAAGGTGCAGTCAGTAATGCAGCAGAAAGCCCTTGGTACCATCATCGCGGCGAGTGGGGTCATGGGGCCCGAAATGTGCTTAAGGGTCAACCGCGCACTCGGAGCAGCCCAGCCCCTGAAGAAGCAGCTCCTCCGCCGCAAGAAGCTCTCGAAGAAAGCCAAGGTGAAGTACGCCCAGTCGCCTTCGACCTCCTCGCTGACATGCAACCGCCACGTCTGGGGCGACCTGACTCAAAAGGACCGAAAACACATAGCCGCCAAGTACATGGGGCCATGCCGCGTGGCAGTCTCCTTGCCCAAGACCAACTCACCCGACCAGCGCGTCTTCGAAGCCGCGGCGATCGCCAAGACATGAGTACCTGACTTCGTCACCCGCCAGATGACAGCACGACTACGATACTTACCACGCCTCCTGAACCACGCTCCAGCAGTTCTACTCCAGCTACTCGACGGCCAGCGTCAACGAAAGGGCACCTGGAGCCGCCTGCTCGAGAAAGACATCGGATTCCTCCGAAAGTACCTTCATCGAGAAGGGTGGCCCAGCCAAACCCAGCACGACCGCGACGTCATCAACTGGGCCCGACAGAAGCCGAAGCTCTTCACCAACGCTGTCAAGGCAGCGGTGAAGGCCTATATTCACCACATTCGTGACCAGGCTCAGAACGCCAAGCTCCAGAGGGACATTCAGATGATCCCCGCAGTGGCTCCAACAGACGAGTTCGACCACCGCGACGACATCAACAAACAGAAGTATGTCTGCTACGCCTGCGGCCGCGTCGCCACCAGGCAAGGCATGGCAGTCCACGTGGACAGGGATCACCCTGACCACGAGGACCCGCGCTCCTGGGCTACAGGCACCGCGTGCCCATGCTGCCAGACCGAGCACCACGCGCTCCCGAGGCGCATCAGGCACGTCTCGGTGGCCCACCGCTGCCGCAAATCCTGGCGCGCCTGGCGCCTCCAGACGTTCGAGCCGCTGACGGAGCAGCAGATAGCAGAGAACTTCAACGCCATCGCCGAGGCCACAAACACCCGCAATAAGCAAGGACGCCACCCAACCTTCAGCGACAAACCAGCCCACCCGTGCGACGTCACGCCGCTGCCGCTCCTCGAGACGTCGCCCGTCGTACCGAAAGTATTCGCCAGACTCGAGTCCTCGCCAGACAGCCGAGCGCCAAGCGGTCGTCTTGATCACCGACCACCCTCGACAAGCCGCCGACCTCCAGCAGATCATGGCCAACAGCGGGATCACGCGCATCAGCGGCTTGGACTACGCCCAGATCGCAATCCACGGCGACGGCCAGCCTTCAGAACCAATACCAGAACTTCGGCGAGCACAACGAAGGACCCTACACGGTGATATAGCGGCCATATACGTAGAACTCCCACGACGGACCTGGCACCGACACGACGCCAGCGACGTTCTGGGCAACAGAGCAAGTAGGCGGCGCACCACCGAGGCACCCTTGGGACTGCCTGAAGTGTCCGAGACCATCGCCGACGAGATCTTCGTCGCCAACAACGTTACCAGAGAGGTCCTGCGGATGCTCTTCGCAGCGACCTCAAACCGCGCCCCCTTCGTCGCCGCCATCGCGGCAGAGTCGACCTGCAGGCGTACCCCCGAATGCCGGCACATTGCCAATCAGACGACGGTTAACGAGACCGCGACCCAGCACCATGACCTCGGCGCCACACAGATACTCGACAATGGCACTCGCGACGACCTCCGCAACAGACTGACCACAGCAAACCCAGAGGAGATCGATTTTGCCATCGCCGACCTGCTCGACGTCAACAAAGCGGCTAGATGGGGTCTCAGAACCGCGACCGCTGCGCCTACCAGCCAGAACCTGAACAATATCGACGCGCACTACATCGAACGAGAAGAAGAAGTTCCGCATTGGGCTGAAGCTGATCGCGACGAAGAGCGACCCCGACGACAAGCTCAAAAGCGCCAGGACGCAAGTCCTGAGGAAGCTCCGAGTGCGCGGGGACACCTCAGGCAGCGTCGCCAAGTTTTGCAGGGCGCGTTAGGATGCAAGTCCTGGAAAAGCCCCGAATGCGTGGGAGCACCCAAGGCACAAGTCGCCACGTTTTGTAGCATTCACGCAGGCAGCGATCGCACGTGCACAAGTTCAGCGGCCACCAGCAAGCCAGACGATAGACGACCTCTACCACCGCCAAGCACCACCGACCAACCACCCCCCACAACCCAAAGGATGGCCCACCACACCACCCTACAAGTCCGCGCTGCTCTGGTGAGGCAAGGATCAAACTTCGCGACGGGTTCGAAGGGTGTGTTGGGGGGGGGGGGGGGGGGCAGGACGAGTGCTGCCCGCGCCTACCAGGGGGGATGGTGACGGGCAGGGGGGGGGGGGGGGTGGTAGGACGGCCACTGCCCGCGCCCCCGCGGCCCGCCCCAGCTTGCCACCCCCACCATCCCCACGGCGGAGACGGAGCTTACCCGAGCGCCCACGGGGCGAAGCTGAGAGCAGCCGAAACATCCCCCACCGACAACAGAAGCAAGCACCAGGCCTGGGGTTCGCCCTCACCGAGGGCACTGCGACCCCGAGCCATAGCGGGGCGAGGTGGGGCCGCCACGAACCCCACTTGAAGTCGGTGCATGGAGGCCTCATAAGTGCGCCCTCAACCCACACCTCAACACCAGCAACAAGCCGACCTCCCAACGACCCACCTACAGACACGCACGACAATCAACCACAAGGCCTGGGATTCGCCCCCAACCGACCACCTACCCCACCACCATCACCCCGCCAACAACGACCACCACCTCGACACGATCCGCCCGCTGAAAGGAGGACAGGAGCAGGGTCCTCAGCAGCGAAGCAAGGTGAAACCACGACGGAGCCAGCTGAAAGGAGGACAGGAGCAGGGTCCTCAACAGCGCGGCTGGACGAGCACGCTTGGAAGATGCCGAAAAGGAGGACAGGGGCAGGGTCCCCAGAAGCGGCCCCCAGCATGAATGCCCGCAAAAGGAGGACAGGAGCAGGTTCCTCAGCTGCGCGGCAGAGCACAGTCCACCCACTCCCGCACCACCACCCCGTCAACCACGACCATCACCTCGACATGATCCGCCCGCTGAAAGGAGGACAAGATCAGGGTCCTCAGCAGCGCGGCGCGCTGAATCCACTACGGCGCCAGCTGAAAGGAGGACAGGAGCAGGGTCCTCAACAGCTTGGCATGACGAGAACGCTTGGAGGTCGCCGAAAAGGAGGACAGGAGCAGGGTCCCCAGAAGCGGTTTCCAGCTTGTACGCCCGCAGGAAAGAGGACAGGAGCAGGGTCCTCAGCTGCGCGGCAGAGAACCGACCGCCGCCGACTACGCCAAGAGGAGGACGCGGCGCACCGTGCGCCGCGGCGAGGCCGCCCCCAGCCCTTGGGCCGAAGGGGGGTGCGGCCCGCCCCCCGTGTAACATACGGGGGCCGCCAGCTCAGCCGAGCTGCCATGCGGCAAGAGCAGGCCGGGCGCCCCTGGGGCGTCCGTCGCAAAGAAGGACGAGGAGGACGAGTTCGACGCCCACCGGAGGCCGACGGACTGACGGGCTACGGCGCGCCCAGCGGCGGCGCGCCGCAGAGCCCTCACTGAAAGGGCTCGCTGAAGTGAGGAGGAGGACGAAAGCGGAGGAGGACGAGAAGGAGGAGGAGGAGGAGGCGGAGGACCTCACCGTAATTAGCCCCGCCTCCCTACTCCCCGTTCCTGCAAGGAAGACCTGTGGGGGGAGAGGAGGGCCTCTCGTTGTAGTGCTTCTTCACGACGTGGACAGAACAATAATCTCGATCCTTGCGAACCTTTTCCTAGGATGCTCGCCTCGTCCTGAAGCGCCTGTGCACGGCGTCGGGCCCAGGCCAAGCACACCACGCAAAGAAAACTGTCAGAGCCTCCCGTCGTGATCTCTTCGCCACGTCTGAAGTCTTGGCTTAGGTCGGGCATGTCCCTCTACAGGCGGACTCTGGACGAGAAATAAAAAATACATAAAAAAAATTCAATCATAGAGAAACAAATGCAAAACATCGTCCCCAGACTATTTTTTGACGACTTTTGAATACTCCTCCTGTAGAAGGACAGGCCCTACGTAAGTCTTGGCCCAGTGGTCGAGTATCGACCCCTGGACCCGTCCAGGAGCGCGGCCTGGCCAGACTTTCCAGGCGGATGCAGCTGCGGCGACGGAAGGCCAGAGGGGCACCAGAATCGGGGGCGCGCAAACATGGATTAGCGATCCATGGACTTGGCGCGCCGTCGCCAAATCCATGGATCGGGGGAGGTGCGCTCCCCAAAATGCGGCGTGTGCCGCCTCGCTCGGCGGCGGAAATCTGCGATTCCCCATGGAAACGGAACCCGTCGTTATTCCGAGCCCCCTTGATCCATGTGTGCGATCGCCTGTCCGCGCCCCCTTGATCCATGTTTGCGATCGCCTGACTTTCGAGGCGGATGCAGCCGCGGCGACGGGAAGGCCAGAGAGGCACCAGAACGTCCAAAGAACGTCGGTCCCCGAACAATTCGATCGGGAGGAACGACCAGCCACAACTGAGGGAGCTGGGTTCCTTACCCCGCCCGGGGGAAGCCATCGACTCGACGATCTCTCCAGAGGTGGTGTCGAAGCCAGGCCGCCAGTGCCCCCTCCAGCGGGGGTTAGGGACCCAAACTCCTCCAACTGCGGCTCGTCTAGAGGAGGGCCCGCTCAGTGGGCGCAGCGGTCCCATCCCGCCCCTAGTGGTAACAGAAACAGGGGGATCAACGAGTCATGGCTCGAGTTAGGTCGGGCATGTCCTCCTGCAGGCGGAGTGTGGACGGGAAACAAAAAAGATTAAACATAATCCACACATAATTTGCAAATCGTCGCCAGACTATGTTTCTTCCTGTAGAGGAACGTGCCCGACTTCCGGCTCGCGGCATGCGCGCGGACGTGGGGGACGCGGAGGCGTGTGTTGAAGGAAGGCGGAGGGGCCCTGGCACCTGCGCCCCTTCGCGGCCTCAACCATGATATATCCACGTCCCTTCGTTCTCGTTCCCCTCTCTGGCGCCTGGTTGTTTCCGGGCTGATACCTCCAAGCCTCCCGTGGCCCTTCGGGATGAGGTGGGACTCTCTCGGACAGACCCCGACGAAGCGCAGGCTACTGGAAGGCATCCCGAGGCAAGCTAGCCCACAAGAACCAACGAACACCCCCCCGCCTCGACGACGCAAGCGCCCGCCCCCTCAATGACCATGCCGAACATTCCTCAGCTCTTGGACAGAGAGCTGTTAGGGAATGCCCAAGATTGCCACCTGTCTGCGCGAAGGAATGTCCAAGGCGGCAGCTTGCGAAGGAGTGTCGTCCACGTCAGACCCGTTACCGTTCGCCAGGAGGAGGAGGAGGAGGAGGAGGAGAAGGAGGAGGAGGAGGAGGAGGAGGAGGAGGAGGTGGCCTCCGGGAGGAGCTCCGGGCCTGCGCGCAGGGGCGCGGCGAGGAGGCGGCCGCCGGCCGCGAGGCGGAGGGGCAGGGCGGGAGGAGAAGGGCGGAGGAGGAGGAGGAGGAGGAGAAGGAGGAGGAGGAGGAGGAGGAGTAGGAGGAGGCGGAAAGTCGTCCACGTCAGAGACTGCGCCGTTCGCCACGTTAGCCGTGCCGCGCTCCCCGAGGGGGGCGCCGAAGAGAGGCCTCCCTTCGACGCCCCCCGGCGGGGAGCGCGGCGGTCCAACCCCCCCGCGCGCGGGGTGGAGGGGCCCCGGGCGTCCTCCTGCGGCGCGGGCCCCAGCTGGGCGACGAGCCGCGCCTCCAGGTACGGGGGCGGCGGCTTGTCCTGGTCGGGGCCAGGGCTTCGGAGGTCCGGGCGGGCTCGGTGTGGCAGTCCTGGCGTGTCTCCTCTTGCCGTCGCTCGGGCGTCCAATTTCCCCGCGCACTTGTCGGCTTCGTGCGCATTTTGTATTGCTCGGTGATCTGGGATGATCCTCGATGGTCCTCGCCAGAAAAAAACATGCACACGTTCGAGCGATGCCAATTCCTGGGCCCGCCGTTCGTCACTCCGCGGCCGCCTCTCTTCCTTCTTCTTCCGCGTCTGCCCTTGTGCGTAGTTGGCGCCTGCTGTCGTGGCCCAGTAGCCGCTTCGACCGCGGCGCGATCCCTTCTGCCGCGGACCAGAGCTTGCCTCCTCGATCTTTTGGCGGGCGAATAGCGGTATAACATAATTGTTGCTGTCCGCCGTCGGGGAGGCCTGCCCCCCGGGCGGCTGGAAAGTTTCCACCCATAAGTGGCACCGTAGGGGTATGATCAGGTCGGGCGTGTCTCCTTATAGTAGGATTTTGGACGAACAATAACAAATGTCAACACAAAATCAAAAATCCGCCGACCCTGTCGGCGTGTGCGAGGGGCCTCTCCGTTCGAGCTCTCGTCTCCGTCGTCTCCTCGTCGTCTTCGTCGTCGTCACAGTCGTCTCCTCGCCGTATCCGTCGCCCCCCGTCTGTTTCCATGGGCCCTCCTCAAGCGTGCCATCTAAAGCGAAATTGCACAACGTGAAGGGAAGCCCTTTCCCTTTGATCCCTTCCCCGCGGGGGGGGGTCCCTAGAGGGGTCGCCACCCAGATTCGTTTTCCCTCGGGCGGCCCCGACAGATTGAACAGCCCAAAAAAGAACCCACAATGCCGAAGATGGCTCCCAAGATTGCCCACAAGAGCCCCGTGTCGCTCAAAGATCGGCCCAACACGGCCAAAATGGCCCCAAGACGAAAGATCCAAGAAGCCTCCTAGACGTCCCAGGAGCTCTCCAATAACACCCCCACCAAGGCTCCAAGAGGCTCCTCCCCTCCTCCTCCTCCTCCTTCTCTCTCCCCTCCTCTTCCTCCTCCTCCTCATCTGTCCCCCTCCTCTTTCTCCTCCTGGGGGAGGAGGGGATTTTGCCGACGCCTCCCCGGCGCGGGGCGCCCGCTGGCCCTCTTCGCCCAGGCGTCGCGCGGCCCCGCCGCCTCCCCCTCCCTGGGTGCCAACACCTCCGCTAGGAGGTTTCGGCTATCCTAGCTCGCGCGCGCGTGGCGGCCCCCAGGGGTCCCTGGGCGAAGAAATGCCCCAGGCGGTCCCCGTCGTGGGTGCCAGAACTTGACGGAGCGACCTTCAAGAACCCCCATGAGCGCCCCAGAAGCCTTCTGGACCCCACGAGCGCCCCAGGAAGCGCCCCCAAAGACCCCAAGGAGGGTCCGACAGAGCACTCGATTCGGGATCCATGAGCGGCACGCCCCAAAATGGCCCTAAAACAATCCCAAGAAAATTGAAGCTGAAATCCAAGACAAGCCCGAGAGAGATCCCAGAGGCTACCAACTATCCATCTCGCTCTCATCGTCGCCGTCGTCGTCCATGTCTTCGTGGTCGTCGTCGACGTCGTAGACGACGTGACCGTCGTCGCCGCCTTCATTTGCCTCCTACACCTCCTTCTTCTGAACATCCAGTCGGACCTGGCTCTACTCCTGACTCCCCTCCTCACAGGCCCTCACCATCACATCACCCTCCAGGCACCTCACTAGTTAACATTCCTCCCCGTCTCCTGGTCAAGTTCCTCCTCCAACAATTCCCGATCTTCATGTCGCTCCTCCTCCTCCTCCTTGGCCACCCCCTCCTCCACATCCTCCGGCACCTCCCCGTTCTCCTCCTCCTCCTCCGCCTCTTCCTCCTCTTCTCAGGACCGTCCCTATGCAACTCCCCCATCTTCGATCCCCCCTTCTTCTTCCACCTGCCTCTCCTGGGCCTCCTCCGTCCTCCAAACACTTCGTCCCCCCCGCCCTCATCCGCCTCCACTTTGGGTTTTCCTCCGTACCCTTCTCGGCATACTCCCGCAAGTCAGAAGCGACCAGGCCCAAAGAAGCAAGAGGGAGGGAGGGCTGGGGTTCCAGCGCTGGCCCACGAATCCCGCGCGGACCTCCACAGGTTTACGTTTACCACCCACGCAGCGCTTGCACTAGGTAGCCGCCCGCCTGGGTTGCAGGGTAACCGTCGGCGGCAAGCGAGGGGGGGGAAGTGAGAAGGAGAAGACCTTCTCAGAAGACTCAGAAGTCCCCCGGCCTTCTGAGGAGTTTTCTGAGCCGTCCCCGAAGACGCTGCAAGCTTTCCCGAAGGCGCGGGGCTTCTGAGAGGTTTCGCCGCCTTCGGAGAAGGCCTTCGCTTCGGCCAAACACGTGCGAAGCAACATTTTTCGGACGTGCACGTGAGGTAAGAGGTGCCAGGAGGCAACACTGCATCGCGCTTGGAAACGTGACGGCATGGGCCATAATCATCCAGTGTACCTGATGGCGGTCGACTTGGTGGCCGCGGCGCGCACTCAGGGCAGGTCTGAGGCGTGCTACTGGATCAGAGGCCTGGTTCCAGCACACTGGCTCCCCCCCTCGTTGGAGGCCTCGGAATGGTCACCAACACCACCATATGGGGTTGCCTCCACTGGGAAAAAATGATCCTAGACTTCGGTGCTGGTGGTAATGTCGGCCACCTAGAAGCCCGAACATTACCACCATCGCTGAGATTGGGAGCATCTTCCCTCGGTGGAAGCACACCACCGATATCGGTGTTGGTATCAAGCTCTGGGCCTCCGACCCCTCGCTCGCCGCCGAAGTCGGCCTGCGCTTCTGGATGTTTCGCCCAGGGGGCGCCCGCGGCCGCCCTGTGCTCGGGGACCTGCCAACCCAGGTCAATCAGACCCGGGTCAGCAGGCAACCGAAAAACTGCAATGCAGGAAAACAGATCGGCCAGCGCTGACTCCAAAAAACAGGAGGACAGGAGGAGGACGAGAGGAGGATGGGAGGAGGACGGAAGGAGGATGGGAGCAGGACGGGAGGAGGACGGGAGGAGCAAAATCAAGCAAGCGCAAGCAAGCAAGCGGAAGCAAGCAAGCGCAAGCGAGCAATAACAAGCAAGCGAGAGCCAGCGATCAAGTGCAAGCAAGCAAGGGCAAGCGAGGGCAAGCAAACGAGAGCAGGCACGCAAGAGCACGCAAGCAAGTGCAAGTGAATGTGTGATGTTGATGAGGAGGATCGCCATTGGAAATAAGGGGGGGGGCATTGGAAATAAGGGGGGTGCCATTGGAAAAAGGAGGAGGGGAAGGGGGGTGACATTGGAAATCCGCCGGCCCCCTTGTGGCCCTTGTGGGGCCACCAGGCTGCAGGGCAAAGGTTCGCAGCTTCCTGTACCAGTTGCAGCTTCCAGTTTCCACTGTTACAATTCTGCTTCTTGCTGCTTACTGTTCCTGGTTGATGGACCGCGCGAGGGGGGAGAGGCCCAAACGGGCAGGTGTAGCACGCCCTGAGCGTGTGCGCTGAATTGCTGGGGTGGGAAAAAACTGACACCCCTCACGCAGATCAGATCGGCGGGGTCAGGGTGAAAAAACACATGAGATGTGCCACATTTCTCAAATTCGCTGGCACCCCTCATGCAGATCGGCGGGGTCAGGGTCCAGAAACACATGGGATTTGCCACATTTCTTAAATTCGCTGGCACCCCTCACGCAGATCGGCGGGGTCAGGGTCCAAAAACACATGGGTTTTGCCACATTTCTGAAATTCGGTGGCACCCCTCACGCGGATCGACATGGTCAGGGTCCGAAAATCAAAGGGATTCTCAACATTTCTGAAATTCGGCGGCACCCCTCACACAGATATACGTAGGGTCAGGGTCCAAAAACACAAGGGATTTGCTACATTTCTGAAATTCGGTGGCACCCCTCATGCAGATCCGTAGGGTCAGGGTCGAAAAACAAACAGGTCCCGACACTGCTTCACGGCGGCGCCCAGACCTCATGATTTAGCTTTTGCATCTCCCATTATCCGAGACAGGGGGCCGGCGGCATGGGGCGAAGCCCTTACGGATAAGGGGGGGGGTGCCATTGGAAAAAGGGGGGGTCCTAAAGACCAATTACTTATGATGAGCTAGGACTCCTTTAGGGCAATCCTACTTGGAGAAAAAACTGCAACGCAGGGCTTCGCAAACCCGGGTCAGCCAATATGCGCGGCCGCCTCGCGGCCGCCTCGAGGCTCGCTAACCCGGGTCAACCAGAAGGGGTCTTCGCAAGATGCTGCGGGATCCGGCGCCCTGGCTGACCCCCCGTTTGCATTGACCCCCTTCTCTTGAGCCCCGATGTGCGGTGGCTCGCGTTTTGCCGGGATCTTTCGCCCGGCGCGTGGCAGGCCCGTGCCCAGACCTCTCGGGCCCTAGAGACTCGCCATCGGCTCGGCCGTCGGACGCCCACTCCTCGTGCGTTTGTCGGCTTCGTACACATACCCTTTCGCAAGATGGCCCAGAATGCTCCTCGATGGCCATCGCCGAGGAAACATGCACGCGTCCGAGCGATGCCAAGGAGAGAAGCACAGGAAACCCCAAAGAGGCCCCCAGAAGGGCAGCTCGAGGGGGCCCCTGGGGCTATCCGACCCAAGATGACCCCAGAGACCGCCCCCAGGCCCCCAACAGGCGCCCAGGAGCCTAGGGAGTTCCATTGGCAAGAACAGCGCTCACACAATTTGGCCTCCGCCAGCCAGGTGACGTCACCGTAGCGAATGACAGCAGGGGTGGCAAGCTATCGTAAATTCCACCAAGCGTTGCAGG
The DNA here is from genome assembly GCA_963575745.1 of Prorocentrum cordatum. NCBI lineage: Eukaryota > Dinophyceae > Prorocentrales > Prorocentraceae > Prorocentrum > Prorocentrum cordatum. Next base: position 433,455 of record CAUYUJ010011492.1, on the reverse strand, counting down.
TGGTAGGCTCCGAGAGGCGAGCGGGCGTACAGGGAAACAATACACCCAACTTGGACATTCACGCCCATGCACCACACAATCGCACATGCAACAAACACAACACACACACACACACGAACACCCGCACACACACAAACACACACACACACACACGAATGTTTACGCACACGTTCACAACCACGTTCATATACAAACGCAAACCATTCCACCGCATAACCACGCAGCAAGAAACACACACACACACCAACACGCAACAGGCAACAACATACACAACACAACTCCACATACAAACAAACAAACAAACTCCCCACACACACACACACACACTCACACACACACACGCACGCACGCACGCACGCACGCACACACGCACACACACACACACACACTCTCTCTCGCACCCACCCCACGCGTGCACGCACCAATGCACTCTCGCACAGGCAAGCATGCACCCACATAAGCACATACTCACACACGCACACACATAAGCACACACAACTACGCACGCACACACAACGCACAAGCACAGAGAAACACACAAGCAGACACACACACACACAAATCACAGGCGAGCATACCAACACACCACCATACAAACTCACACACACACACATGCACATCGCCGAAGACGTTGACAAAGACACACACAGCACACACACACACACACACGCATACACATCAAAACTCACGTACACATGCACAAACACACACATAAACACACGCACGCTTTTGTTCCGCGGCCACGCGCGAAGCAACGGGGCAGGGTCAAGCGTGCGGCATTAGCGAAAAGACGCTGCGGCGGCCGCGGCGGGGCACTCGGGCGGCCCAAAGGGGACGCGCAGGGCTCACCCATAGGGAGCGTCTCTGCACCAGCAAACGCACACACACACACACACACGTACCAACACACACACACACATACATACACGCACTTTTACACACACGCACATTTTCGCAAACACACATTTTCACACACGCACGCACGCACGCACGCACGCGCGCACGCACGCACGCACGCGCTCCCACGCCCGCGCCCGCGCCCACGCCAACGCCCACGCCCACGCCCGCGCACGCACACAAGCACGCACGCACACACAGACACAGACACGCACACGCACACAAACGCGTGAGGATGTGCAGATGAGAGGGGAGGGAATGGGGAGAAGCCAAGGCGGATGGGATGACAAGGGGGGGGGAGGGGCAGAGGGGGGGCAAGGAGACGGGACGAGTAGGCCGCGAGCCCGTCCTGCTCAAAGCCCAGGTACATGTTGGCCCCCGGCGTGAGGCCGGCCTTCTCCAGCGTCTCCTGGCGAGGCGCCCCGGGGGCGTGCGCACGCGTCGTCCGTCGTCGAGCCTCCGCCGCCCCACCTTTCCAGGAAGAGAGCCGTCCCTCCAGGGAAAGAATGCGTTTGTTGTTCGTTCCTGCCTCAGGCAGAGTAGACAGGTTATCTGAACGCCTTCTTCTGGGTCGCTTTGCATCTTGGCGAGCCCTGGCGAACCTGGAGGCAGCCCTCGCTGCACCTTCGCCACCCACTGCTTGCCGCAACGACAGAGCGAAAATGAGGGAAAATGATGATGATGGTGATGGTGATGGTGATGATGATGATGCTGATGCTGATGATGATGATGATGATGATGATGATGATGATGATGGTGATGGTGGTGATGATGATTTTCTAGAAAAGAAAAAACAAATCCCCAGGTTCTCTGAACATCCTTGAGTTACACGCCCAAGCTTTCTGTAACGCTTGGTACCTCCTGCAGTGGAGGCGTTTCCGCGCCTCGAAGACGGCGGCAGGCTCCGCCGTACTCCCCACTCGTTTCTGAGTAGGTGTACAAAAACGCTTCACACACAGATGCACAGCACATAATGGCGTCTGCAGACGGCAGATGCTTCAAAAGGAGGAGGAGTGAGAAAGGAATAGTGTCGGCACAGTCCAACATCGGTCCGAACAACGAGCGGGCAGACAGCATAGTGTTGCAGATCGTCCAGGTCAACAGTCTGGGCCCAGGGGGTAGCACAGCCGAACACACACCCACGACTTACTGTGTGATACCTGGCGGTCGTACAAACACAACGGCATGCAATCCGAAGAGGGGCAAGACCAATCTACAGCTCAGATCGTTTCACAACATAACGTATTTAACCAATCATTTAGCCGACCTAAGGGGGCACGGCGGAGGGAGCCAAGCCGAGATCCTTCGAGAAGTCCAGTTTCGGGGCAATTCTCCAAATCCACGATCATGATGTTGTTGATGATGACGAGGAGGAGAAAGACCAATGTGAGCCCAAGACGCATCAACGATGTTGCCGTAAACCCTCCCTCCGAATTCCCTCTCCATAGTCCCTACGGTAATGTTTTGTCACTGCTGGGGTGCCCCGTTGGAAGGCAACCGTCTGAGAATCCTCAACCGTGCCAAAACGCCACGCCTTGGACTTTAACGCCGCGAATCAACTGATTTCGTCCTGATGATCCTACACCGTGTCAGAACACCGTTCGTGGCATCTCGATACCGCGTATCAACGTGACTGGTACGCCCTGGCACCCACCCCTGTTTTGTGCGGGAACACCATTCCTGGAACGTCAGCCAACAGAATCCGCTAAACCGTTGTATATTATTTTTACGAATATGCTCGTCACAAAAGCGAGAAACACATGTTGAACAAGAATCGCCCTCCATGCGTGCAACTCGTTGCATGCTTTCAAAACGAATGTGCGCGGCGCCAGAACGAGAACCACATTTTGAAAACGGCCCGCCCTCCATCTGCGAACCGCCTGCAAACGTTTAAAACGCATGTGCGCGGCGCTAAAGCGAGAACCACATTTGGAAAACGAAACAACTTCCATCCGTGAAACTGTTGCAAACGTGCATGACGAATGTGCGCGGCACCAAAACGAGACCCACATCTAGAAAATGCACCGCCATATTTTCGTTGAAGCGCTGCAGACTTTTAAGATGAATGTGCGCGGCGCAGAGGCAATAACCCCATTTGAAAAGGAACCGCCCTCCATCAAATCATCTCTTACAGACTTTACGACCATCATGCACGGCGCCCACACGAGAACCGCAATTTGAAAACGACCCGCCCTCCACCCGTGCAACTGTCGCACGCCTTGAGCTCCAAGATCATAAATGGTGAGGGCGTCTCCAACAAAACACCCAGCCCACCCTGCCGGCACATGTCTTGGGGTGCGAAAGGGAGGAGCTACTTGTAAGGCTAAGGATGGAGGAGGAGGAGGAGGAGCAGGAGGAGGAAGCTCCACGCTGGTTTCGGAAGGGGCTCGATGCTCCAAAGGCTATTCCACGGGCTCTCCCCTGGCGCTCCTCGTACACTGGAGGCCAGTCCACCAGAAACCTTCCACAAGAAACCCAATCCTGTCACCCCAGGACGTCCACTGTTTTTTCGGGTGGGCGCGTCGCACCTTCCACAGCAAAACCATCGAAACCCAAGGCAAGCAATGTGTTTCTTGGCATGGGCCTCCACTGCATGCCGAGTCAAGTCGGATTCGAATCGGCTCGGGATCACGAGTCGGCATCGACTCAGGTTGGCCGCGTCAGGGCATCATATAATACAACGCCGCCATGCAGACATCAAACAACATCGGACCGTCGGAACATCGGGATCGCCTCGGGTCGAGCAAGCTGGGGTCGATATCGACTAGGATCACAATGGGCCCTGGAGATCGAACCGCCATGCCAGCATTGGGCCGCATCGGATCGTCGGAGTATCGGGATCGAATCGGGTCGAAGAGGCCGGGATCGAGATCGAGTCGGATCGAAGCAGACCCCGGGGTGAGGAGGGGGAAACCGAGGAGGACGGCTGCCGCAGGGGATGCAGTCCAAGTCTGGCCACAAGGAGGCTTGGGACAAGGACGGACACCCCCCTTTTGGCGTCGACCCCGCCCCGCTTCCACGAGGAGCGCCAGGGGAGAGCCCGTGGAATCGCCCCCCAGGGGTATCGAGCCCCCCTCTGAAACCAGCGTGGGCCTTGCCCCAAGCGTTGGACTGCAAGGGTGAGAGGGCCGGGTGCTGCCAGGGGCGTTCCTGGCCCAAACTGCCCCGCAGGTGTCCTAGAAGACTTGGCCAACAATCGATGGGAGTTGGATGAGAAAAGGGTGAACGAGCGGATACATAGACAGAGACAGAGCGAGAGAGAGAGAGGGAAAGAAAGAAAGGGGGGGGAGAGAGAGAGAGAGAAAGATAAATCAATACATAAACAATGAGAGAGAGTGAGAGAGAACGAGAGAGAGAGAGAGAGAGAGAAAGAGAGCGAAAGAGTCTGGTAGACAGTCCCGTCTTCCATCGCGTGTGTAAGTAAGCGGGCTTGAGCGAAGAGTACTGGCAGTCTAGCGAGTGAAACTGCATGATAATCGTAATGCAAGAGAGCACTGCAGAGGCTGGAGAACCCGCGAGGACACGCAGATGCGGTACAAGATGCTACCGAGAACTGGAGATGGACCTGCGGTAGGTTCGCGCGGCGTCGGCGCGCGCAAAAAATCGGTCACCGAGTCGATCGTTCAACCTTGAATCGATCACGGCCCCGATCGATCGAGGCTGAATTCCGTCGGGTCCTGCGGCGTTGCCGTGCCCCTCAGTGTTTCCGCGTCGTCATGGGTCTCCTTCGCGGCGACGTCCGACCGCGATGCCATCAAAAAGGAGAGCATGGCACCCAATCGACGTTAGGTGAGGCCGAGGCCACGCGCCTCCAGCTGATGCGCCAGCCCGCCGCGTCAAACGACGCTGGCGGCTGGCGCGCCAGGGCGCAGGCCGAAGCACATGGGCACCATGCCCCCCTCTCGAGGGTGGTGGGTGGGGGAAAACGAACAGCGACCGCGGTCGCGTCCGGCGCGCACTGTCGAACGGACGCGCCGCGCGTCGCCCCAGGGGTGGTCCAAAGCGGCGCTCTGGCAGGCAGAGGACAACACTCTGGCCAGCCGCCCCACCTCAGAGTGCGCACTAGGCAGGTGGGAAGCTGCAGACATGACCGGGAACATGATATCACGCCCCGCGGCCAGGCGGCAGAAAGGAAACATGTCGACCGTGCTCGGAGGAACAGGGGGGGGAAGGACACCGACGCGCGGCCGCGCGGCACGCCAGCATGCCCGCGCGGGGCCTGACCCGCCCGACGTAGCGGCGGCGCGCGGCGGGTGGTCGCGCGGGCGCCCGCCATTGCGCGGTGCGCGACGGCGGGGCACTCCCGCCTGGGGGCGTCGACCAAACCCTTGCAGTGGCAAGTTATTACCGCCCCATAAGTCTCCTTCGCGGCGACGTTCGACCGCGATGCCACCCGAAGAAGAGAACGGCACCCAATCAACGCTGGTTGAGGCCGCGGCCGAGCGCCTCCAGCTGACGCGCCAGCCCGCAGCGCAAAGCGACACTGGCGGCTGGCGCGCCAGGGCGCAGGCCGAAGCACACGGGTACCGTGCGCACTGCCACGGGCCCAGGGGCTGAGGTCGAGCGCTGCCCCAGCGAGCCTTCGGCACCCACAGGCCCGCTGACTCCCAGTGCCAGGCAGAGAAGCGGCCGCAGTCGATAGTGAGCGAGCGCGCGATGAGCCTGGCGCAACCGCATTAGCACCAAACGCGCGCGCATCAGCGTCGCTGGACGCCCGGGGAGTCGCCCCCCCACGTTCGTCGTCACTGGGCGACTCGCCGAAGTGGGCCTTGGCGACGGCTTGGCGCTCCAACTTTTCCACGTCAAGGTCGCGCATCCAAGCTGGCATCTGCCGGGCGCCCGCATGAAGGATGTCGGTGGCTCGACCGCCGAACTCCACGATGTCTCGAGCATGGCCCCGTCGGAACGAACGGGTACCATAGGCGTCTGCGAATCCTATTTCCGCGTGGCGCAGAGCTGCCTGCAGCGCGCCGCGCGCGCTCGCAGCGCGCCAGTCAGCCCGCGGGGCGTCGCCTTCAGGTCGAGAGTTAAACCTGGCGCCGACGGTGTGCGCGGGGCACGTGGCGCGCGGGCGCTTGCAACCGCTCTTGCGCACAATCGTTGTCTGTATGTCACGATTGTAAGACGGCGGCCTCTTCGTCAATGAATAGGCCAGCGCGAAAATGCGACGCGTCGTTAAGAAAAGCGGCGCGCTGGATGACCAGCACACTTGACGGGGGGCGAAGGAGAAACGCGTGCGCGGTCGCGAAAAGGAAGTCCAGACCGCCCGTTTCTGGTAACGCGCCTGGGCGTTTCAGTAGCTGTTCCAACAGTAGCATGCGGAACGTCGTGCGAGGCCGTGGCCACCTACTCGAACGCTTCTCGATGGCCAGCTTGGCCCCCGTCAGCGATGCGTGCATGAACGCCGCGTCTGCCACTCGCGCGACGTGGCAGGCCTTCTTCAAACGCGAGAGGTAATTACAGAAAGTCGCGAGGCACCTGGACGTCGTTGACCAGAGCACGAGACCGTCGACCGACGGCGGAAGCTCGCCGCCTGCGATCTCGCGACGCGGATCGCCCATCTGACGCTCGAAGCCTTCCATCGCCGGACGTATCGCTCGGCGTGCCACTGCCACGGAATCCGCCGCCGACCCGCGGCTGCGCCACCGACGGGCCCTCCGCCCCGTAGGCGGCGGGCCCGGCGGCGGCGCCAGCCTTGGGAATCCCTGCGCGCGCGGCTGCGGCGCTGGGGCGCCGCGTGACCTCCGAAAGGGGAAACGCGGTCTGCGACTGACCGAGCGGGGCGCCCATATCCTCACGCTCGATGAGACAGATGACGATGAGACCGAGCTTGCAGAGCTTTGCCCGCGACGGGCGCGCGAGCGCCGCCTTGCCGCCGGTCGGCGCGGCGCCCAGACCGCGCCCTTTCGACGCAGAACGGCGCGCGCGCGACCCGCGCGCGACCCGCGCGCCCGCGGTGCTCGCCGCCGTGCGGCCGCACAAGCAGCTCTCTCATTGCTGCCGCTGCGGAGGCGATCGCAACCCAGAAAATCATCGAACTGCGCACCCTCGAGGTGCTGCAGCGCCGTCGTCCCGCTTGACCACATGCAAAAGCAGATCGCGTCAATGTCCACGCGCGGCAAATTGCGCAGAACACTGCTCAACTGAGCATCGAACTCTTCGCGAGACAGCATGAAACAACAACTTGCTAGCTTGACTATTACGAGATGCGCCCTCGCCGAGTCTCGCGAGACAACCGAAGACGGGCGCCGCAAGCAACGTGGGCGCGGGCCCGCGTCGCGACCGCCTCGCAGCCAAACGCGCGCTGCGAGCGCTGGCTCACCTTGCTGGGATGCTCATCGAATCCCACGACACGGGCGCGCAGAAGGCTTCGTCAAGGCGCGGATCAACTCGCATGGTGCCAAGCTGGCGCAGCAGCCCAAGTCCACCCCGGGACGGGTCGTCGGCAATATTTTCGTCGGTCGGCACCTGCTCCACGCGGACGAGGCACCGCAGGTGCGCGATCTTGACACAATGGCCGGGTGCGAGACGCGCGAGATCGAACGCGCGCGCAAGCGCCGCTGCCGGCGGCGGCCTGTGCGCCTGTATTGTCAGACAAGATCACGACGCGCCGACGGCGAAGCAGGTGTTCGAACGAACATAGGCCCAGAGCGATGCTCAGCATCTCCGGACCCATGATCTGGTGATCCCCTCTGGGCTGGAACGCCCCTAAGATCCCGGCGACCGCCTGTGCGCGCGGACCGAGCAAACTGTCGCTGTCCTGCCCAACCGTTCCTGGCGGCTGGTGGCATGCACGTCCAATGGCATGTGTCGTCAAGGAAAAATACGGCGGCCGCCATGGGCGGGCGACTGGCCGCGTCGGAGAAGAAGCGTGCCACGGGGCCCGCCGCTTCACCGCGTCATCTTCGCGACTGCGCCAGCTCGCCGCCGAATGCGATTAGCCACCACCGCAGCGCGAGTCGCAGCTCTTGCCGCATGTCGGGGGGACTACGATGCGCCTTGGCGAGGATAGGCATGCCACGGCGGGAACGTGGCGAGCGGGTGCATCAGCGGCACACGATAGTGAAGGCACGCCTGCGCATGGCTCGTCCCGCGCGATTGAACATATTTGCTGAGGCCCAGGCCAGGGCGCCCGCCAGTTTGCTGGCATCACCTGGTCACGCGCGCCACGACGTCGCGCGATGGGGGGAGGACCGAGGTCCACGCCTGCGCGCAGAGTGCCCGAGTCGAGTGCCGCCTGGATGTGGGCTGCCCACTTGTCGATCTTCTCAGGTAGCGGCACGCGCGCCATCCCCTCCGATGAGAGGAAGTCGAGAAGTCGACGAAGTCCCAGGATACCAAGCGGGACGTCGCGGGAAATCTTTTCGTCAGCCAGCGCGGACTCGCCAAATAAACATCTCACGACGCGCGTGATGCAATCCAACAGGTGTTCGACCTGCCGCGCGGCAAATACATGCAGCCGATCATCCAGCCCCGCGGGCCGCCTCGCGCGTCGGCCCATCTTTCGGCGCCGAATATTTCGTCCACGCAACGATGGTACGCTGCGGAGTGGCGGGCAGATGAGGGCGCCAATGCGTTCCCAATTATTGACGCTTGCGACAGCGCGGGAGTTAGGCACGGCACAGCGCGCGGTGGGAGCGGCCGGCGCGCCTGCCCCGAATGGGGGCGCGCAGTGAGCACGCGCCGTAACTTATCCTCGTATCGGAAGATAGCGCGAATCAGCTCCCGATGCTCTGGTCTTAACGGGATCCGCAGGAAGGCGGCGTCGATGTCGAGCTTAAGCAAGCGCGGCACTTCGGATGCCTGCAACCCCGGCGCGCGCGCTTCTTGCGCACTCGTGGCGCGGCGGCCACCTCGTCATTAAACAGATGGCAAAACGCGTGCAAGTGGTGGGTCGTCTCGCGCCGCATGCGCTCACGCGGACGCGCTGCGGCGCTGATATCTGCAATGGAGCAGCCGTCCACTGCCCGAACCTGCCACAGAACACGCGCGATCTGTTCGCGCGAATCGATGCACTCGCGCGGGCGCGTGCGCCTTGCGGGCGCCGTCGCTCCTGGCGCCCTGTTCTACCTCGAACTGGGGGGCGCGAGCGACTCTGCCCAAGTTGACATCGGTCAGACGCTCGGGCGCCCTCGCGCGCCAAAGTTGGAAATCCCTATTCGTAAGGCCCCGCCACTCTTTCGCGTTGGGGTCGGACCGCAACCGCGTGATCATGCGCTTGTTCGCCGTTGTCGGGCCTTCTATGGGGTCCTCGACGGGCTTCGCTGGCGGGGGCGTGGCCGGCGCGCCGATGCCCGAGACTGGCAAGTCGCCCAGCGGGGGCGCCTGCTCGCGCGCGACGGGCGCGTCGCGGCCGACAGTGGCGGCACGCGGGCACGCCTGACGGAAACACTCCGCGCGTTCGCGATCGACGTGCCTGGCTCTGGCCGCCAATTCTTCAAGCAACGGCCCGTTGACGCACCGGGCGACCCCATTAGAGATCAAATAGCAACACGCTGATAGGACGTGGATGCTCGAGTGAGCATACAAGAAGTCATTGGTGAGCAGCAGGTTGGCGACGACGTTGGTGTATCATCTTGCCTGGTACAGCCAATTTTCCTGCTGTCGCACCGTAAAATAGTAAGAGCCATCTCGCAAGCAGCTCTGCGCATGCGGACACGGTCTCCGCGGTGCTCGGCCTGTGAATAGCCAATCCAGCCCGACTTCGAGGTCGCGCGATGGACCGAAGTCCAGAACCCCGAGTCGAGAGCCAGCCTATGCTGAGTCTCTGTTCGTCGGCGTTGAAAGTGCGGGCGCTCTCCCCAAACATGACGAAACGATGGTACCAGATGTGCACAATTATTACGCGGGTGTCCCGCGCGCCTCCGAGTCGCAGAAGATACCGCTCCACTTCGGAATATCGACATCGAATTACGGTCTGACCCCTCCAGGGAAACCATCCACTTGACAAACTGGTTGTGAGAGCTCAAATCCACGTCTACGTCGTCAATATCCTCTGCGTCGTGTCGATCACGCCGCGCAATCTGGAGACATCGGGCGGCCCGTGCAATGACGCGCATGGCATGCAAGGCCGCCTCTCCTGAGGCCAAGAACCTCCGCGTGTCGTCCGTCGACCAGGTGCTCCACCGCCTGGCGTGCTCGATGATCATCCGCTGGATCCACTGCGAGTAGCAGGCCCTGCCGGTCAATGTACCGAATGCGCTTCAAACCAAAGGCCTGCACATGATATGTCGCGCTCGTCTCCAAGAAACTGGATCAATATAGCCTCGTGTCTGTCACACTCTTGATGGCAAAGGTGGCACTCGAATAGACTGGGTGCCACGATGCGCTCTGGCACCGCCACCTGACCATACACCGCCAGGTGCAGCTGGTCCTCCAGACAGCCTTGGCCAAGGACTTGGCCGTGGCCGCAGGTGGTGGTACCACAAATGGGGAATCCCACAACCACAGCAGTCTCAAATCTGCCATTGCCAACTTCTGCCTGACCTGGGTTGACCCAGGGATAGATGCAAAGACTGGGATGCCATTGACATGCTTCTGCCAGCCTCATCGGGGTAGGATCGGATGTACTGGATTGGTCGGGTCGCATTCAACACCTAGGTGTTCAATGAGCTTCGGCTACGCGTCTTGATCTGACTATGCTTGACGTTTGGCCGCTTTCTCCTGGTACCCAATGCTCATGTCGAACCTCTGGATGGCCTCTAGGTCGTCCTTGAGTACTGCTGGACTCTATGCCACGAGGGGCTTGTCGTCCATGAACAGGTGTTTCTGACATAGCGGCTGCCATGGAACCAACATAGCAATCATTGCAGACGGCGCCATTGAATCTCCATGCGGGATGCCGCAAAATGGTCGAATGGGCTCTGCGAGTTCACCTTGTATGCCGCGCGCCCGTGGCCCTGACCGCGCCGCCAGACAGGCGTGCATTCTTGCGCCAGGAAACTCAGATCGACCCCGTGCTTCCAACGCGATCGAGTGATAACTGCGGCCATGAACTTTCGAGGGGCCCAGTTCGGCGCCGATTGTCCCGTCTGCGCATTCTGCCAGCAATCTGGATATAGCGCGAGGTAACGAACTGCCCTTCCTGTTCGCCCATTGGTTATCCGGGGGATCGGGGGCGGCGTTCGCAAGAGCATGGGGCCAAGTTCTGAGGAGGGCCGATCCGACCGCGATGGGTCTGGCGCCCGCTTCGCCTTTCGGAAGGCCTGCGACCCTCCATCCAGCAATCAAGCTGAGGGCCTCCTCGGGCAGGTGTCCCCGAAGACGCGCCGCCTCATGGCTCGTCAGCGCCCGCGGGTCGTGGAACTCGCGGGTGATCCGTGGGGGCATATTTGGAATAATGCGTTGCGCACGGAACGCCCAACCATCCAAGCCCGGGCAGCCTTTCGCCAACTTGATAGCGCCCAAAAACTCATCGCAGGATGGCGCCCAATCCTGTGGCCTCGAAAACTTCGGGAAGGTAATGCTCTCAGCATGCTGCTTCCAATCGTTAAGATGTGGGTCGGCGCCGTGCTCCGGCGGATCCCAGGAGCTGCTCCCGTTGGCCCCTCATCTCGCGCACAGCACAAGATTGCAAGGGGAGTGTGGTTTCGGAGAGAGGAGTGGTGAGCCGCCGAATATCCGAATACCATGCTGAGAGACGCCGTCGGTACTCTGGCGCAGTTATCCCGCAGGCGTCGTTGCTCCACGCGGATGTCCGAAGAGAGGGAGTTGACACGTCGGCGTAGCTCAGCAAGACAGTCGCTGGTAGGTGGAGCAGGTGGGGAAGGCCAAGTGCTGCCTTCGACGCCTGCGCATAGTGGTCTGTGCGTAGTATGGTGCCTAAGGCGCCCTGTCGCAGCTGCCCAACAAGCCGCCGATGTAGGCGTAGTAGGCGTCGTTGTGTATTAGCATGACCCAGGCGATATGCTGGTGAGTGTCTCGTGGCCCTGGCGGTCGGAGTGGAGCCATTGCCTCGCTCGGCCGTCCGCTCCATCGCGGCGCGCCCTCGCGCCACTGTAATGACCAAAGCATGCTCAGCTGGCCGGTGCCAATACCTTCATTGGGCAACCAAATCTGGCTCCTAAAGGTCATCAACAGCTGGAGGTCCGAAGTCTGTGTCCACCAGCTCCTGCACGAGGCATCGCTCGTCATCTAACGGTGCTCTGAAGGGGGCGCGCGAAGCTGTGAGACACATGCGCGCGGGTGCTACGCTGACAAACGGGAGCGCCAACTCGCGCGTAGGTCACCTGGCCATGGCGAGGCACGCCAAGGAATAGATGCGTGCTCTTCTACAGGGGAGGCGGACCAGCCCCGGAATGCAGTGCGCGCGCGGGGGGCGTCGAGACCGCGGTAGTGCACGTGTTAACCCCAGGGGCTCCACGGCACATGATCCACGACGTCGTCATAAGCAAGTACGCGGGCCTCCAGCTGAGGTCGCCGATGACGTAGGGCGGGTGACCCAGGTGGCCCAGGGTCTGTAGTGATGCGAAAGCCTGGGTTGAACCAGGATATGTCAACCTCCCGCGGGACGTAGACCGAGACAATGGACGCTCGTGCCGCCCTGATGCCCACAACCCTGCGGTGCAGGACATCGTCGCGGATAGTCGTAGCACGGCCCCAGGAGCGCTTCCAATCCATCGTATTGCACATCATCCTTGACGAGGAGTGGCGGTCAGTTGGCCTCGAACTCGAAACTGAGGCGGTGGTTCTGAGAAATCCATAGACCATCCGAACTGCTGAGCCAACCTCAAGGCCCATCGAAGACGGAGTTCGCGGTGCCGAGTCCCCTGCAAGCAAATCACGCCGGCCGTGGATTTGGGTCGACTCTCCAGGGCCATCGCGAGGCGTGCTGCACTCAGCGCTGCGACATTGACCGGACATACTTGAACCTGGGAAACTGGCGCTTGGAACTCTTCTGGCCCCCTGCCATCATCATCTGGCGTTGCTTGACGGCGGCGCTTTCCTGAAGACGAGACTCTCGAGGGTGTGGATCTCTTCGGGCCCATTGGCGCTGGTGAAACTAACTGGCGCTGGTGATGCTGAAGGCGTCGCTGGCGTCGCGCGCGGCTCGGTGCTCGCTCGCGATGTCCTCTGGCGTTTAGATGGTGCACGCGAATCAGAATCTGCATGGTCTGCGCATGCGGCCATTGAGTTGGCCGGCATAACCGAGGGCGGGCCCGCGGGCGCCAGGCGCCACTTGTGGCCCGCCCATTTGACCAGCAAGTGCGCCAACTTCTCGCGCGCCCTCGACGAGCGCCCGACCGCGGTCGCGTCCGTCGCGCGCGGCGCCGCGCGCGCCTCCTCGTCTCGCCCCGTCTCGCATTGCCCCGTCGCAACAGAAACCGCGCCAAATGACCGCGCTTGACGGCGCTGTCGTGGCGGACGGGCGAAAAAACAACTTCTCAGCGATAGCAAGTCTCTGAGCGCGCTGCCCTTCGGGCGCCGCCGGCGCTCTTCGCGCGCCACTTCGCGCGCCCGCGCTGGGCGATCTGCGCTCTGCACGCTGCAACCGCGCTTGGCGGATGTTGGCATGATGCCCGCGTCGATGCGCGCTACGCCGCAATGCGAAAGCGCGACGGCGCTGCTGGAATCCCGCGCGAAGCAAAATTGCGCCGCGCGGGGTAACCGACCACGGAGCGGCGTCTTGCCCCCCCTTTACTTCTTCGCCCATTTCGCGAGTCGGGGCGGCGCGCGCGGCGCGAAGGGCGCACTCCGCTTCGCGCTGCCCCGCGCGCCGTGCCAAGTGGGGCGGCCGCGTGCCGCCGCGATGCCAGGGCGCGCCGGAATGCGAAGAGCGCGCCTCCGCCGCGCGCTTGCGCGTCGCAGCGCGGCCGCTGCCTCGGCGTGGCCCGCGCGACCTGCCCTCGCGCCTGCAACGCGACGACCGCGCGCGGTCGCGCCGGTCTGGCTTGCGCGAGCGACCTTGGCGGCGCGATCGAACTCGTTCTCGGCTGTCCGCAGGGCCGGCGAGTCGAGCCCTCTCGACGCCACTTCGACGTCGAAAGGCCCCACGCCTCCAACGCGAGGTCCGGCCCAACTCCTGCGGGCGAACTTATCTTATCGCGCAGAAGCCCGAGCCCCGCCCTGCGACCCGCGAGCGGGACCTCCAAAGACACCTCGCGAGAAGCATAGGATATGCGCGCCGCGGCGCACTCGCGCCAGCGCAACGCGGACCTGGAGCGCCAAGCACTTGTGCTCCACGCAAAGCGCGCATGACGGCTGCTCAGTCGCCGCAGCCGCGAATGCACATGCGTCGTAGGCAAGGTGCCGCTCGGCCCACGACAACGCGAGCTGCCCTTGACCGCCGCAATCTGCATCGAGTCGTCATCATCGGCGTCGTCGACCCCGTGGGCGCCGAGCAAATCTGAGGAAATGCAAGGGTCAGTGCAGCCCCGCATCGTGGCCTTCGCGACTTCGGCCGCGAGCCAGTCGCATTTCTCGCTCCTGCCGCTCTGCAGCGATCGCGGCCGCCGCCGCTGGCGCGCGCGCGAGCCGCGCCTCGGCCAGATCGTCTGGCTGAGCCCGCTCGGCGAAACCGTCGCAAGCACTGCGCCCGCGTCGACGTGGTGCGCGGGGGCGGTCATCTCCACGTTGGCCCCAGCCGGCGCGCGAACGCGCGGGCACGGGGGCGCGCCGGGCGCGCGTGCGCGACCACCTGCTCGCCTCCCGTTGCGGCGCGCCCCAGCGCGCGACGAAGTGCACCCATCGGCGCCGCCGACAGGTTCTCTGAGCCAATCAGCTCCTCGATGCGAATGTTCGCCATCTGCGCTGGCGCCTTCAACTTATTCGCCCCGAGGGAAGCAATCCGCGGCGGGCATGTATTCGATATCCTGCCTGTCCGGCCCAGACGCGGGGCCCTGTCGCAGGGGGCCCGGCATCGCGCTGTCGGCCATGATAACAAAGAATCGATAGCAAAGAATCGCGAGTCTCACTCAGGAGAAAGCAGGCGTCGCAGCCGCCCGCGCGCGCAGCAGCTGGACCGCCGCACTGCAGACCGCCAACCGCGTGCAACCTGTTACATAGCGCGTTGAACCCCAGAGCACCTTATAGCGACCGGGACCACCGAGGCCACAAACGCAACTTCAAAGTCCGTGTAGGACCCAGAGCGCGAGCGAACTCCCGACGCCGGTGCCAGTGGAGCCCCGCGGCCGGCCACGCTAGGCCCCTCGAGAACGCCGAGACCCCTTTGGGCCAGTCCTCCTGTTCCCAATGGGATTGACGCAGCGGCGCGTAGGTCGCTCAGGACCATCGGGGAATGCCGCCCCACTAGGATTTCTCCGAAATCTCGACGGCTGATGACCCTTTGGGGCCGCGCCCCTCGACCCTTGCGGGGCTCGGACGAAAGCGCCAAGGTCGCGCTGGGCCAGCGCAGGAGGCCCCTCTGGGCGCGGCATGAACGCCAAGAGCCCTGAGGGCCGACCCTGAAATCCTCTACGGGACTGGGGCGACCGCGCGTAAATCCTACTCTGGGCCCGCGGAAAAGGCCTCGAAGGGTACTTTGGTCACGCTGGGCCAGCGCAGGGAGCCACCCTGGGCACAGCAGCAACGCCTGGGCCAAGATCCCTCAAGGCCGGTCCCAAAATCCCCTACGGGACTTGGACAACCGCACGTAAGTCACTCTGGGCCCGCGGGAAAAACCGATGGGTACTTAGGTCACACTGGACCAGCGCAGGAAACCACTCTGGGCACGGTCGCAACGCCAAGACCCCTCAGGGCCGATCCTAAAGTCCTCTACGGGGCAGGAACGACGTCGCGTAGGTCACACTGGACCCGCGGAAGAGGCCCCGATGGGAACCTAAGGCACACCAGGCGAACCGTAGAATACGAGCAGCGACCGCGGTCGCGTCCGGCGCACACGGGCGAACGGACGCGCCGCGCGTCGCCCCAGGGGTGGTCCAAAACGGCGCTCTGGCAGGCAGAGGACAACACCCTGGCCAGCCGCCCCACCCCAGAGCGCGCACTGGGCAGGCGGGGCGCTGCCGACACGACGGGGTGCTTGATATCCCGCCCCGCGGCCAGGCGGCAGAAAGGAGACAATTCAACCTTGCTCGGAGGAACGGAGGGGGGAAGGACGCCGACGCACGGCCGCCCGGCACGCCAGCATGCCCGCGCGGCGCCTGGCCCGCCCGACGAGGCGGCGGCGCGCGGCGGGTGGTCATGCGGGCGCCCGCCATCGCGCGGTGCTCGTGCGGAGTTTAACTCGGGGAGACGTAAGGCTCGGGTACGTGGGGCTCGGGTTGGCCTGACGGGGGCCACCATAAAAATGACGAATCCCAATCTGAAATTTGACGCGGGCTCCCGCTGCAGACATCCCACAAAAACAGGACCGTCAAAATCCAGGACGCGCTCGTCAAAAAAAATGGGCAAACCCGAGTTCTGGCTTACTCGAGTCCTACGCTTCCCCGGTCAACCTCGAACGCCTTCGCCGGACACGCCGGTGCGCCACCGCCGCAGGAACCCACGATCGGACCAAGAACAAAAAATCATCATGCAAGAAAACGTGACCTCCGCCGCCGGCCAAAGCACACCAGGCAATAAGATCACTCGAGGCTGCCCCCCCAAAACATGCACCAAACAACAAACCAAAGAACACGAGGATTGCGCTACCGAGGAACCCCACATACTTATCATGTCTCTTGCGTGGTGAAAGCTGAGAGGAACTTGCGAGCACATTGATCGCGGCAGTTGTTTCGCCCCCTGCGCCCCTCCGCGAGTGTCGAGGGAATGCCAGCACTGCCGCGCTTTCCGACCCTGGTACGCATAGAGGCCGCGCTGAGGAACAACCCCCTGCGCGCACTCTCTGGTGTCGACAAAGTGCCACCCTTGCCACGGTTTCCGACCCTGGCACACATAAAAGCAGCGCTGAGGAACCATCCCCTGCGCACCCCTCTGGTGTCGAGAACGTGCCACCCCTGCCACGCTTTCCGACCCTGGCACGCATAGAGGCCGCGCTGAGGGATCACCCCCTGCGCACCCTCTCTGGTATCGAGAAAGTGCCACCGTTGCCACGCTTTCCGACCCTGGCACGCACAGAGGCCGCGCTGAGGGACCATCCCCCTGCGCAACCTCTCTGGTGTCGAGAAAGTGCCAACCCCTGCAACGCTTTCCGACCCTGGCACGCATGGAGGCCGCGCTGAGGGACCACCCCCCGCGCACCCTCTCTGGTGACGACAAAGTGCCACCCCTGCCACGCTTTCCGATCCTGGCACGCACAGAGGCCGCGCAGAGGGACCATCCCCCTGCGCACCCTCTCTGGTGTCGAGAAAGTGCCAACCACTGCCGCGCTTTCCGACCCTGGCACGCATAGAGGCCGCGCTGAGGGACCATCCCCTGCGCACCCTCTCTGGTGTCGAGAAAATGCTGCCCCTGCCACGCTTTCCGACCCTGGCACGCATAGAGGCCGCGCTGAAGGACCACCCCCTGCGCCCCCCCTCTGGTGTCGAGAAAGTGCCACCCCTGCAACGCTTTCCGACCCTGGCACGCATAGAGGCCGCGCTGAGGGACCATTCTCTGCGCACCTTCTCTGGCGCAGAGAAATTGCAAAGCCCGCCACGGTTTCCGACCCTGGCACGCATAGAGGCCGCGCTGAAGGACCACCCCCCGCGCACCTTCTCTGGCGCAGAGAAATTGCAAAGCCCGCCACGCTTTCCGGCCCTGGCACGCAGAGCGGTCGCCCTCAGGGACCACCCCCTGCGCACCCCGTATGGTGTCGACAAAACCCCACGCCTGCTGTGCCCTGGACGACCGTCGTGCTGTGCTGTGCTGTGCTGAGCTGTGCTGTGCTGAGGTGCTGTGCTGTGCAGTGCTGTGCTATGCTGAGCTAAGCTGTGCTGAATTGTGCTGCGCTGTGTGAGAAAGAGAAAGAGAAGGAGGAGGAGGTTTGGTGAGGGTCGCGGGTGCGACGCGGCAGGGATGAAAATCATAACCCCACGAAGCATGTGGGAAATAGTAGGGTGCCCTTAGGTCGGGCGTGTCCCCCTACAGGCGGAATTTGGAAGAGAACAAATCATGTTCAATTACTCCGACGGAAAGATCCCACAGGGAAACCCTTTCGGCGAATCTGGAAATGACCTTCCGTGTCGCGCGGGCCCCATAGGGAAGGGGCTCCCGCCTGAGACTTCCTCACAGTTCACTCACAGTCGAGCCTTCAGCTTCATATTTCCACCATATTCAGGCCTCAGGAGCCCCAAGATGACGACAGTTACAGATTCGAGGATAACCCGCTCGGATTGAAAACATGCAGTGCGGGCCCCATAGGGAAGGGACTCCCGCCTGAGCTTTCCTCATAATTCACTCACAGACGAGCCTCCCGTCTGATACATCCCCCATATTCAAGCCTCAGGAGCCCCAAAGCGACGACAGTTACAGGTTCGAGGATAACCCGCTCAAATTAAAGATATGAAATGCGAGCCCCATAGGGGGAGGGCTCCCGCCTGAGACTTCCTCGCAATTCACTCACGAACGAGCCTCCCGCCTGATACCTCCCCGATATTCAAGCCTCAGGGGCTCAAAAGCGACGACAATCATATGTTCGACGTTGACCCGCTCGGATTGCAAACATGAAACGCGGGCCCCGTAAGGACAGGGCTCCCGCATGAGACGTCCTCGCAATTCACTCACAGTCGAGCCTCCAGCCGGATACTGCCCCATATTCAGGCCTCAGGAACCCAAAAGTGACGACAGTTACGGGTTCGAGTATGACCCACTCGGATTAAAAACATGAAGTGCGAGCCCCATAGGGAAAGGGCTCCCGCCTGAGACATCCTCGCAATTAATTGACAGACGAGCCTCCCGACAATTACAGGTTCGAGGATGACCCGCTCGAAAAAAAACATGAAGCGCGGGCGCCATAGGGAGAGGGCTCCGGCCTGAAACTTCCTCGCAATTCACTCACAGACGAGCCTCCCGCCTGATACTTCCCCCCATATTCAAGCCTCAGGATCCCAAAAGTGACGACAATCATAAGTTCGAGGACGACCCGCTCGGATTAAAAACATGAAGTGCGGGCCACATAGGGAGAGGGCTCCCGCATGAGACTTCCTCGCAATTCACTCACAGACGAGCCTCCCGCCTGATACTTCCCCCATATTCAGGCCTCAGGAACATGATGCTGAGTGATGAGCGAGAGTGTGTGATGTGCGACTGAGTATGATGATGGCGGTGGTGGTGGTGATGCTGATAGTGATGGTGATCGATGGCCGATGATGATGGTGATCGATTGTGAGTAAATGAGTGTGATGATGATGGTGGTGATGATGATGATCGATGGTGATGATGACCGATGACGGGGTGACTGCGTGAGTGAGGCGGAGAGTGGGAGGGAGGTTCCTGCGCGGAGGGTGTCCAGAGAAAATAAGAACCCCACTGTGGATGTGGGGGATTGGATGTGGGAGATGTCCCATGACTATTTTCTTAAACATGTTTGAATACTCCTCATGTAGAGGTACAGACCCGACTTGAGGGTACCCTCCTGGAAGCGACCTCGACCTTATACCTCGGTCAGACCGTACCCGTCGGTCGGCAGAAGCGAACAACATCATGACGCAGGAAGGCGGATCAAGCCGACTGGGGCCAGGCCGCCCCCGAGACCAGCATGAAACACGGCAGAGGCACACCGATTCTTCACGCATCAAGGCGGGATCTGCTGACCCGGGTCAATCCAGACCTGGGCCAATCGGGCCTTGCAAGATCCTGCAGGACCCTGCAGGATCCTGCACCCAAACCCGGGTCAATGCGAAGGATCCTGCAAAATCCTGAAGGATCCTGCACCCAAACCCGGGCCAGTGCGACCCTGGCCTCTGCAAGATCCTGCAAGATCGGGCGCTCTGGCTGACCCCCGTTTGCAGTGACCCCCGTCTCACGGCTCCCGACGCTTGGAATAGACTGGATCCCGGGAGTCCAGAAATTACCTGCCTTCAGCGACCGACGTGCACTCCCTCTCCTGGGCCTCCCTGCGCGGCTGCGGCTCCTCCCCGGAAAGCGCGCCGCGTGCTTGCCCCTCGTGGCTTACAAGATGCCTGGGCCCCTTCTTGGCGGCGCGCAGAAGGGGGTGGAGGGAGGGGGGAGGGCTTCTTAGAAACACCCCTGCTCCTTAGAAGGCGCCAGCCTCACATCTATAGATAAGGCCCGCGCCTTCTAAGAAGCAGGGGTGCTTCTGAGAAGCCCTCCCCCCTCCCCCCAACCCCCTCTGCGCGTGGCTGACCTCCTCTGGGACCAGCCTGCCACTGGCGGCGCGCAGAGGGCGGGCATTGAGGGGGGGGGGCAAGGCCTCTTAGCAAGCGGCTGATCCTTCGAAGGGCTCGGCCTCACACCTACAGGCAAGGCCCGCGCCTCCTCCTCCTCCTCCTCCTCCTCCTCCTCCTCCTCCTCCCTCTCCTCCTCCTCCTCCTCCTCCTCCTCCTCCTCCTCCTCCTCCTCCTCCTCCTCCTCCTCCGGCTTGAGGAGCAGGAGTGCCTCAAAGAAGCCGTTCCTCCTCCCCCAGAACCGCCCTCTGCGCGTGGCCGATATGCCACCCCGAGCCGCTGCCACCGAGGGCCCCCGGGGTCCCAGTGAAGGCCCCGGAAAGGCAAACGTGGCCGCGTGGCGCTTTGGACGCCCGAAGTTCGGCGGCGAGCCTCGGGTGGAAATGAGAGAAGGGTAGGGGAAAAAGAACTATGCACATACACCGATTCTGGCCAGGCCCATCCTGAGCCCAGGATCGGTGCATACACCCTCCTACCTTGGCCAGGAAGGCATATGCACCGATCCTGGGTCAAGGATGGGCCTTGCCAGGATCGGTGCATGTGCATAGTTCTCTTCGCCCGAAAGGGGCGGGCCTTCTCAAAAGGCTCGGGAAGCCCCCCGGCCTTCGGAAAAGTTTACTGGTCCCTTCCCAGAGGCGCGTAGCACCTCTCAGAGCGCGAGATGCCTTCCGAGAAACCGCGACGCCTTCCGAGAAGGCCTTCTCCTGCTCGTGTCCCCCCCTCGCTCGCCGTCGAGCGTTGGACGCCCGGAATGTGCACGGATAAAAACGAGTTCGATGCCTGACAACAAGTGTTGTCCAACACCGACAGCGGCTGCAATTGGGAGGGCGGCCTTCTGTCTCAAATGGACAGTGTCCGCGGTGACACGGGCAACGAATCCTGTCCAAAATGATAGAAAATGCTGTCGGTCTTCGATCGCACCGAAAAGCCATTCTTCACTTCACGACGCGACAATGTCGCGGCCCTCCCGGGACAACGAACGAGGCCCGCCCCCGCCCCCCCCCCTCCAAAGCACTGGGCTGGACCGCCGCCCCCGAAGCGAGAATCGAAGGGACTGGAAGTGGAGCGATCCCCCCCTCCTCCTCCCCCTCCTCCTCCTCCTCCCCCTCCTCCTCCCCCTCCTCCTCCTCCTTCTCCCCTCCCTCCTCGCCCTCGGCCCGCTCCCGCCGCGCAGTCTTCCCCGCTCGCCGACCTCCCGCCGCCCCCATCGCCTCGTCCCCTCCCTCCTCGCGGCCCAGCTCCTCGCCACCATCGTTCCTCCCCTCCCTCCTCGTCGTTTCGCTCCGCTTGGCGCGCAATCGGACCTCCATCGGGAGAGCCGCAGCGCGAACCAGAGGGCAGGGAGGGAAATGCCGACCACCGCCCGCCGGGAGGACGGGGGGGGGAAGACACTGATGGCGCCATCCCGGGCTGTGGCGCGAGGGCGCTATGCCCCGAATTGCCTGGATTTCTGCCTCCTCCTCCTCCTCCTCCTCCTCCTCCTCCTCCTCCTCCTCCTCTTCGTCCTCCCCCACCTCCTCCGTTTCCTCCTCCACCTCCTCTTCTTCCGCTTCCTCCTCCTCCTCCTCCTCCTCCTCCTCCTCCTCCTCCTCGTTTTCGCCCTGGTCCTCCTCTTCCCGTCACCCTCCTCTAAGATCCCAGTCTCCCCCGCCCCGTCATATAGCGTCGCGTCTCGTCACGCCATGTTCCCATCGGCGGGCCAGAATCCTGCGGATTCAATTTCCGGAGCGGCGGCGTCTGGTAGATGTACCAACCAGCGGCCTGGACCCGGTCTTCCCCCTTCCCCAACCGCCTCCATCCTCCCCCGTGCCCGCTGCATGCCTGCTCCTTCTCTTCTGTTCCCCACCTGTTGCGCCCCCTCTTGCCTCGCGCGCCCAGCTCGTTCGTCGTCATTCGTTTTCCCTCACTCTCCTCGTCATTACCGTCCTCGTTCTGTGCTGCACCTCGTATTCCTCGCCCTTCTCCAAAACAGCATGGCATGACCCCCATCATCTTCCCTGTCCTCTTGCGACTCCCTCCCCTCCTGATATTGCTCCAGCTGCTTCCCTTCGTCCTGCAATTATCCCTTATTAATCCCACAGGTCTTCAAATGCAAGAGAGAGCGTGATCCACCGCCGCTTTACTGTGGAAAATTGCCAACCTTTTCCTCCGGAGCCCGGCGGTCTCCCCCCCACCCCCCTCCGAAAATCCCCCCCCCTGCCGGAACCCCTCCCCCCCCCCCCCCCCCCCTCTCCCCGCAGCACCCCCCCCCCCTCCCCTAACCCTCCCCCCCCCCCCCCCCTCCCCCTCGAAAGCCGGGGGGGGGTCACTACCGGTTCGAACCCTCCCCCACCCCCCCCCCTCCGGATCCGGAAAACCGGGGGGGGTCACTACCGGTTGGAACCCCCCCCCCCTCGAAAACCGGAGGGGGGTCACTACCGGTTCGACCCCCCCCCCACGCACCGCCAGCAAACGACTCCCGGTCCCTACCACCGCTCGCATCACATCCCCCACTGTTGTTCCCAGCACCACTGTCCTCACCACCACTGTCCCCACTGGTTCCACCACCGTCCCTATTGTCCCCACCAATGCCCCCACCACTGTCGCACTGTCCCCACTGTTCCCACAACTGTTCCCACCACGGTTCCACTCTCCCCACTGTCTCCACGGACCCAACCACTGCCTATCCCCATCCCCACTGTCCCACTGACTCCTCCGCTGTCCCACTGAGCTGTCCCACTGTTTCCACCACTGTCCCCACTGTCCCCACCACTGTCCCCACTGTACCTCTGTCCCATTGTCCCACCGCCGTCCTCGCCACCGCCTTTACCAGTGTCTCCACCACCATTGTACCCTCCACTGTCCCAGTGTTTCCACCTCATTCCCACTGTCCCCACACCACTGTCCCGACCACCACCGTTCCCACCACTGTCCACTGTCCCCCCTGTTCCCACCATTGTCCCCACCACTGTCCCCACCACTACCGTCCCCACCACTGTCCCACTGTCCCCCCGCTGTCCCCACCACTGTCCCGCTGTCCCCTCACCACTGTCCCCACCAACACCGTCCCCACCACTGTCCGCACCCCCACTCGGTTTTCGAGGGGGGGGGGGGGGGGGTTTGAACCGGCAGTGACCCCCCCCCTTTTCATGATGAGCTGGGTGGGGGGGGGGGGGTTCGAACCGGTAGTGACCCCCCCCCCGGGGGGGGGGGGAGGGGTTCGAACCGGTAGTGACCCCCCCCGGTTTTCCGCCAGCAGCGCGGTAGAACACGCTCTTTCAAATGCAAATGCACACTCGTCGTGTCCAACATGGGGCTATCAATCTAGCGCCTCACGCATTCGTCCTTGCACAAGCTGCCAGGGTCGAATGCGACCCGTTGTTGACATGTGGTTCTCGCCTTTTCGCCGCGCGCATTCGTTTTCAGCGCACGTGGCAGTTGCAATGACGGACGGCGACCCCTTAAACATGGGGCTCTCGCCGTAGAACCGCGCGCATTCGTCGCAGGCGCTTGCAGCGGCAACAAGGACGGATGGCCGTTTCGCTATACTGATACGTCGCTAGCTATAGGAGCTTCTCGCTGCACCCGAAGTTCCAGGTGTATATGATGCTAGGTTGCTGTTTCTGCGATTGCGAAACCGATGCCTTTGCGAACCCTGTTGGACATAATCCCAACACAACGAATTCAGTTAAATTAGTTAGCATTCAACATTTGTTAATAGAATCGAAAATTCAGATCGCCATTGCCCGATCGGAATTCAGATCGAGCGAACTGTTGCGGCTCCCTGGCGTTCTAGAGCGCGGCGCGCGACAATGTTGCGCGCGCTGCCGCTGCTGTGCCACTTGCATGAGATCAGCGCGGGCCGCGGCGTCGCGGCGTCGCGGGGGCAAAACGAAGGAAACGACAACCGCGCAAAGACGTCGCAACGCCGCGTCATCGTGGCGACGCCGCGCAGGGGCGAAAGCAGAGGGGGCGACAACCCTACTCAAACGCGTAGCAATGTCGCGGCGCCGCGGCGTCGCCTCGCGGGAGCATTGGCGGGCGGGGCACAATTAAACAAGTGGGCAACTAAGCAATTCAGCCCCTTGAAACGCGCGGCGGGCGCGCTCGGGGGTGCGATTGCGCCCTGGCGGCGCAACAAAAAAGAATCGGCAGATTTGCTCTGCGCTTTTTTTGGCGCGGGGGGGCTTAGGCCGCGCTTGGCGCGTGCCCCCCCTTCCCCGCCCCCGCCCCGGATCCTCCGCGCCCGCCCGCCTAGGTCTCCGCGACAGCTCGCCCGCGCCCTGGCGGGCGCGCCCGCCTTCGACGCAGAACGCGGCCACCCGGGCCTGCCGCGATTCCCCCCCGGCGAAAGCCGCTCAGACGCCCGCCGGGGGCAAGGCGCCCCCCTCGGGGGCGCCCGTCGAGCGTCGGGCGACCGTCCGAACTTTGGCCCCGCGCGTGGACAATCGAACCTACCAGCGCTAAAGCAGCAGCAGCAACAACTTGTCTCTGGTTCGCGCGGGGACAAATCGACGCCTCGCCGGCTCGTTCTGAAATCGATTGCCGCTGAGCCAATGCACGTGAAAACGCGTAGCCGTTGTGCCAGTTTGGTCAGACCGTACCGGAAACGAATCAAACATGTCTTGGTTTTCGGTCAACGCGTCGCTGGCATGCGCGCAACCCGATAACGGTTTTCACCGCCTCCGTCCCAGACCGATTTAACGGTTCCGTTCCGTGAAAGGCCGATCAACACTTGGGCTGGTTTGTCGCGTCGCTCCAGCAGTGGAAGGGCGGGGCCTTGGGCTTCTTCCGCAACGGCCCCCCGCCGCCGGGAATGGGCCGCCGCCCCTCCCTGGAGGACGGATTCCCGGAGGAACTGACGGCGCCGAGTCTGGGGCGCGACCCTTGGAGGGCAAAACTGCGCTGGCGAGTGATTGCAGCCGCGCGGGCGCGCCCCGCATAACACTTTCGCATTGCATCCCTCTGGGGGGGCGCTCCGCGGCGACTGGCGACGTCGTCGTCGTCGTCGCCGTCGTCGTCGCCATCGTCGTCGTCGTCGTCGCTGTCGTCCTCGTCCTCGTCCTCGTCCTCATCGATATCATCGCCGTCGTCGTCGTCGTCGTCGTCGCCGTCGCCGACGTCGCCAGTGTCGTTGTCGTCGCCGCCGCCGCCGTCACGTCATCGTTGTCGACGCCATTGGGGGGCCGCTGTCTGGACATAACCTATGCCCTATACTCTACAATGCGCATGCTGTAGCTTTTTGAATCCGAAGTTGAGGTTCGATGAGGCCAGCCGTCGATGCAAGCTAACCCTACGGATTGCCAGCTGCATGACAAATTATCGATCGTCGTGCCAATTGCGAGAGGAGCACTAACGGCATGTCCAACAATGAATGATGTGCGAGTGCACTCACCAGAACATGTTCAACGACCGTCGAAAAGCTCGATCGGCTCTCCCCCAAACGACAAAACGTAGTCTATACCTGTGCGAATACATGTTCAACGCACACCCAATCTACATATATCCTAAGTATACTTACAGAGAAGCCCCCTACTCAGCGCTTACTGCGCGTCGCAAACAGTCGCGCGCTGAAAGCCCCGCCCGATGCCGTTCTATTCCGGCGGGTGGCGCAGCGGAACCGCCTCTGCCGCCGCCGGGGAGAGGGCCCCCAACATTCCTTCCCCGACCGGGGCGGGCAGGCGCACGCAGAGCTGAGCAGCGTCGCGAGAGGAGGGGGGGGGGGCGGGGGGGGGCATTCCTCGCCGGCCCGAGGCAGAACGAAAAACAATGCCTCCCTCAGGCGGGGCCAATGGCGGCAGCCTTCGCGGCCGCCTTCTTCTCGCGAGTCCGAGCCGCCAATGCCTGCGCGTCAGGCGCGGTGGCGACGCGCGAGGGGGGGGCCAAAACTTTGGTCCGGTGCGCAGACGCGGCCTCGATCACGGCCTGGGCTGACCGTCTGCGAGGCTCCGACGCGCGCTCCTCGACGACGCTGCGGTGGAAGCCTGGCTTAATTCAGAGCAGGGTCTGAGCGCCGCTCTTGCCACGTCTCCTTAAACAATCCGAGCCCGGCAAAGCGCCTCTTGGGCGAGTCGGCCCCGAATTCGTTGCAAACCACTCTGGGGGCCTGGCCCGCGTCATCTAGCACAACACGCGCGAGAAAGTGTCAGCGTTCTTCGGCATCCCTGAGATGACTGAAAGCCGCGGGGATACCTCGACAACCCACCATTGGCCGATTCTGATTCAAGAAGATCACAAAACAACGCGCGCACCCCAACGCCGCCCTCGGATCGATGTCGCGCCAGTCGTGCCAGCTCGGATCTCTGACGGCGAAGATCTGAGAGCCGCGCGGGACGCGTCGGAACTCAGCCTCGGGGTAGTGGGAGAGCACGGCATCATACATCTTTACCAGTTTGGCAGCCTGCTTTACACGCACATCTAGGGCCCCTAAGGTCTTCTGGGTGGCCCCAGAATGTGAAATGAGAACATGCTTAGCGTGCCTGTCAGCATCAGCATGTCCCAACGCAACGCGACGCTCCAAAATCGGCGACGCTAAAAACCACCGCCTCGGACCTGTGAACAGGAGTGTAGGACGCTGGCCCTAGGAGGCCCTCGGGGTCCCGTTCATGCGCAAGCCTTCGGAGGCCCGCGAGCGTTTGCTTCGGGTCGAGCTGCTCTCGGCGGCCGGCATTGCGGAGCCCGACAGCGCCCGTGGAATCGCTACGAGGGCGGCGCGACACATCCGTGGCCAAGCAACCCAGTGAGGTCATGACTAGGCGTTCCGCAGCCTGGGGGGTCTGGAACATTGCTGGCCACGCTGTGCCTAGCATGTGTGCCGTGATGTCGCACTCAGGTCCAGGCGCCAAGTAGACTGCCCCGAACGCCGCGCGCTGGAGCACTTCAAACGCTGGCTGAGTCGCTGAACCGTCGACGGCTGACTCATGCCCTCGAGCGAGCTCCAATAACTCCGCCGCCTCGGCTTCCTGAACGCCCGCACTCTGAAGAATGGGGCCCAGGTGCCAGAAGGTGGCGGGGGGGGTGGGGGGGGGGGTTACAACGGGCTGCGGCAGGAAAAGTCTGGCCAGAAAAAGCGTTCACCACGAGGGGCCGACCTGGCAGCATCAATCATATCTTGACTGGCGTGCTCCAAGCGGCGCTCGGAAACCTGCTCGCGCCTGCGCGGCCAGTGTCTGTGGAAGAAAGAGTCTGGTTCTCCGCCGCGCCAGTCGCGCAAACCCCCGCGAACGTAACCGCACGCAGCCAGGCGATCCCCCGTCTACCAAACTCCTGAAACGACTGTGGACATCCAATGCGTTTGCCTGGCCGTGAACTCCTTGGAACAAAAAAGCTTGACGCCAGGGTCGGGGCGCGCCATGTCCTCCGCAACATCTGGAATGCCCGCGGCTACGCTGGGCCCCTGCCTCTAACTGCTTCGCAACCAGGGCAGGGGGTGCGCGCGCTAGGTCCGCGACGAAATCGCGGTCATCGCCGCGTCGCAAAATCAATCACGCGCCACCCAGTCCGGTGGAAGGAGAGAACCATCCAGTGGACAGGGCCTCTGGACTTCCGCCGCTGCGTCGGCCCCAGCTCAGGTGTGCCACGCGAGACAACTCTCCAAATCCGAATGTGGCCCCTGGACGAGAAGTGGCTCACGTTGGGCTCCGTGAGGCTCTGCCAGAGGCTGTTGGGCCACTGGGGGGCTGGCGCAACGGCTTGCCGCCGCGCGGGGCCCCCATGTAGAACTCGTCTAGCAGTGACACTCGCGCCTCTATGGGCGGGAGACTTGCCCGATAACTGCACTGACCGTCGGGGCGCAAGCTCATGGTCCGACGCCCCGCCGCTGGGCGTGCACCGTCGACGTATAGCTTATTGATGCAAGTCCGATCTCTCGGTAGGGTCTTCTTGTAAGCTCGAGCTCGCACGGCAGAGAACTGTCGTCCAGGCGCTAGGCCCCGCGCCGAGAGACGCCGTCGCATTCGCGGCCGCGGATGGGGCACGCGGGGAAAACACGCTTCTGCAACTTCGCGGCCAACTTGCTGGAGGAAGCGAACGACGCCGCCTTATCCGCAATCGCGCGCGTGCCTAGCCCCCCCGCAAAGACGCACTTCAAATCTCGAGCTGCCCGGGTGAGAGCGGGAATGATAACCTGCCCAGGGCAGCGCGCAGATACCGCATCGCCATCCACGCAAGACCCAATATGTACTCCAAGATTGCGAAAAATACCGCATGTCAAACTCGAACATCGCATAGACACGGACAAGCACATCATTAAATACATCTCCCGCTGGTAGACCGTTTTCAGCCAACTGGGCGAGGGGGCAGCCATGGGCCCCGAGCCTGAGGACGCGCGGGGGGGGGGGGGGGGCGCAGAGGTTGGGCAGAACCTTGACGAGCACCAAGGGGATTCTCAGGTACATGGCGCTGTCCTTAAGCCAGGCCAGCTTAGACGATTTCATGATATTCCATGCCGCCCCAAAGTGTGGCCAGCAGCACGCCCGCCCGCGCGGGGGGCCTCCTCAGCGCGAACACTCTGCTGCCAGACAGAAACTTCGGCCGACTACCCAGCGCCGAAAGACCAGCGTGGTCTCTGAGCCCGATCCAGGTAATCGTTGACCTGCGGCCTCCGCAACCCCACCCAAACGAGAACGAACAATCCCGGGAGTGGCGTCGGCCTGACACCTCCTTTGGGCGCCCCCAAAGGCGGCGGCAGCATCCGCGTCAGCTGCGCGGGGAAAAAGGCCGCGGCGCTCCACGGCCTCGTAGAGCACGGCCAGGCATGCGAGGCCCTCGTCACTGAGGGCGCCCGCGTGCCGAGGGCGGAAACCGCCGAGACTCCGAGCGGCGCTGCGACTGAGACTTAATGCGCGGGCGCGGAGCTCTTCCGCAGAGGCCCTGAGGGCACATCTTCTATAAGGGATCCAGGCATCATGGGGCCCAGGCGCGCGCTCTAAAAAGACCCCAACTTTCGAGCCTCGTCCTCTAGAAGAGCACGGGGGTTCGAGGTGTAGATTCCAAGGGCACACTGAAAAACAATGGGCTGCCAGACCTTCTTGAACTTCGCGGCCCCACGCGCAAAACGCGCCGGGCCAGCCGGGCCCCGCTATGGCCAGGCATTCCAAGTCCCCTTGGGGATGCGTTCCACGCCCACTCCAGCATGCCCATCACCCTTCCGAATCTCCCACGCGCTGCTTCGCTGACCCTAGCCGCCCCCCGCGGCGGCGGCTGCTCTGGTTGCGCCAGCGGCTCGCCAATAGCCGCGCGGCCGCAGCGAGGCGTCGAGGCGCGCCAAGAGGTCTTTACCTGCGCAGGAGTCCTGGAGCGCCGCCTGTAGCTGGATGCTGGTCGGCGCCCCGACCTCCTGAGGGCCCTGCGCGATCAGCGCGAATTCCTGGAAAGACTGCGCCGGCCACTTCCACCCAGCAACAACCTGGAGCTTATCATCGGGATCCTTCGGGCGATAGAACGTCGATGCCCACGGCGACTTGAGCGCGCGCGATCTCTCCCCCGACGCTGTCGGCCCCACCCCCATCGCAGTGATGGGCCCCAGCTCTGCCGCATCAGCAAAATGCGCCCATGCACTCACTGTTCGAGACCTGCATCGCCGAGGTGTCAACGCCACGTGCGGGGCGCGCCGCGGCCTGAATGGCGCGGGCGACCGCGCCTTCCCGGCACGGTGGCCGCTGTCGCGGCCCTAATGGTACTTCACCAGGCATGCGCTGCAACAGCGATAAACAAGCTGCCGAATCGAGAGAGCGCCAGGCCGAACTTTCAGCTGCGCGGGACTGCGAAGCATGCCATCCAAAGGCGTCGCCGCGGACGCCCAGTAACCAGCCTCGCAAAGCCTGGTTCCACCATGAGAAAGTCAACCGCTGAGTCCGGCGACGGTGAGCGACGCGTGCTTTCAACGTGGGGCGACGGTCAGCACCCCCAGCTCCCCCGGCGCCCCAGAGGCCTCTAGAACCTGGGGGGGGGGGGGGGATTCCCACCCCCAGCTATAATGGCATGCGCAGGGTCAGTAACGTATTTGCCCATCGTGGACAGCATCTAGACTTTGGCCTCACCGGGGCCCTCCGCCGTCTTGAGGGGCAGTGAGAAAACCAACGCCGCGGGCCGCCTTGGGAAGTCGACGGGCACTTGCATCGCCCGCCCGCGGAATAGGTTCAGGTCCTTCAGGAGGGCCATCGGAACCCTGCACGCAACCCAGCGACGACCGCCACCCCGCAGGGCTGCATGCTAGTCTCTGGAAGGTGCATGAAAAACACGAAATCCAATCGAACGCGCTGAGGAAATAGCTTGGCCCAGGAACGAGGAGCCGATGCCGATCTTTCGGGCGCGCGCAATAACAACCGATGTCTCGCGCAACCGACGACGCGGCGTCCTCTGGCACGACCCATTGAACGTCTCAATCAAAAAAGGCTCGGCCGCGCTAGCGGCCGATGGCCCTCTGCGAAGAGGTGGGACTGGCGCGCCGCTGGCAGACAGCGGCGTGCCCGACAGCAACGTCGCCTTCGTGCCAAAGAAGCCATCATCCCGCCCGCTGCTTCTCAGCCTTGACGCCGAGGGCGGCCAGGAGCTCCGCGAAGTCCTCGGCGTGGTCCGCCCCTTCCATGCGCGCCGCCGCCAGCCGCATCTGCGCCTTCTCCTCCTCCAACTCCGCCATGTCCACATCGTCGGCACCTGCAAGGATGTGTGCGCCGTCCGCATCAGCATGGGCAGGTGGCGGCGGCTGTTGCAAAGGCTGTCCGGGGGCGCGGCGCCGAGCTTGTGCCGCTGCCGCCATGGCCGCATACAACTCCTTAAACTTGGTGAAGGCTGAAGAATTGACCAGGTTCTTAACCTCCATGTCGGGGCCCTCCAGATCCGCACGTTCAAGCGTGAGACCCACCACCACCTCAAGAACGTGTGGGCCCGCGACCCGCTGCATCGCCGTCGGCAACTCAATCTTGATGGCACCAATCTCCACCGTGGGACTGCGTTGCTTCTCGTCAAACTCTGCCAGGATGCGTTGCGCTTCCGTGGCAGTTTTGGCCTGCTCCTCAATGGCAAATGCAACGGCAATATACTTATTCTGCGTGTCTGTCAGCTTGTGCCCCAACTTTGTGTGACGAGCCAAAACTGGTTTCTTCTTATGCACCGCAACACGGGCCGCCTCGAGCCCACACTCAAAGGCATCAGTGGCGGTCTGAAAAGCACCATCACACTTACGTAAAGCAATGAACGATTCATCTGAGTGCTGCACACGTGTACGCAACTTGCTATCGTCCGACGGTCCAGCACCCTGCTCCTTAGTATTTCCGTTCGGGATGTCTCCCCCGTGGGCCGCGATACCCGCTGGAAAGGCATGCTTGACAATCGATTTGCATTGTTCCATGAGTCGCTTCTCCATGGCGGCGGGTTGACCTGCAATGTCATCGCCCCGTGGACCGTTGGCCCAAACACCACGAGGCCGGCGAGGCTGCCCGACAGCAGAGCCAAAAAAAAAACGCCCCACGCTGCCATGGGCCGCAGCAGCACGCCGTGCACGGTCCACGACACTCTGCGGGGTTGACTGCACGCATGCACATCGAATTCGACAGGTATGGTTCTGGTTCGTGCCGCAACCTGGGCACCCCCAGTGTGGCGTTCGCGCCCCTGGAAGTACATCCGCTTCATCGCTGCGAACCATGCGCTGACGGGCACGACTGTTCACGTGGGAACTCGTTCCTACAATAACTCACTGAAAGAAATCCGAACCACAAAGACCCGCAGGAACGACTTCCGCTCTGAAGACCCTTCCCGCAAGCCCAACAATTAGGCCAGAACGGCTTCGCGGAGGAGGAAGGAAAGGAATAGGATGATACGGAAAAAGAGGAGGAAGACGAGGAGGAGCAGAAACATGAAGAGGAAGGGACAGCAACGCTGACGGCCGAGGAGATATTGCTCTCTTCAGAGGCTTCCTTACGTTTAGCGGCCATATGGTTGAACATATATAACAATCGCAAGAACGGCGAACTGTTTCGGTGCAGCCTGGAACTTTCAATGTTGAACTGCACCCAGATTTAGAACTTGCGCTTCCATTGCGCGGATTGGGGGTGTTTTTTTAGAATATGGATATTGCTGGGCAGATCGTTTGCCTTGATGATCCTCGTTGTTCGCGTGGTTTGCAGCTCCCACGTTGCCAGGCTATTCGTTCTCCAAACGGGGTTCTGGACTGAACGACAGATACCACATGGGTGGGTGCTCCTTGCGGTGGGCAGCAAGGCTTGCAGGGATCGATAAAGAAGGGATTTGGGACGATATGGATTCTTACAGCACTGTTGACGCATCAAGCATTTACTCTTGTCAGTCCTCCTCCTCTGTCCGTCCTCCCTCGTCCTTTTTCCTCCTCCTTCCTCTAGCAGCTGCGGGCGATCAAGTCATTGAGCGACGCGGCAGGGTAAATTCGTTCGTTCTCCTCGGCCCCGTCGGCACGTGCAAGTCCGTCGGCACGGCCGGGGACCTGGCATCTCTGGTGGTGGTCGGGTCCCCGCGGTCGCGCCCGCTCGGCGGGCGCGCTTCGTTTCGCGAGACGTTTCCCCTCGGGGATGTCCTATACTATCCTATTCAATGTTATCGCATCCTATCATATGTTTTCCTACCCTCCTCCTCCTCCGTCTCCTTCTCCCTATCCTCTTTTTTGACGTTGCACAAAGATAGATCGGAGATCGTTGCGTTCTGAATGTCTTGCGAAACAAAAAGTTGCCGACTGACGCAAACAATCAGCGACTTAAGCCTTGCGGGCGCAGCAGCCCAAGAAAGGGCGAGGGACGGTGGAACGAGTACTAGGGCCGAGTGGCCATAGAGCATAGGCCCGCCAGGCCGCATGGTGGAGCGGGGTGGGACAACAAAAACAGTACCAAGACCCACCATATGGAGCGTGTTTCTGTATTTTCGGCGATATATGATGGGCGTCTCGGGGGGGGACGTAACGCCCCCCCCCCCCGCCGTGTGGCTCCAGCACTACAGACGCGCCCGCGTGCACGACGACGATGAACGACGAGCGACGAGCGACGAACGTCGACGACGACGACGTTGCGAGCAGCACGTGGGAGGCGATCAGCCATACAGCGCCCGTGTACACCACAATGCTCGCGTGCACCACCGCGCGCGTGTACACCACCGCGCCTGCGTACGACGCAGCGGCCGCGTGTAACACAGCGCCTGTGCACACCACAGTGCTTGCGTGCATCACAGCGCTGGCGCACACCACAACGAATGTGTACATCGCGACAACCATGTGCAACAAAACGCCCACGTACACCACCATGATTGCGTGCACCGCAACACCTGTGCACACCACGGCGCTTGTCTACACCACAGCATCCGCGTGCAATGCAGCGCTGGTTTACACCACGACGCCTGAGTGCAAAGGACAGGTAGAAGGAACATGTATGTGAGGATCTGCTGTGGACATTAAACGCCACGCCACGGAAGTGCTGACATAATAAAATTCATCCCCTCCACCTCCTCCTCTTCCTCCTCCTCCACTTTCTCCTCTTCCTCCTCCTCTTCCTCCTCCTCCTTCTCCTCCTCCACCTCCTCCTCCTCCTCCTCCCCCTCCCCCTCCTCCTCCTCATCCTCCCTCGCCTTTCCCCCTGTCGTGCGGGCAGGCGCTACAACGCACGTGCACATCTCAGCGTGGATCGCATAATTGTTTCCTTAATCGATCCACTCGGACGGCCAATGTTGCTGGAGCCTCCTGGACGCACATGGGAAGAGTTAGAGTGATGCGGGCGGACTCGGAGGGACTCGTAGCTTCCAGCGGCGTCCCTGTTCCCATAACGAATCCTTTTTTCCCAAATCCTATATAACAAACAATTGTTGCATAATCCATGAAACTTGAGAAAACACATAGAGATTTATTCCCAAACTCTATATGCAACAGTGGTACTCGGTTGCACTCGGTTGATGTGGAACACGCAGGCACCGTATTGCACACAGGCGCTGTAGTGCACGCGCGCATGGTGGTGCACACTGGTGCTGTGTTGCACACGGCTGATGTGGTGTACGCAAAGGCTGTGGTGTACAGTAGCGCTGTGGTGCCCGCAGACACTGTGGCGCACACTGGAGCTGCGCTGCACGCGGCTGCTGTGGTGTACATATCGGCGGTGTGGTGTACACGCGCGCTGTGGTGCACGCTCGCGCTGGGGCGTACACAGGCGATGTGGTGCAGATCGCCACCTACATGCTGCTGCTACCCGTCCTCGGTCATTCCCAAGCATTCCCAGACGCCGCCAGACCGCAAAAAGAAACGTGTTCCAGCCGAGTCCGCGCGCTACATAAAGATGAACGACGAGCGACGAACGACGACGACGATGACGACAACGACGACGACGATTGCGGACCAGGCTCATATGCGGATGTTTAAGCGGACGCCCATGCGGATCCCAATGCGCGCGGCGGCAGTGCCCGGAGCGTACTGGGGCTGGGGGGGGGGGCGATAAGTCCAGGAATGGGGGGCGGGGGCCATGACGCCCGCCATGCCCCGAGCAATAAAGAAACACGCTCTTGACACCCAAGGGAGGAAGCCGAACGGAGTGTACAAAATACGCGTGCAAAGTGCTGGCCTGCACTTGTTATTCAGCGATGTCAAGAAAGTACTAGAGTGAAGCTCGTCCCCCCCTCCCTCTCGTGATCCCACCCCCTCCGATTTATCGCCCAAATAAAGGATGGCAGCGTACGACTGCGAAAAAAAAGAATTCGCCGGCCCAGCGGGCCAGAGGCGTGCTAAGATCTCCGCTAACTACTTAACAATATTTCTGGTTCGCGCGCGCGGGGCGGCCTCTGGGGGCCCCCGGACGAAAAGTACCCCTGCTGAGCCCCGGCTGGGCCCCGGGCGATCCCCAGGGGGGAGGCTATTGTTCGCCACCCCTCACGAGGATCGTGGCCTCCGAGGGGGCGGCTGCAATCGACTACCCCCCCTCCCGCCCCAAGGGGCGCCCAAGAGCCCCCTATGAGGCGCCAGGGGAGCCCAAGACGCCGCCAAAGAGCCCCAAGACGCTCCCAAGAAGCCCCCAAGAGGCCCCCAAGACGGCCCCAAACAGCGCTCCAGGGCCGGCGGAATGAGCGAAGCGATAAAATAAAATGTGGCACCGCCGGCGCGCAGAGAAACAGGATGAACAAAGATGTGACGCTGGAGCAAAAGGAAGCTAGGCTTAACGGCATGGCTGCCCGCAAACTGGCACTAGGCTGGCCAAGCTTAACGGTGCGCTTTCCCGTAAGCTGGTGCCAGCTGGCAAGGTCGGTACTGGCTGGCCTGAGTGATCATGTATACGCACATGCCTGAAAGTTACGACGCCAAAGTTTCGATGAGAGCGCTGACTGATACCCAAATGCACGGACTACATTCCATCCCGATCGCAATATTGGCTTGAATATTGGCAACAGAAACGACAAAACAAAATAATGCTGCATGCCGGCATTTCTCGGGCTGCTACCCAAGGTTTTTACGGTTCTCCCCAAGGCCACTGGGCCTCGGTGCCTTTTGTGAACTCATTTCGGGTTTAGCACGAACCCTTGTAACGATAGGCAGGCTCACTGTACCCCGGCTGGCCTGTGGCGGTTTGAAGGGGGGCGCTCTCTGTCCAAGCGGACCTGAAAGATGACTGAAATACGATGGCTGGCTAAGAACGGCGCGTGAGGCCGCGCGGGGAGAAGGCTGTCTACTAGCGGCAAATCTGAATGCCGTGAGAGAAACGGCAAGGCGACAGCCCACACCGGAGGGCAACTGCCCCCTGCGTCGCGGGGCGCGTCATCCTCTCCCCGCGCGATCGCCGCCCGCCACGTCCGCGAACTCCCCCCCCCACCCAATAGACAA
Source organism: Prorocentrum cordatum (assembly GCA_963575745.1). Taxonomy (NCBI): domain Eukaryota; class Dinophyceae; order Prorocentrales; family Prorocentraceae; genus Prorocentrum; species Prorocentrum cordatum. The sequence continues at coordinate 397,542 of CAUYUJ010011492.1, read as the reverse complement.
GCAAACTGCTCGGGACATCACGCGCTGCCAGCACCCCATCAGCATCGCGCTGTCGGGCCCGCTCTGCCTGGCCGAGGGTTGCGGGGGGCCGGGCCCTGCACTGGGAAGTCCTGTATCAATGAAACGAAGATGATGGGGTCGATCGCCGCGGGCTTGGATGCGCTGGTTCAGCTGGAACGCGCGACGACGACGGTGGCTGGATGCCTTAAAATATGAACTTGTGAAGCATAATGCGACAGAACAGGACAGACATGATGGGCAACTGTCATTCTAAATTTGTCTGAAGCACAATGCTGGAATGCAACGGCAGATAGTCCAGTCGTCCCTTCTCAACCCCGATAAGGGCACCATCCCCGACAATCTCATGACAGCTAGTCCTGCGAAACAGGGTTGTAAACGACAGCGCGCGCTGATGGGAAGCAGAAGATAAGTGTTGCAAACGAGAAGATGCTGAAGACTTTGCGCCGTCGATAATCTACGGCGGGGCTCGTCTGGTAGATTTGCCCCCCGCCCGCGTGCCGAGAACGCCCTGGGCGTGAACTCCATTCGTAGTGATTGCTAAACATAATATTCACGCGCGACATACAAGGCCGCGCAAAACATCAGGGGGGGGTAAACTTTACAAGCTGGCGACTGCGAGGGGTCGTCTGGAAGATCCCCCAATCGAAACCACCGCCACCCCACCGCGTCACTTCTGGCCCAGGGGGCCGCCCCGCGACTCGCTGGCGACTAGAGCGCAGCCGCGAGCGAGCGAGGGCGGGGATGTCAGGCCGCGCGCGACCGGACTCGGTTCGTCAGCAGGCAGCAACGGCGGGCGGGGGGGCGCCAGCACCAGTCAGAAGGAGTTGGGAAGGCGAGAGAAGTGATGGAGACGAGGCGACCGAGCGCCGGACGCCAGGGCGAAAAAGTGGGGCGTACACTGCGAAGGACGAGGCCATCAAACATCTTCGTTCTGCGGCAGCCAATGCTCTAGGAGAGCCGCGGCGGTTGAAGAAGTTGGCTCGCAGGCCCCGCCAACGAGTATCAAAGCGTTGCAGCTTCTGTGACCGCCGCGGAAGATTGGAAGCATTGCGCGGTAGTTCTGCTACCCCCCCATAGTCGCCGCCTGTGCGGTTCGGGACCGTGTTTTCTGCGTTGGCGGCGCCTTGTGCACATGTGCTGGGAACTTGGGCTTGGGCGCGGTTGGTGCTTCCATGGCCGTGGATATTTCTTGTCGTTTTCGAAGTTCTGCATGGTTGCGCTGCCGTGTGTTTGTTCGGTGTTGCTGGCATTGCTGCTGGAGCATGCGCAGCGTCTCCAAGTGTTCTCAGAACCTCTGGTCGTCGCAGTCGTCGACGCGAAACCCTTCTACGTTCTCTGTGTATGTCGGCGTTGGAGTGGAGGCCTGTTGCTCCGTCTTGCAAATGTATAGGAGGTGCTTTTGGTTGGAAGTATACCTGCTTGGTGGCAGACGTCTGCGGTGCTAGCTCTCGCGCGGGCATTCCAATGCGCCATCGTTGAGCACGTGCTGCCTTGGGAGGTGGGCAGGCGATGGGCATTCTGAGGTTTGGCGGAGGCGGGCGGATTGGGCTTCTGCGCGCCGGCGCGGCGCTGGACTACTGAGTGGCAGATGCGTTAGTCACTAGTGTCGATTGGTTGCGCGTGGGCGTCTTCTTTTTGCGCGCCTCCCGGTGGTTGTTGCGCTGGTTGCGGTGCGTCTTCAGGTGGTGCCATCGCTGCTGCAAGGGCTTGATACTGCTGAGGGGATGTTGCGGTCGTCGCCTGGCGCGCTGGTTGGATTTCACACTCGCTGCAATTGCGATGCCGGGTCTTGAACGGCCGCGGCCCAGGTCGAGCTCCAGGGTGTCTTCGTAGTCGTGCCAAGAACACAGCCATTGTGAGACCGTAACTCTGGCCTGCTTGCACGTCGTTCATTCTTGAAGTCGGTGCTGATTTCTGGGAAGCGAGGTGTCTGTTGATGATTTTGAATCCTACTCTGAAGCCCTCGTCAATAACAATCTGCACCTTCGTGAGCGTCGTTTCCTAACGCTGGTCGCGAGTGGTTGAAGAAGCGCGGTCGCAACGGTGGCGAGCGTGAGTTTGCTGGTGCGTCGCTGAGTCTTGAGCGCTTGATCCGATCGGTCGGTGGCATCTTCAATGCAGATTGTGGAGTCGCACAGGGATCGGGCCTAGGCGGTGGGCGAGGTAGGCGTCTGTGAAGGTCGTTGCTTATGAAGCACTCGTCGTTGCATTTGTCAAAGTACATCTGCCACCCTGGAAGCAGCGGTGGGTCGTTTGGAATGCGGTCGGCGTATATGTTGTCGGCTGCGTTGCAGTAGACTGCGTAGTGCGGGCTGTCAATCGTCGTCGCCACTTCTGCCTTTGGCGCCGCATGCTCTCCAACCTGCTGGGCAGTGCATGTCGCGGCTCTCGCGTGGAAGTAGCGATGTAAGAATGATGGGAGTAAGGCTGCGCTTGAAGTCGTCTTCGGGGTCGCCTGTAGCTGCAGGTAATGCTGCGCCGACGACTTCGCCACCCCATGGGTTGTGACTGGTGGTCGGCGGTCGCGTTTGAGTTGGAGCCGCGGTTGGCGTTGGCAACCTGGTCATGGGTAGTGGCGTAGGTGCGCGGGTAGGTCGCGGTGGCGGCCTTGCTTGTGGGTGATCTCTCCTGGGTCTGAAATCAAGCTGCGGCATGAATACTTGCGAAGCAAGTGGTACCGCGTGGCCAGAACGATGTTTGCGGAGTCTGTCGTCGTAATCATACAATGATGTCTCCGGTTGGTTTCTTTGCTCTCCATGTAGTTCGCTATGTTTCGCAAGAGCCTTGGTGGTCAGTCGACAAAGTTCGTGCCTCGTGGGTGTGGTATTTGGATTGTAGGCGTGGCCTTCATTGAATCGCCGCTCCTGGTCTCGGGTTGCACGTGTCGGGGCGGTGTCGGGGTGGCTGAAGGTTGAACGCTGGCATGGGCGTGGGCCCTCCGATGATTCGTGGCCAGGCTCGGTTGCTAAGTTTTGGCGGTCGGAGGTCGTAGTGTTGGTGGAATTCGTGGTTGCCGTAGTGCTCGTGGTGGTGGCTCCCCTACCGTGCCAGTTCAAGTATTCAGCTAATCCGCATTGTAATAATCTCAGTATTGAAACTCAACGTAACCGGGGGTGCTCGTAGATAGTCAGTGGTGGAATGTGTGTGTGTGCGACTTGTCGACGGCTGATGTAGCCCACGGTGGGTGGAATGCAGCTGCGCCTGCTGTATGGGGTACGTCGGCAAATTGGCTGGTGAGTGGAAGTAGATCTGGCCTTGTGGCAATGTTGATCTCGGACTTGGTCACAGGGCTGATGGACGTGTTGTGCATCGTGGAGTGGTACTTGGTATGCATGTCATTGTTCTCGTCAGTGAAAAACTCGTATCGGTTCTCGTGCGGCTGGCAGGATGTCGTGTGTAGTGTCTCCTCGAGGTCCTTATCGGTGATGTCTTTGTTGTAATGTGGCTGCGTCGTGCCATGTCGTGGTCGATGTTGTTGCTGATCTTGTCCCAGGATTGTTCACCTGTGACTTATCGACGTACGTCGTGGTCGTCAGTATCGTTATGTATGAATGGTTGTCCGTTCCGTCGGTAGTGTGGTCGCCGGTAAAAAACGAATGTCACAAGGTCTCTGCGCCCTTTGACTTTGGATACAAGCATGGGAACTCAGATCCTTCCAATTGCTGAATAAGTTGTCCAATTGGTCTTCAATACGTGGAATTCGCATTTCCTGCTTTCTGGCAAGTAGGCCACTGCGATGTGGCTTTGGTGGACAGGGACTGCCCAGCCTCGCTGGGTGGGGACTCGTATGGATTCGTGCCCGAGGTGTAATGTTATGTGCATGGTGTTCTTATCGGGGTTGATGCTGTTGACTTCGTCATGCCTGCTCTTTGGTACTTATGCTCTGAGCAAGGATGCTGTGTTAGGGTCATGTTGGTTCGGCGTCGCTGTCCGCTGTAGTGGTTGGCGCGTGGGTGTCTTGCGATTGCTTGTGAGCAATGGTGGAAAACCGTCGGTTCCGTTATCCTCGTAGTGGTTGGAGGTTGTACAGCAGTGAGGTTCGCATCAAGCCTTCCGTTCGCGTGTGAGTTGGTCGTCGCCATTTGTCGGGGTATGCCCATGAAAACTTAGCTGCAGGTGCGTAGACAAACCGTGATGAATTTGACCACACTTTTGCATGCGCAGCACATGTGTTGTCTTCTATCGCATTGTAGAGAACATGTAGACATTCTGCATGACAATGAACGAGATATGGACATCGCCAATCCGTGCCGCCAGGTAGGTAATCTCTTGAGTCCCGTTTGCTTCGGCGTGGTGGTGTCAGCTGAACTGTAAGAGCTGCTGCAACGCAAAACTGCTTGCACTGCGCAAGGTTACGATGACGCCGATGTGTGTTTCAGATATTGGGCGCTTTCTTCTCCTCCTGCTCCTCCTCCTTTCCCTCCTCCTCCGTCCTCTTCCTTCTCCCTCCTCCTCCTCGTCCGCACTCCTCCTCCCTCCTCCTCCTCCGCCCTCCTCCTCCCTCCTCCTCCTCCTCCTCCTCCTCCTCCTCCCCTCCTCCTCCTCCTCCTCCTCCTCCTCCTCCTCCTCCTCCTCCTCCTCCTCCCTCCTCCCTCCCTCCCGTCCTCCCTCCTCTCCTCCCTCCCTCCTCCCTCCTCCCTCCTCCTCCTCCCTCCTCCCTCCTCCTCCCTCCTCCCTCTCTCTCCTCCTCCTCCCTCCTCCCTCCCCCCTCCCCCCTCCCCCCTCCCCGTCCTCCTCTTCCTCCTCCTCGTCTTCCTCGTCCTCGTCCTCCCCCCTCCCCGTCCTCCTCTTCCTCCTCCTCGTCTTCGTCCTCGTCCACGTCCTCGTCCTCGTCCTCGTCCTCGTCCTCGTACTTGTCCTCCTCCTCCTCCTCGTCCTCGTCCTCGTCCTCGTCCTCGTTCTCGTCCTCCTCCTCCTCCTCCTCCTCCCTCCTCCCTCCTCCCTCCTCCCTCCCCGCCGCACACCTGCACCTGCGGCGCCAGCAGCGGCCGGATGGCCTCCAACACGCGCGCGCCCCTGTCCCCAGCGCGGAACTGCACCTGCCCCGGGGGGGCGGCCCGAGGGAGGGGGCCATCGCTCCGACGTCCGCTCCCCGTGGTGCGCGTTTTCGTATTCGGCGTTTTCGGCATTGGGCGGAAGGGGGGGGGAGGGGAGGGGTCTGGCTCCGGACCTTATGCTCTAGTCCACTTGCCTGAAACAGGCGCCCCAAACAGCCAAGATCTGCTCTATAGGGGGCCATCGCTCCGACGTCCGTTCCCCGTGCATGTTTCGGTTTCGTGCGTGTACAGTAGGGGCCTGACCACAAGAAACCTTGAACAACAAGACCCAACCCTGAGACCCCAGGACGTCCATGGATTTCTGGCGTGGGAACGTTACGCTTACCATCGCAAAACAATTGTTTGGAGGCTGCAGGCCTCAGCGCCGCGGGACCGCCGATGGGACACTGCCCGTGGCCGTGCTGCTGAGCCACACGCGACCGGGAGGCGAGGGCAGAGGAGAGGGGAGCGGGGCGAGCGCGGAGGGCGAGGGAAGGAGGACAGGAGGGGACGCCTCGCGCAAGGGCTGCAGAGAGCAGAACATCCACCCTCATACAGTGGAGGCCCGACCACACGAAACCTTGCGGACGTCACGCTTTCCATGGCAAAACCATCGAAATCCAAGACACCCAGGGCACCCTGGGGGCGAGCAGGGTGTTTCTTGGCATGGGCCCCCACTGTAGTAGTCACCCCGCCACGCGAAGACGCTTAGGAAACGCACCCGGAGAAGGAATCGTCATTGCATCTGCCTTGCAGACGTGCTTCAGCGGATTTCTGCGTGGATATTTGCCCGAAGCGACGAGCGAAAGACAAAGGGAATGTCGCGTGGATTATTTTTGGTCTTCATTCCTGGCCACAAGAAATCGCGAGAAACTCACCTCGAAATCGGGAACGAAATTATCCAGAACACTCCGGACCCATCCTATCGCTTTCAGAACGGAATCCGCTCTGCGATGTTGGCGCCATGAGGAATCGAGCAGGGCAGGGCTGCGTAATAGCCGCCCAGGGCCGTTCAGTGAACGCCAGTTCTCGGGTCCGGGTGTTTTTTTTTTGTTCCTCCCTGGAGCCCGGGGGGGAGGAGGACAGGGCGAGGGAGGGGAGCGTGCGGGAAGGGGCAGAGGGACGTGGGGTGGGCCGAGGGGCAAGACGAGGAGACGGGGGTGGAGGAAGGGGCCCAGGGACACACAAACAAATACACACGAATCCCAGGATTCCCAATGTTCCCCACTTCCCATATTTTCCTGGGAGTCGACGATCAATTGTGTCTGTGTTTTTTTCCCCTCTTGAGTGGAGGCGATACTGGGGGGAGAGGCGCGAAGTGTTTTTGTTATTATACCTTCGCTTCGTGGGGTGAATCTAAGGAAGGCGAGCTGAATTAGCCAGCGAGCGAACTTCGGGCCAGGCCCAAAGCGTTGCCGATGCAAATGCGGCTCCACCGAAACCTTACGGGGGCGGATGGGGGAGGGACAGCGGGGAAGGGAGAGAGGACGAGGCGGAAGTGGGGGGGGGCAGCAGAAGAAGAGAGATTGGGGGGAGGATGGAGCGGGCTGCGGCGCATGGCGCACCACCGGCAGCCTCGGCGCGAGTGTTCTCCTCCTCCGCCTCCCATCTTGGAGCAGGCCCCTTCTCGCCGTCCTCCTCCTGCTTCCTGCTTCCCTCCTCCTCGCCCTCCTCCTCGCCTTCCTCTCCCTCCTCGTCCTAATGGTCCTCTCACTTTCCTCCTCTCTTTTGTTTCTTGCTTGTCTCTCTCTCTCTCTGTCCCTCTCTCTCTCTCTCTCTCTCTCTCTCTCTATATATATATATATCTCACTCTCTCTCTCCAGACATCTGACATGGTCAGTGGTTGTTCCTACTGTTCGCAATGTGGCTCCCAAGGGCTCTACGTAGACCCATTCTCAAGGACTGGCTTTTCATCATGAATACTTTTTGATGGCCTGGGGGAAGAAATGATTGGCAAACACTACCCGCAATGTTTTCGCTCACGGCGCGAGGGCTTCAGGGTCCCTGCCGCTCCTGCTTTGATTCCTCCTTTGAGGGCGGCGCCTGCAACACCGACTTGTCGGGGCAGATTATCCGCAGTATGCAGAACGCGTACACGCGCGTCCGAGACAGGTCCGCCAAGCGGCGCTTGTCGGCGCTCTCGAACTTGCTCGGCCCGGCGATCGCGCTCTTGGCGCTGGCGACCTGGGACTGCAAGAGCGCGTTGTCCTGGAGGGGTTCGTCGAAGCTGCCGGCTCTACGACGAACACGCTTTCTGGGAAATAATATCGCTGCAGATCCCCAGGCCAAACAACTCACCAGAAGGTATTGCATTGGAAAAACGATGGGAATGCAATCTGGGTTGACCTAGACCAAGTCGGGCTAACTAGACCGATCTTTGGCAGGGTGGATTGAGCTGGATTGAAACAACTCTGGGTGAGACTGATTGTTACGTAGGCGCTGGTGACTCAGATGATCGAGGGCACTGCTGCAAACCCAGGACAGGCCGAGGGAATCTGTGCAAGCATAAGCTTTCACAAGCCGAGGTATGGCAAATTTGAATGGACGCCTCCTACACGGGGTCGGAATAGGTGGGGGCGGGGGACCGCGCCGCATCGCCCATGCATCGGCGATGCGGCGCTCTGGCTGACCCCCGATCGCATTGACCCCCGTCTCTTGCAGCCCGAGCGCCCCGAGGAGGGCCCCCCTTCACTCTTTTCCGCACGCCTCGCAGCGGCGCCCTGCGGTGGCCCTGGGGTGGGCACGGACGGGCGGGGGCCCCGGAGCGGTGGTGAGCGGGCGCTCTCCCGCTGCTCATGCCCCCTCGGCGCTTCTGGATGTCCGCTCGGCACGGGAGGCCGCTGGGGCCCCCCGTGGAGGGATCGCTTCGTCCACCTCGCCTCAGGTTGGGCGTGTCCCCCTACAGGGGGGCTTTGGACGCAAAATAACAACGACGCAAAACATATTCAAACATAGTCAACAATACCAACGAAATCGTCCCAGACGAATTCTTCATTCGAATATTCCTCCTGTACAGGGACAGGCCCGACTTAAACCTCGCCCCAGGACGGGGCCCCAGCTCGTGGCTCTCTCCTCGTCTTGGGGTTCCCGCTCCCAGGTGCAGGAGGTGGTCACCTCTGGCCTCCCTGTGGTCAGGGTGGGGGGAGGCAGACTCCCAAGGGTCGAGCAGGGACCGACCGTCCCGGCATTCCTATATTCCTAACACGAAATGTTCTAAGAACCCCAAAATGTTTTAATCGCACAAACAATGGTCTTAGAACATAAACCCGATGTGCTAAAACAAGACAGTCCCAGCCAGAAATGTTCTAATAACATTTCGCCGGAACCACAAAAGGCTCTTAGACCATTGTCTGGTGGGCCTACAGGCACGCCAGGACCCTCCGCCACTGCTGGAAAAGGGGCGGACTTCCCCCCCAGGTAGTCTCTCGGGCCGAGGGGCTCAGTGACGCTGCGGTACTGGGAAGTGCCGCCAAAGGGGCTGCGCCCGCGGCCCCACCCGATGCTCACCCAAGCCGCCACCACCACCGCCCTGCTCTCACCCCCCGTCTTCCTCCTCCCCTCCCCGCTTTACATTTACTCAATATGAAAATACTCTCCCTCTTCCCCTGATGGCGTCCGGGTGATGGCCGCGCACCCTCCCCTCCGCGTACTGTTTTTTACACATAGGATCCGTCATTTGTCCCCAAAATGCTGCTCTCGTTGAGGCGCTGGCCTCATTTCTGCTCCCGAATCGTTCCGAATCGTGCTCCCGCTGCAGCGTGGGCCTCATTTTCGGATCGGTGTTTGGCCTCCGTCGTTCAGGATGGCGTTCTCGCCCCAGCGCGGGCCTTTTTCTCGCGCGCCCATCCGCCCGCCACCACCGCGCCGCACCACCACCACCACCACCACCACCACCACCACCACCACCACCACCACCACCACCACCACCACACCACCACCACCACCACCACCACCACCACCACCACCACCACCACCACCACCACCACCACCACCACCACCACCACCACCACCACCACCACCACCACCACCACCACCACGACAACCACGCACACACGCACGCACGCACGCACGTGCACCACCACCCACTACGCACGCGCGCGCGGAGCCACAGGTCCGCTACGACACGCGTCCGCGGATAGAGAAAATCAGCGCCATGGTGATTAAGGGATGGGAGGGAGTGGTTGGACGTCAGATATGACGCGAGCGCACCTAGCTTGATCCTCCCCCTCCCCTCCTCCCCCTCCCCTTCTCCTCCCCCTCCTCCCCCTCCTCTCCTTTTCCTCCCCTTCTCCTCCCCTCCTTCCCCCTCCCCTCCTCCCCTTCTCCTCCCCTACTCCTCTCCTCCTCCTCCCCTCCTTACCCCTCCCCTCCCTAGCCTCCCCTCCCTCGTCCGGCCAGGCTCCTCCTATGCTGCTTGCTGTGATGGGGCGAGCCCAGGCATCCGCGACGACGTGCTCTCTGTGCGTGGGCCCTTGGAGGTCTCGGGCGGGTGGTAATGTTAGGTCGGGCATGCCCTCCTACAGGCGGACTCTGAGCGAAAATTAGAAAATACGCCAAACATAGAAAAACAGCAAACAATAATACAAGCATCCTCCCCAGACCATGTTCTTCCTACCTTTGAATTTTCCTCCTGTAGATGGACATGCCAGATTTAAGGGTAAGGGGGGGGCAAGAATGGGGGGTGAACAAAAAGAGCCCCTTTTTCATAGCTTTTCTCCATCCACCATTTAGGCCACCCCGTTACCACCCGCCCGACCTCAGAGGTCTGGAACTCTTTCCTGGGTCGTGTCTTTCATCCCGCACCGTCTTCTGACACTCCTGGGCCAAGAACTGGAATCCACAGACCAAACAACGTGAAAACCTGACCGCCCCGATTCTTTCGGTGCGCCAGATGTCTGGCAGAGGATGAGGTGGGAAGGACCAGAGGAATAATAGGTGTGGGCCAATCGGATTTCGGCCCACAACTCGGGTCTCAGGAGACCGTTCGGGACGCTCCCGGCGCCCCTGAAACACTCTCGGCGAGGCGCACCCGATGGAAGGCACCCCGGCGCTCGAAAACCTCCAAAAACAACCATTGCCCCCCCAAGCCTCAGATCCCAAGCCTCAGAGAAAACCTACTTGAACTCCTGGAAAACATGAACCGACGAGAGCTTCCGACAAACACTCCAAGGCTGAAACGCCTCAGAAAACCAACGACAAATCCCGAACACCCAGAAGCCTCGGAGGTCAGGTCACGACGGCGGAGGAGGGCGTCTGGTCGACGTTCGCAGAAGAGCGAGAAGCGGAGCGGACGCATGCGCCCCCCCCTCGCCGCCGCCCGCCAGATACAGCCAACCCGTATCATAAGGATGCGTGGTAAGGATGCAAGGGCCCTGGAGGCCCTTGTACACGTTTGTCGAACGAGGTTGCCCAGCGAAAGTCGCTATGGATGGGCCGAAGGGGCAAGCATGCAAGGGCACCCTTGCGAAGGTTGCCCATCCTTGCTATGCGGGCTGACACTGTAGATACCTTGGACCAGTCCGACGCTGAGGCCACTCCGACGCTGCCGTCGGAGGAGCGGGATGGAGCGGGGGCTCATGAAGGGCAACGATGGTGTTAGGTCGGGCGTGTCCTCCTACAAGCGGATTTTGGACGAACAATGAAACATAATCAACGAATAGTCAACAAATCTTCAAACATACTCAAAAAATCGTCCCCATACTATTTTTCCTATGTTTGAATATTCCTGTAGAGGGACACGCCCGACTTAATGATAGGGGGGACTGGCTGAGGGGGGGGGGGTCATCGACGTGGACTCGGCGACGCATCGCCGATGGATCGGCACCAGGCTCCCCTGGCAGCAAAACGCCACGCTCCTGGGCGGGGTGGCGGCCGATGCATCCCCCCTCAGCCCATCGCATCCCAGCATTGCTCCTGAGCTTCAGGGCCCAGGATCGTGGCCAACCCCGCCCAGGAGCGCTGCGTTTCGCTGCTGGCGGCCTATCGCCGATCCATCGGCGATGCATCGCCGATTCCACGTCGATGTCCCCCCCCTGAGCGAGCCCCAAGAATATACACCATTGCCACTTCCATTCCTCCTCCCTCCTCTACCCTCCCTTCCTCTCCTCTTTCCCGGGCGGTGGGCGGGGGCGAAGGAGGTGGTGGTGTATATTTGCGGGCCCCGTACCCGGAGCCGATCCCCGGGGAAACCAAAAGGAGCCCATACCGCTACTCCCCGGACCTCTCCTGGGGTGCGCTCTGACCAAAATTTCGAGGCGAATCCAACAGTGGCGACGAGGGCCTCCGAGGAGGCCCCCAAAAGGGGAACACGAGGCGAAGGGTAGAGGTATGGGGTACCTTTTACTCCTCTGAATCCCTTCCTGACGTTGCTCTTACACTTCGGGGCCCGCTGTCCGCGGCCCTGGCCTCCTCTGGCGACTGCTCCTCCGCCTCGCGCACCGCCTCCTCCAGGCGGCGGCCGGCCGACAGCCAGAAGCACGACGGTTTCACGTCGACGGCCGGGGCGGCTTCCACCTGCAGTCCTCCTCATCGTCCTCCCTTCTACCTGCCTCCTCTTCCTCCTCCTCCTCCTCCTCCTCCTCCTCCTCCTGCTCCTGCTCCTGCTCCTGCTCCTGCTCCTGCTCCTGCTCCTGCTCCTGCTCCTGCTCCTGCTCCTCCTCCTCTTCTCCTCCTGATCCGCGTGGTCTCTTCTGCTCGTCCCTGCTTCTGTCGATGCTGCTCCTCCTCCGCTTGCTCCACCTCCTCCTCCTCCGCCTCCTCTTCCTCCTCCTCCTCCTCCTCCTCCGCCTCCTCCTCCTCCTCCTCCTCCTCCTCCTCCTCCCTAATTTGGCGTCGTCCACTATTCCTCTGCCGCCTCCTCCTCCTCGTCCTCGTCCTCCTCCTCCTCCTCCGACTTTCGCTGTCGCTCGTTTAAGACGAAGCCTAGACGATGACAACATCGGGTGCGGACAAATGGAGAATTTCTGAGATCTGGCGAATCTGGAGGATGTCCCGGGCGCCGCGGACTTCGCAGAGCGTTCCGGACCGCTCTGACAGCGTCCAGGGCCGCCCTGGAACGGATTAATCCTCGTCCTAAACCCGTCCGGTCGTTCCCATATATCATTCCGAATCATTCTCTTCGTCCTTGCGCTGCCTCCTCCCCCTCCTCTTTCTTTCTGTCCGTCGCCCGCAGAGGGTCCACCTGCTCGCGCATCTCCTGCTGCTTCCTCTTGACCTCCTCGCCGGGGTCGCGGCGCGCGCGGGCCGGCGATGGCGGGGCCCCGAGGCGGGCGAGCCACGGGCGGGACGGGACGGCGGGGGGCACACGGGCTAGGACATACACACCAGGGCACCACAGGACATGGGAAACTCTTCGTGTCGCAGCGCGGCAGAGGTAGTCACGATCCATGGGCGAAGCAAAAGTCAATGTTTTTCCAGATGTTTTTGGCTGTTTGGGGGGTTCTCGCCTCTTCGAGCCTCCGCCGTCCCAAGAGGGCCCCAGAGACCCCCAAGGCTGCCCAAAGATGGCCCAAGAAGCCCCTAAGAGGCAAGACAGCCCAAAAGGGTCCGAAGACGGTACAAGAGGTGCCCAAGACGGCCCAAGAGGGCCCCAAGACGGCCCCAAGAAGGGTGCAAGAGGGGGATCACGAACCGACAATTCAAGCCTTCCGCCCGAAGAGGCCCCCCGAAGGCCCCCAGAGGCCCAAAAGAGGCCCCCAAGACCCCCAAGAGCCTCCAGAAGACCCAAGAGGCCCCCCCCACCTCCTCGTCCACCCGCTCCATCTCCCTGTCCTCCTCGCATGCAGGGTCGGCGGCACCGGCGGTAAAGCCTTCACACATTCCAACGTTTTCTTATTCGCCGATTCGATATTGTGCGGAAGGGGGGGGGGGAGAAGGGGGTCTGGCTCCAGACCTCTGCTTAGTGCAACTGCTTGCAACCGTGCGTCCGATGGGGGAGACTCCACCTGTTCGAAACAGGCGCCAAAAACAGCCAAGGTCTACTGCATGGGGGGGTGGGTGAAAGGGGGGGTGGGCGAGGGCCCGCGCCGATCGGCAAAACAATTGATACAAAAGCGCGATATCCAGGATGTCTAGCCCCGCTCCCCCGTTTCCTGGGACCATCCTCGAACGCGCCAGCCACAGCGAAGGTGGGCAACGCCGTGCAGTCCTCGTGCTACCACCAGGGACGCTGCACAGGGAACGAGGGCGCGTCCCTCGCCACAGGGTGCCTCTCGGCCACGAGTAACTTCAGGTTCCCAGGCCTAGATTTAGGTCGGACAGCATGTCCTCCTGCAGGCGGATTTTGGAAGCAGTTTTTTTTCCATAGCCACGGAAAAGTCAAACATAGTCAAAAGAGCCCAACACATCGTCCCCAGAGTATGTATTGACGATTTGTTTTGAATCTTCCTCCTGTGGAGGGACATGCCCGACGTAAATCTAAATTTCAGGAGCCGCCCGAGAAAATCGCAGCCCCTACCGAGCCCAAGGAGGTCATTGTTTCAACGTCTTGGCCGTAGATGAGTCGAAGGGAAGCACCTTCCCTCTCATCGGCGATTCAGAGAGGGGGTCCTGAGGGATGGGGTCCTGAGGGCGAGGCGCCTTAAACAACGTAAACCCACCCTTGGATCCCTTCCTATACTTAGGTCCCCATCCCTCAGGACCCCATCTTTGAACCACCGATGTTATCCTGTGCCCGCGGATGGTGGTGGTGGTGGTCGGCGGCGCCGGCCGCAAGGCCTTCAAAGAAGGAGCCTCCTCCTTGCATCCACCGCCCTCCTACGTGACCACAGGTGGACCCTATGCCCCCACCCCTCACGATTTCTGAGGGGAGGGGGCTGTGGCTCAGTTCGCTCGGCAACTCCCGAACGAGGTGAACCCGAACCAGAAGAAGGAAAAGCTGCATAAACAGAAACTGTTGGCGCTCCGCGCGGATTTCTTGGATCCGCGCCGCTGGACCCGCATCCCTGGAGCGCGAAGCGCGCCAGGAGCGGCGCATCTGGCGCCGCCGGTGGGGCCCAGCGCGGATCCAAGAAATCCCCGCGGAGCGCAAAAAGTTTATGTTTATGGCGTGCTTTCTTCTTCGATCAATCTCACCTTAGAATTTCGTGTGGGGGGGGGTAGGGTTCACATGTGGCCACCGACCTCCGCTGGCGGGCCCGCCGCCAAACTTCCGCCAACCTTCCGCGGAGGGCCAGGCGCTCCGAAGGTGAGGCTCGTGGCGAGGCTCTTGCCGGAGCGCTGGGCGGTGAGCGTTTTCTTATTCGGCGTTTCGACATTGGGCGGAAGAGGG